>JAJIBD010000790.1:0-150000 GCA_021461705.1 Cryptotis parvus | reverse complement strand
CGGGCAGGAGGTGCAGTGGTGGACAGCACATGCCTGAGACCCTGACGGTCCATATTGACTGTAATAAAATCCAAGATAAATCAGTGGAGTCATATTCTCCAGCACAGGCTCCTACGCTTATGTGGCCAACTGGCCCCTTTCAAAAAAAAAAAAAATCACACCCCGGGGATAAAAAAAGTTCCGCTCCCTGAAACCCCCTTTCTTGAAGCAATGAGAATGTGCCCACAAACCAGCTGCACCAAGACTCTGAGAGCCCCCATGTGGCCACTTCCAAGACTGGCCCAGGACCGAGGGAGAGGTCACTTCTCTCTTGCTGCGTGAGCAGCAGGGGCAGAGCAGGGCGGGGTGAGGCTGGGCCTCCCAGGAGGTCCTGCAGGGGCGTCTGTGCACTGGGCAGGGCTGCGGCTGTCTACTGCGGGGACAGCGGACACCCCAGAGGGTCATCCGGGCCGGGTGTCCAGCACCAAGCCCCCCCCCAGTCATTGCTGGGGACTCAGGACAGCCTCAGGGATGGCTGTGCTTGGACTCTGCCCCTCGCTCCTGTCCTCGGAGCCCTCAGGACAGTCCGCTGCCTCCACCCTCGGACACTGAGGGACCAGCCTCTGCCTCCACCCCTCAGACTCTGCAGGACCAGAAGCTGCCTCCACCCTCGGACTCTGCAGGTCCAGTCGTTGCCTCCACCCTTGGACTCTGCAGGTCCAGTCACTGCCTCCACCCTCAGACACTGCAGGATCAGCCACTGACTCCACCCTCGGACACTGAGGGACCAGCCGCTGCCTCCACCCTCAGACTCTGCAGGACCAGCAGCTGCCTCCACCCTCGGACTCTTCAGGTCCAGCCGCTGCCTCCACCCTCGGACTATGCAGGTCTAGCCGCTGCCTCCACCCTCGGACACTGCAGGACCAGCCACTGCCTCCACCCTTGGACACTGCAGGACCAGCAGCTGCCTCCACCCTCGGACTATGCAGGTCTAGCCGCTGCCTCCACCCTCAGACTCTGCAGGACCAGCAGCTGCCTCCCACCCTCGGACACTGCAGGACCAGCCACTACCTCCACCCTCGGACTCTGCAGGTCCAGCCGCTGCCTCCACCCTCGGACACTGCAGGACCAGCCGCTGCCTCCACCTCCCGGACTATGCAGGTCCAGCCGCTGCCTCCACCCTCAGACTCCTGCGGGACCAGACACTGCCTCCACCTCGACACTGCAGGACCAGCCTCTGCCTCCACCCTCGGACTCCTGCAGGTCCAGTTGCTGCCTCCACCCTCGGACACTGCAGGACCAGCCTCTGCCTCCACCCTCTCAGACTCTGCAGGACCAGCCGCTGCATCCACCTCGGGCTCTGCGGGACCAGCCGCTGCATCCACCTCGGGCTCTGCGGGACCAGCTGCTGCCTCCACCTCGGACACTGCAGGACCAGCCTCTGCCTCCACCCTCTCAGACTCTGCAGGACCAGCCGCTGCATCCACCCTGGGGCTCTACGGGACCAGCTGCTGCCTCCACCTCGGACACTGCGGGACCAGCCTCTGCTTCCACCCTCAGACTCTCGGGTCCAGCCGCTGTCTCCACCTCTTGACACTGCAGGACCAGCCACTGCCTCCACCCTCGGACTCCCGCGGGACCAGCCGCTGCCTCCACCCTCGGACACTGCAGGACCAGCCACTGCCTCCACCCTCGGACTCTGCGGACCAGCCGCTGCCTCCACCCCAGAACAGCTTGGCAGCCCCCTACCCTCAGGGCCCTGAGAGCAGCTTCTCGAGCCTGTCTCAGGAAAGTGTGTAGCCTCGGGCCCTTTGCTGCCCTTGCCCAGCGAGTCTGGGGTGTGGAGCAGGCGCCGGCCTGTCCCTGTGCTGCAACCCTGCGCTCAGACAGCTCCGACCCCAGCTCGCTCTAACCCATGCAGGCGGCCCAGCTCGGTTCTAACCCATGGTCGGGGACCCAGATGGGGGCCGCCAGCTGCTCCCCTGGGGTGCTCGGTTGCCTCCTCGCAGCTCGAGGGGACCAGGAGGAGCCTCAGTGTCTGTCCTGGGGTCTCCAGCGCTAGCCCACCCGTCTGTCCTGGGGTCTCCAGCGCCAGCCCACCCGCCTGTCCTGGGGTCTCCAGCGCTGTGCCCACCCGCCTGTCCTGGGGTCTCCAGCGCTATGCCCACCCGCCTGTCCTGAGGTCTCCAGCACTGTGCCCACCCGTGTCCTGTGAGAGGCATCGCTGCTGAGTGACCTCTGGGCCCTGCCCCAGCTCCTGCAGTCAAGGGGCACAGCCCCTGCATTCAGTGGGCCGGTCAGCACAGGTCAGCTCTCCTGTCCACACCCGGGACAGCCACGCAGAGCCGGAGGCTCGGACACTGCTGGGAGCAGCCCAGCCCTACAGCGACAGTAGTGCCCAGCGCCCCTGTTCTGTACAAAACCGTGGGCACCGCCAGTGGGTCTGCTTGGTGGGCCAGGGAGGTAACCCGCCTGACCCCAGACTGCTCTCCCACTGTGCCGGGCTCAAGGCAGTGGGCAGGAGGCTGTGAGGACAGTCAGTGCTCCTGCTGGCCTCTCCCGTCCAGCCTGCGCTCTCAGGAGGAGTGGACGTGGGGCCCTCTGGGCTGGAGCTTCGACAGCTGAGGAACTTCTACACACACACACACTGTCCCTGTCTCGGCCCACAGGTTTATCGTAGACCCGGAGCCGTCTTTGCAAGCCTCTTCCCACTGCAGGCACCGGCTCGTGCCGGAGAGTGGAGCAGGCCCTAGCGGAGGCGAGTTATCTGGGCAAGCCCCCTGCTGGAGGAGCTCCTGCTGGGGAGCCCGGCCCCCACCGTGAGTCACGCCCCTGGCTCCGCCCCCAGCAGGGTCCCTATCCGGACTCGGCATCAGCCCTCAGCCAAGACTTGGCTCCCGGAGCTGTTTGCAAAGGAATTCCGCAGGCTCCCATTCCCACACACACCCGAAGGCTCTGCCAAATTCTCAAGGGAACTCGCCCCCCGGCAGCCCTCTGTGCTCTGCGTGGAACCGCACCGCTGTTCTTGGCACTCGGCTGGCCCAGGACCAGCCCATCACCCATTCAGAGCACGAGCCCCGAGGGCACCCCTGCTCGTGCCAGCCTCCGTGCCCTGTGCCTGCTCCAGCCCAGCTGGGCACACAAGGCACCTCCCTCCTGCCGAGACGCCTTCCCAGAATCCTGGGGACCAGACCGTGGACAGTGGGGTGTGTCCTGGGCCTCCTGCCCTTCGGTTGCTCTTAACCCTGACCTGCTGCCCCCTTCCTGCCTTTACTGCGGTCACTGCCTCCCTGGCAGTCACAAGCATGAGTTGGGGCACTGGCGTCACTGCGCCAGGGATGGGGTGTGCGACCTTGGCGTCTACAAGGCGAGCGCCGAGGGCCCCTGCAGCTTGCTGCCCTGACATGGACAGCTCAGGGACTCCAGCAGTGTCTGTCAGCCCTGCAGAGCCTGTGATAGCTGCAGGCCACCAGCTCTCGCTCAGGAGGGGAGCAGAGCCCCCTGGGAGAGCGTCACCTGCTCTCCGCTGGCTGACGCTCCACTTCACGGGAAGCCGCCGAGCGCCAGCGACGCGTGACCAGAGCGGGCGTTTCTGAAACAGGACTCCTGGCCGCCTCTGTCCCTAGCAAAAGCCGATGGGGACCAGTCACTAAGCAACATGTTGAGCTGGGTACTCATCGGGGCAGAAGGCTGGAGCGACGGTGCATGCTGTGTGCCCAGTAGGATGCCTTGCACACGGCCTACCCAGGTTCAATCCCGGCATCCCACATGGTCCCAAGCACGACCCGAGTAATTCCTGGAGTGCAGAGCCCGAGGAATCTCTGAGCATCGCCAGCTGTGACCCAGAAAACAACAACAACAACAACAAATTCATTTTAGGCCCCGGAGTTTGCAGTGCCGTCCACGTCTGCACACACAGCCGGGCCCCAGCGCCCGCCCCCAGTGTCCAGGGTCCTGTCCTGGCACCCGCCCCCTCCTGAAGACCAGCTCTCAGTTTCTGTGGCTCCTGAGCAGGTGCCACGCCCCTGTGGCAACACTGTCCTGCACAGAGGGGGAGCACGGTGCCGCCTCCCCACGGCGTGACTCCTCCCACTCTGCAGAGCGGACACGGCGGCCGACTCCCTCACAGCCAGCAGCAGCCCGGGGCACAGGTGGGATGTGCACCTTTATTTGTTTATTTGCTTTTCGGGTCACACCCCGCGATGCTCAGGGGTTGCTCCTGGCTCTGCACTCAGGAATTACTCCCTGGTGGTGCCCGAGGACCCTATGGGATGCCTGGGATGGGAACCCGGTGGGCCACGCAAGGCGGACGCCCTCCCCGCTGTGCTAGTGTTTGTGGGCCAGTCCTTACCCGCCATTTGCTCCTGGCCACCTGCATCCCTGCAGACCCTGCTGAGGCCTGGCTCCTAACCCCGGGGGCTGGGGCAGGTGAGCGGGTTTTGCAGGCAGAAGTCCTGGGCTCAGTCCCCAACACCCCACGGTCTGCCAAGCACCGCCAGGAGTGACCCAACGCTGGGAACAGTGTGGCCCCAAATCCACAAAAAAAAATTGAAATAGGGGAGGGCGGGAGGAAGGGAGGGAAGGAGGAATAGAGGAAGGCGGGCAGGAAGGACGGCGGGCAGGAAGGACGGCCCACGTCATTGCCCGACCCTGGCCACTGCGCCCCGCACCTCCCCGCCGCCCCCACCCTCGGGCCTGCACGGGTGCCTGTGTCCCGCCTTCCAGGTAAATGTTGACCTTGGGAGTCTGGGGAGCCCGTGGAAACAGGGTCAGCACCCCAGAGTCCGACCTCCCAGCTTAGTGCTTTGGGCAATCAAAAGCTCTGGACTTGGAGGTTCTGTGCAGAACTTCTCGGAACAGCCAGGGGAGGCTCAGCGCCCCGATCTGCATGCACAGCCCCTGGGTGCGAGCACAGCTGGGGGCACCCGGGACATCGGGAGGAAGTCACAGCTGCTTTGTTTGGGAAAGTCGTTGCTGCTGTTTTGTTTGAGCCACACCTGGAGGTGCTCAGGAATCACTCCTGAAGGGCTTGGGGCAGGCACCATATGGGGAGGCAGGGATCAGACCCAGATCAGCCACTGAGAGGCAAGCACCCGGTTCGGTCCCAGGTGAATTCTTTTGGGTCACTTATTTTTGGCAGTTCTTTCTTTTTAAACACAGGCACTGCATACGCTGTTTTTTTTTTTTTTTTTACTTTTTTTTTGCTTTTTTGGGTCACACCCGGCAATGCTCAGAGGTTACTCCCTGGCTCTTCGCTCAGGAATTACTCCTGGCGGTGTTCAGGGGACCATATGGGATGCCGAGGATCGAACCTGGGTCGGCCCCATGCAAGGCAAACGCCTCCGCATTGGACTATCGCTCCGCCCCTGAATACACTTTTCTGATGAAGGCTTTAGTTAGATGACATCAATTAAAAAAAAGTTTCATTTTTATTATTAAAAATTATTTTGAGAGTTTTTGATTGTTTTTGTTTTCCCAGCCACACCTGACAATGCTCAGGGGTTTCTCCAGGCTCTTCGCTCTGGAATTACCTCCTGGCGGGGGTCCATATAGATGCCAGGGATTGAACCTGGTTGGTGCTTGCAATGCAAATGCCCCACGCACTGTACTATAGCTCTGGCCCCACATTCTGAGGGCTGTTTTTTCTTTTGGGGCCGCACCTGGCAATGCTCAGGGGTTACTCCTGACTGCACTCAGGAATTACTCCTGGAGGTGGTCGGGGACCATATGGGATAGTGGGGGTCGAACCCAGGTCGGCCGTGTGCAAGGCAGACGCCCTCCACACTGTACTATTGCTCTGGCCCCCATATTCTGTGTTTATTTATCTATTTATTTATTTATTTATTTTGCTTTTGGGGTCACACCTGGCAATGCTCACGGGTTACTCCTGACTGCACTCAGGAATCACTCTTGGCGATGCTTAGGGACCATATGGGAAAGTGGGGTCGAACCCGGTCGGCCGTGTGCAAGGCAGACGCCCTCCACACTGTACTATTGCTCTGGCCCCCATATTCTGTGTTTATTTATTCATTTATTTATCTATTTATTTATTTTGCTTTTTGGGTCACACCCGCAATGCTCACGGGTTACTCCCTGGCTCTTTGCTCAGGAATTACCCCCTGGCAGTGCTCAGGGGACCGTATGGGATGCTGGGGATCGAACCTGGGTCAGCCACAGGCAAGGCAAACGCCCTCCCCGCTGTGCTGTCGCTCCGGCCCCCATATTCTGAGTTTTGAAGAAACACCTGAGACCTGGTGTGCCGCGCCGTCCGACTCTGGGCCTCGCTCCTCCAATTCCAGGAGCAGGTCCTTGGCGGCCAGCACCGGTCCCCGCAGACGAGCCCCAGGTCCTCCGCTGCCCATTGTAGACGCCCTCCTTGCTCCTGCCCGGCAAGGGCCTTCCCTCGGGCGGCCGCCCAGCCCTTCACCGAGGACAGAGCAAGAGGCGAAACGCGCAGGCGGGATGCGGTTCAGGCGGGTGCGCCGGTCCGGCAGGCGGGAGGCCCGGGCTTGGGTCCCTGGCACCGTCTTCGTCCCTGCCCCGACGCGGCAGATCCAGATTCTCTTTCTAGAACCCCCATGAGCCTTATCTTACTTCATGGGCCTAAGAGCCGGCAGAAAGAAGTTGCGGGAAGCCTCGGCCCTCCCGGAAGGCCTGCCCTGCCTCCCTGCTCTGGAACCCGGGGTGCCGGGGACCGCGCGCACAGCACAAGAAAGCAGGGGTGTGTTGGGGAGAGGGGCCCCTACTGCGGTTCTGAAGGCCCCAGACAGCGCTCGGGGCTATAAAACTGCAGCTGGGCCCGGCCGGGCAGCCAGCCGCGGGCTGGGCGCTGAGTCAGCGGCCGATGAGCTGGCGCAGGTGCGGTTGGTTCTCACGGCCTCGCACGGCACCAGCACCCGCGGCTGCAGCTGGTGAACAATCCGGCCCGGACGTTCCCGCAGGGAGGGGCAAAGGCGGTGCTCACGAGGCCTCGACATGGGAAAGGAAACAGACCGGCTCAGGCACAGAAGCAGCCGCCGGGTACCCAGGTCCCGGGAACGCACGGACGCACCGGGACGCGCGGGCTCCGACGACGTGCGCGCCCCAGGCGCGAGCTCCAGTGACGTCTGCGCTCCAGGGGTGGGGCTGGCGGTGGGCCCGGCCCTGGGGTCCTTCTCATGAGGGTTCAGCCCCATGCCTGACTGCTGCGTCTTCCTGACCGGGAGCTCATGAGCAGCGTCCATCTGGGGGCCACGCGCTGTCTTCTCTGGGTGACCAGCGGTCCCCACACAGACAGCCCAGAGGGTCCCTGCTCAGTCACTCAGCAGCCCAGCCCGGTGGAGAGAACAGAGGCAGGATCACCGGCCAATCGGGAGAGAGCACTCAGAGGAGCACTGCCTGGCTGTTGCAGTAACCTGCCCAGAGCCTCTGCATCCGGCCTGGAGCGCCTCCTGCAGGCCACTCTGTACACAGGCAGAGACAGTTTGAATGTGGCAGCTCATCTGACCCTGTATTCTGTACTGGCTGGTATAAATATTCTCTCATGCTACCACAGTCATCGTGGGACTAGCTAGATCTTACCAGCATATTTGCCTGGCCACGTTGGATCTCTAAGTAACTAGACCAGAGAGAAATGCTGTTTGCCTCCAAGCAAGTAAGCAGGGCTCTCTGATAGCTCAAAGGCTGATACACAAAACCATGGTGTAAAGACGAGACTCTTGTGAAGGCTTGGAGAAATATATAACTGGCTGTAGAATATTCTTTGGTACAGATGCATGTATTCTGAGATACAGTTCATCTCAGAACCTCCTCTCTACCCTGCAGGGGCACTTCCAAGGCAGACCTTGGCTGGGCAACATTAACATCTCAAAGGGCCCAGGTGAGGTCCTGGGAGAAATTGCCTGAGGGGATCTGACCCCGACTGCTCTCCATTGGAGTGGGCGGTCTGTGTTGCAGGGATATTAAACTAGCCTGCTTCCTTGCTGGGTCCCTTTCTTTCGATTGGCGCCCCTTCTTGCCTCTTCACTGTCTCCTCTCTGCAGGGCCTTAACACGTGGTGGCCGCCATCTTGGCCTACATGTGGCTGGGGCCCAGCCGGAACCCTAAGCTCGAGTTTTCATATTACTGACTTGTATGCCAGAACCTGTGTGAGTAAAGCATTTGGAACTTCTCTGGATTCTCATGTCTGCCTTCGTCCACAGGTTGCCGAACCCTGGGGCAGAAGGGGATCCCTGACCCTGCTCCCCGGATCTGTGCAGGGCGCACCAGCCCTTCCTCGCACCCAGCGAGTCTTAAGGGGCTCCATATGTGCCGGTTCCATGTTCTCCACCTTCCTGGGACCACAGAGGTGGACAGTGGAGACCATGGAGATTGCCAGGGTGAGCATATGTGGACATATGTGTAGTATGTGCTAGGACATGGATGCACTGTGCATGTGTGGGGGTATATATATGTGTGTGAGGTGAGTGAGGAGTCTCTGGTGTGTAGTAAGTGGTGTTTGTGAGGTGTATGGTGTGTATTGTGGGCTGTAAGGTGTAGTTGTGTTTTGTGTTCATGGTGTGTCGGTGTGTGGTGTAAGTAGTGAGGGGTGTGGTGAATGGATATGTAGAAAGTATGAAGTATGATGTCTGACGTGTTTTGTACAAAATATGTGTGGGGCGTGCATGCTGTGGTGTGTGAGGTGTATAGGTGTGTAAGGTATCGAGGGAAATGCTGTGTAGAGTGTATAAAGTGTGTGGTGTGTGCTGTATGGCGTATATGTAATGTGTGTGAGATGTGTGGTGTATATGTGAGATGTGGGTGCATATGTGTGGCGTGTGGTATATATGTGTGGTGCGTGGTATATATGTGAGGTGTGGGGTATATATGTGAGGTGTGGGTATATATATGTGGTGTGTGGTACATGTGTGGTGTGTGGCATATATGTGTGGCATGTGGTATATGTGTGAGGTGTGGGGTATATGTGTGAGGTGTGGGTATATATATGATGTGTGGGGTATATATATATGTGAGGTGTGTGGTATATGTGTGTGGTGTGTGGTATATGTGAGGTGTGTGGTATATATGTGAGGTGTGTGGTATATATGTGAGGTGTGGGGTATATATGAGAGACTCACAGACATGGGGCAGAGCTGCTACTGGCTCTCCCTGTGACCAGCCGCTCACGAGGCGCCCAGGAGGGATGGTGGGTTCTAGCCCTGGCCCACCATCCCAGCAGAGCCTCGCAGCAAGCCAGAAGACCCCCCACTCCATGAGGGCCTCCATTTTCCACATCTGGACTTCTCTCTTGTCAGACCTCCACCCAGCAGACCAGCCTATCAGCACCCGGCTGGCGCGGCCGCAAGTGGCCGCGCAGTTCATCAATAAATGTTGGACTTAGAGATGCCTACAAGAGTATGCTACCTGCATGGCAGAGCCTGGCAAGCTACCCGTGTTGTATTTGATATATATATGCCAAATACCAGTAACAATTATAGACCTCATTCGGAATGGATTGAGGCTCTTAATGTTCCTGGAGCAAGCAGATGCCTTGGGCTCTACTAGCATGAGACAGGACATATGGAGATGTTACTGGGGCCCGCTCGAGCAAATCGATGATAAACGGGAAGACAGTGATACAGACAGTGGGGTATATATATGATGTGGTATATATGTGAGGTGGGGTATATGTGTGAGGTGTGTGGTATACGTGGAGGTGTGTGGTATATGTGTGAGGTGTGGTATATATGTGTGAGGTGTGTGGTATATGTGTGAGGTGTGTGGTATATGTGTAAGGTGTGTGGTATATGTGTGGTGTGTAGTACATAAGTGTGAGGTGTGGTATATATGTGGTGTGGGGTATATGTGTGGTGTGTGGTATGTGCTGTGTGTGGTATATATGTGTGGTGTGTAGTACATAAGTGAGGTGTGGTATATATGTGTGGTGTGGGTACGTATGTGTGAGGTATATGTGTGGTGTGTGGTATGTGAGGTGTGTGGTGTGGTGTGTGGTATATGTGTGGTGTGTAGTACATAAGTGAGGTGTGGTATATGTGTGTGGTGGGGTACGTATGTGTGAGGTATATGTGTGGTGTGTGAGGTGTGTGGTGTGGTGTGTGGTATATACATGTGGTGTGTGGTATATATGTGTGGTGTGTAGTACATAAGTGAGGTGTGGTATATGTGTGTGGTGTGCGCCGTCGGGTGCGTGGCGTGTGTGCTGTGTCGGGCAGTCTCTGTGATTCAGGATGAGTTGTTCCAGACAGCTCGGCCTGTGCATATCCTCGCCTCTCCCCACAGTGTCATTCCGGTTCCTTCCCGCTTGAGGCTCTTCCGGGTCCTGCAGCCAGGAGCCTCCCGTCAGGGCGCCCAGCGCGTGCTCTGCGCGCCCCTCAGCTCCTGGTTGTCTCCGGAGAAGCGTCTCCCGGCCTAGGCTCCAGCTCCTGTACTGGGACGTCGCGGCTGTGGCCTGGTGCTCTGGGCAGGGGCCGAGCCCTTCTTCTGCTCCAGGTCACTGTCGTTTTGCTCTGGCTGTGAATGCTGGCCACTGGTGGTGGTGGCGTTGGCGGGGCTGGCCTGGCCCTTCTGCAAGCTGAGTCCTCCCACGTCTCGCAGCCGTTTGGGTTTTGCCCCGCAGGAAATTCCCAGACGTCGCGGAGGCTGCGTGTGCTCCTGGTCTCATGGTGGTGGGGGTGTCCTAGCTCTGAGCCCACCGGGGCGGCCCCGGCTGAGCTGCCTCTTCACTCGCCCTCTCAGCCCTGAGGCTGTTTCACTCTGCTAGGGTGCTGAGAGCCTGACAGTGCTCGGCTTGCTCCTAGCTCTGTGCTCAGGGGTCACCTTGTGGGTCACCTTGGTGGGTCTTGGGGAGCTGGACGCCGTGTTGGGGCTCTGGCTGGGGCCAGGCTGGCCTTGTCTCTCCTGGGGTCCCGGGAGCCAGACCCGGCTCCTCTGCACGCTCTCCTGTGGGCCCGTGAGCCCCTGGTGGCGTCCAGCGCCCCTTCCTCCAGGACGTGGGCGCTGTGTGGAGGCTGATGGGAGGGCTCGGCTCTGCCGGTCTGGCAGCTGCCTGGAGTCCCTGGAGGCTACTGTCCATGCGCCCTGGCTGAGCCTGGTGGACACCGCGGGATCCTGCGGAGGCGTGTCGTGGGGGGGTGGGCTCGGCCAATGGTCACCCTCAAACCGGGTCTTCTGTGCGGGGGCTGGGGCTGGGGCGTGCCCGGCTCTCTGGCCGCCCCTGCCCAGGCTAGACGAGAGCCACCACCGGGCTTTCCCACAACCTCTTCGGAGGCGGGGCTGGACAGGGCGCGGTTAACTGGCCTGTCCGGTCAAGAGACCCCGTCCCGGCACCTTCTTTGAAGGAGCAGGTCCTCGCTGCGGGGCCTTCTCCAAACATGGGGCTGGGCGCCACACTGCTGCCAGGCGCGGCCAGCTCCATGGTCCTCACTGGGCATCAGACTGCGAGGGGAAGTGGCGCGGTGCCCCGCGCCTGTGCTCTCCGGGGCGGCCCCACCTGGCAGCAGTCACAGGACCGGGATGGACCCTGCCTCCCGGCTGTGAGAGCCACCGGGAGGTGCGGGAAGTGGCTGGACCCCGCCTGGGAGGCCAGCAGGAGACGCCACGGGCACCCAGCTCAGGGCTGCAAGGAGGGAAGGCGCAGGCGCCTGACTGCTGCTAGCCAATCAGAGATGAGAGCTTCTAGCCAATCAGCGAAGACAAGTTCGTAGCCAATCAGAGATAAGAGCTCCTAGCCAATCAGCAAAGACAAGTTCCTAGCCAATCAGTGATCAGAGCTCCTAGCCAATCAGCGAAGACAAGTTCCTAGCCACTCAGAGATGAGAGCTCCTAGACAATCAGAGAGAGATGAGAGTTCCTAGCCAATCAGCGAAGACAAGTTCCTAGCCAATCAGTATGAGTTCCTAGCCAATCAGCGAAGACAAGTACCTAGCCAATCAAGGAATAAGATAGTCCCTCGCCAATCAGCGATGAGAGCCCCTAGCCAATCAGAGGAGACGAGAGCTCTTCCCTATAAGGGACTGAGGGCTTGAACGACGTGGGTCCTGGTTCCCCGTTGGCACTGCAAGTAAACCAGGCCCAGGCAAGGTCGGGACGGAGCACCTGGCGGATAAACGCCAGCGGGCCCTCTCGGGCTACTCCTTACCCGTGTTCCCTCTCTCCATGTAGCCTGTCAGAGCACGCGATATGCCTTTCGGGGTCTTCCTGTCAGCTCGGGACACCCCAGCATCAGGCGACCACTCCGCCCGTGCCCGGGGTCACTCCTGGCGGGGCTCGCGGGGCCTTGCGGGTGCTGGGGTCGCACCTGGTGGCTGCCTACCAGGCCAGAGCCCCACCTGCTGTGCTACCGCCCCAGTAAAACCCAGCGGGTCTTTAAAACTACTATGGCCACGGCCAGCGCTCTGCCTCCGAGGCTCTCGGGAACAGTTCATACACTGCAACAACCCTGGCTGCAGAGGCGGCTGGCGGCGGGGAGAGCCACCTGCAGAACACGCCCCGTCTTCCCACTGCAGGCGGCAGCCGAGCGGATCTCCGGAGAGCCCGGATCCCTGCAACCTCCACCCGGCCTCAAGCATCGGGGTCACGCTGTCCTCCAGTCCTGCCCCGTCCACGCTGCCGGCAGCGGCTAACACCAGGCGCCAGGGCTCGCCTGCCCGGCACCTCCAGCTGAAGCTCACCAGTGTCCCGGAACGTGGCGCCGAGCCCGACCAGATGCCTGGAGCTGGGAATAAATTCTCATGATTTATTAATTTAGAATAAAACAGACGGATTCACAGAGCTTGCGGCCTTGGCCGGGTCCGCTGCCCCTAGCAGGGGTCTAGGACCGGTTCACAAATGGGGGAGTTCCCACCAGAAAGCCACGCACGACGCTGAGGCGACCCCTGATCCACCAGCTTTGGGGCCCAGCGGGACTTTTTTTTTTTTGCTTTTGGGGTCACACCCGGCGGCGCTCAGGGGGTTACTCCTGGCTCTGCACTCAGGAATCACTCCTGGCGGTGCTCGGGGGCCATGGGATGCCGGGATCGAGCCCAGGCCAGCACAGGCCGCGTGCAAGGCAAACGCCCTACCCCAGCGGGACTTTTGACCTTGCTTTAGCCTCTGAGCAACCCCCTGGACGACGCACCAGCCACGCTCGCCCGGGGCTGCCAGGCTGCCAGCGGGTGGATTTTCCGCATAGTGGGTCGTGCTGCGCCCGGCTATCACAAGAGGGAGCCACGCTCGGGCCACGCCACCCAAGTGGGGCCTCCACAAACGTCTGAAGCACTCTTTTAACTCTAGGCACAAAAAACACTTCTGTAAAAAAAATAAACCTGTGATCTCCAAGGCCTTTCTTTCAGGGGAGAGGCGGGGGTCAGGGGCGCAGGCTGCCTGACTCCGCAGAAGCCAGAGGAACCGGTTGGTGATTTAAAAAGTTAAATAAAATCGGAGGGAACCTAGACGGTCTGCGGGCCTCTGAGCCCGGGTGTCTAGAGAAAGTATTTCATAAAATAGACCACCCTACCCCAGGGTCCTTCGGGAAATGACGATGTATAAAGCACTCAATTCCATACATAAATAACATTAAAAATAATTATCATAAATAAAAAGTTCAACTTCTCTGGCTGTTGGCTCGGCTGAGGGGGGGACACAGCAGGTGGACGCGAGGGGTCCTGACGGGCACGTGCGTCCAGGCCGGCTAATGCACAGGCAGACTCCCGGCAGAGGGCTGGCGCCCGCGGCAGAGGGTGCCCACCTGGCGAGCCCACACCCGTCACTGCTTCTGAGACGTCTCCCCACCCCTGCAGGGCCCAGGGCCAGCCCGACCCAGGGCGCAATAAGGCAAAGACGTCAGTTTGCACAAGGCTGACCACGTGCTGTCCCTGGCTCGCTCCGTGGGTTCCGGCAGGACAGGACGAGCGAGGGCCGGCCCCAGCCGGGAAGGGAAACCTTTCTGGAAAGGCAACCGACCAGCTTTGGAATTAAGGTCTCACGGGAAGACCATCCCACCCTCTCCTCCCTCCAGTTTGGGGGTTGGGGGCCGAGCACCACACGCGCACCGGGAGCACGGCTCAGCCTGGGCCGTGGGGCGGCAGTGCCGGGCGGGGGCACACGTGGCGGGCAACACGGTGACCTGCGGGGGCGCTGCCTCCCGTGAGCCTGGCTTTGGGGGGGCACCCCCAGACCGCCGGGACAAGCCCACATCACACTTCAGGGAGGCCCCGGGCTACTCTGGCTCCTCCCAAACAGGGGAAGTTGGGTTTCCTGGGACCCCGGCGGGCACGGCGGGCCAAGGGACCGTCCACACTCCGGGGAGGCTCAGGATTCCTTGGCCCGGCCTCGGCGCCTCCTCACGGCCCGTCCAAACCCGGGCGCCCCAAAGCTCGGCCGGGCGGGCAGGCTGCACTACAGCCCGTCCAGTGCGCTCGGGTGGGCTGTGGCCAGGCCGCCAGCCGTGGACCCCTGTTGCATTCTGTGGACAGATGAGGCCTGTCCAGTTGGTGTCCGGCCACAGAGCTCAGAACCCACCACCGCCATCAACCCCTGCACCTGGCCGCCCCGCACAGCTGCCGCGGCACCCTCTGGCCGCCCGACGCGGCTGACCCCGCTCGCGCCGGCCCAGCACCGAGCTGCCCACCGATGGCCCCGCACGCTGTCCGTCAATAGCTGTACATCTGCGGCTGCGGCTCGGCCGGCACCTGGGGCGCGGGGGCTGCGTTAGGGTCCCTGGGGGCGGCGGCAGGGCGCTCCGTCTGGGGTGCCGCCCGCCAGGCCAGCGGGTGCTGCTCTCCCAGCTGGCTGCCCAGCGGCGACACCGAGTTGACCAGCGTGGTGAGGTTGATGAAGTGGGCGCGGGCTGCGGCGTGGCCGCCTCGGGCTGTGCGTGCACCTGCACCTCGCTCGCACGGTTGTGGAGCATGGCGGCGCCGCTGACCGTGTCGAAGGTCACCGTCAGGATGGAGCTGTCCAGCTGCAGCTGCCGCTCGGGGCCGCCAGGTGCCCACAGCCACCGGCTGCAGGCTGGTGAACTGCGTGCCCGGCGGTGGTGATGGGGGGTGACGGTGATGTTGGTCAGCCCCACCGAGCTGGAGGCCGTGGTCACGCTCGGGTCGCCCAGAGTGACCACCACCTGGAAGAGGGGCAGGCAGACAGCCAGTGAGGGGCCGTCCAGGGAAGACCCGGCACGGCGCCCGGTCACTGCGGTGCGCGGGAGGGCGGTACCAAGCGCAGGGCGCAGGGCGTGGCCGCCACAGGCGCACAGAGGGCTCTGGCGAGCGCCCACGCCCCTGGGCAAGGAGACCCGCCCCAGGAGGGCTCGGCCCCGCCCCCCCGCCCCGCCCCCAGGGGCTGGGCTGATCCCTCTTGCCGCAAGGGAGAATCAGTGCCTGCGTCTCTGGCGTCAGCAGGCGCCCGTCGTGACGTGGGGTCACGGGTCCAGGAGGGGCTGGGGGCAGGCCCAAGGCCTGGGCGGTGGGGCTGGGGGGTCTGCGCCGCCTCACCCTCCCCGTTGCGGGTGCGACCCCCCCGCTGCTGCCCCCGGGGCCCCAGGCACAGGCCCATGCTGCCGGGCCGGGTCCTTCAAGCGTGCCGACGCCCACCCAAGGCCAGTTGGTCAGCGCGGCCAGGAGGGGCAGGGCCGGGCCCACCCGGGGTCCTGTGAGCGGCCCCCGCCCTGGTACCTGCTGGATGCTCTGCACGGCCGTGTCCGTCTCGTCCCCGGCGCTGCCCGTGAAGCGGCGCCTCCTTCTCTGAGAACTCGCTGAACTGGGGGTCCCTCGGGCCCCGGCGCCCCCGCCTCCTCCTCCGGCTTCTGCTTCCGCCTGTGGGCGCGGCGCGTGGCTTTGGCCTGTTTCGCCTCGGCCGCCTCCTCCTGCTCCACGCTCAGCTCGGGCTGCAGGGGTGGGCGCGGTCACGGCGAGGTCAGCACCGCTGCCCACGGCCCCCCCGGGCCCGGGGATGCGGGACAGGAGCGTGGTCACGGCGGGTCAAACCCCCAAAAGAGGCCACCGGAGGCCTCGAGCCTGGAGGCCAGTCCCGCCCCTCTCGGGGAGGTGTCCCTTAGGGCCTCCCCTTGTCATCGGGCACACCCATGACGGGAAAATCCGCTTTGAATGCCCTCTTAAGCACCCCTTCCTGAGGCCGAGGGCTAGCACGGCGGGTAGGGGGGCTTGCCCCGCACCCTTTAGGACCCCGAGCACGGCAGGAGTGGTCCCGCATCCAGCGCCAGGAGGAAGTCCTGGGCACCGCTGGGTGTCGCCACAACAGCAACAGTATAAAACAAACGGAAATAAAAGGAAGACAAACCCGCAGGCGGCTGTGGCGTGGGGAAGGTTCCCTCCGCTCTGCGGGGCTTCCCTGGAGGGCCGGGCTGGTGCCTGGCTCTGGGCACCTCCAGGAAAGGGCGGCTCGGCCGCCTGAGCCGCCGTGAAGCTGCGCCTGCAGCCCCTGCTCCGTGCCGAGCAGGAGCCCCCTCTCCGCGTTCTCGGAGCCCCCTACCAGCGTTCTCGGGGGCCATGGGCTTCTGTCCCTCCACTCCCGTAATCTCAGGAGGTGAAATAAAAAATGTGTGGTGCCCACGTGGAGGCCAGTGCGGCGCCCACGTGGAGGCCAGTGCGGGCACCCACTAGAGGCCAGTGCGGGCGCCCACTGGAGGCCAGTGCGGGAACCCACCAGAGGCCAGTGCGGGAACCCACCAGTGTGGGCGCCCACCGGAGGCCAGTGCGGGCGCTGTCGCGGGAGAAGGCCTGCACTCTGGAGGTTGTGATGGAGACGTCAAACAAGCGTCCCCTCCTCCGGGCAGGGGCATGTCGGGGCAGCGGCCGCGTGTTTGGTGGTGCTGGGTGTGGACACAGACCAGCCCCTCCCTCTGGCTGTGTGAAGCAGCTCCCCAGAGTCACAGCCCAGCACACAGGATGGTCTGCGACAGTCTGTCCCCACCGCGAGCTGAGCTCCAGGGACGGGCTAGTGGGGGCGGGAGGAAGAGGTGCCGTCTCGGGAGGGGGCGACGGGCGGCCCTACCTGCGCGATCCCGATGGAGGAGGCGTCGATGGTGGTGGTCTCGGGCAGGTGGTCCAGGTCATCGATCCTCACGGCCAGCACCTGCGGGGGGGCAGGGGCGTGTGGCTGGGCAGTCCCCGAGGCAGCCCGGCCTTCCTTCTGCCCCCAGGCTGACTGCTTCCACGCTGCCCTCCCTGCTCCAGGGCCCAATGGTCTTGCGGGACCAGGACCAGCTTGGGCTCAGCTCTGGCCCCTGCGGCCCAGGGATTTACTTCGGGCCGGGCAAGCTACCCGTGTCGTATTTGATGCCAGACACCAGTAACAGTTATAGACCTCATTCCCGTGACCTGATGGAATGGTTTGAGGCTCTTCCTGTCCCTGGAGCAAGCAGGTGCCCTTGGGCTCTACTAGCATGAGACAGGACATAAGGAGATGTTACTGGGGCCCACTCAAGCAAATCGATGATGAACGGGAAGACAGTGATACAGTGTCTCCGCAGCAAAGCAGACCCCACAGACTGTGCCAGTGTGGGAGTGTGAGCCCGGAGGGGACATCTGCACCCAGGTGCCCAGGCCCCCTCAACCTTCCCGCAGTGTCCCCACCCAGACACACCCCAGGTGTGGGCAGCAGCCCTCAGCCCGTCCCCAGCGAGCTCTGGTCATGGGCCATGGGTCACGCATGATCTGGGTGGTTTCTGGGGCGCCTCTGGGCCTCCCCGCCCGCCACTCAGTGGCTCAAAGGTGGAAGGGGCAAGGCCGCAGTGCAGGGGCGCGGAGGCCGGAAGCTCCTGGGGCGGCCAGGCTGAGAAGCGGGTCCTCACGGGCTGGGGCCTCACCTGGGTGTTTGCGCCGCATGTGGCGGCTCATGGAGGCGCGTGGACACTTTGGTGCCGCACAGCTGACAGCTCTGGGCCTCCACCTTGTCGTGGGTCAGCTGCACGTGCTTCTGCAGCATGTACTCCGTCACGTACTTCTTGTCGCACGGAACACGTCCACTGCTTGCCCACTGCAGGGTGGGGCGCGAGGGATGCGTCAGGCGGTGGGGGGCTCCGCACGGGCGGGACGGGAGGGGGGGAGGCGTCAGGCCGGCCGGGTGGGCATGGGCGGGAGGTGAGGGGCGGAGGGAGGCGTCAGGCTGGCGGGGGTCTTGCACGGCAGGAGGGAGGCGTCAGGCCGGCCGGGGGTCTCGCATGGGCAGGAGGGAGGCGTCAGGCCGGCCGGGGTCTCGCACAAGCAGGAGGGAGGGCGTCAGGCCGGCGGGGGTCTCGCACGAGCAGGAGGAGGCGTCAGGCCGGCAGGGGGTCTTGCGCAGGTGGGAGGGAGGCGTCAGGCGGCGGGGGTCTCGCACGGGCAGGAGGGAGGCGTCAGGCCGGCCGGGGTCTCGCACGGGCAGGAGGGAGGCGTCAGGCCGGCCAGGGGTCTTGCGCAGGTGGGAGGGGAGGCGTCAGGCGCGCAGTGGGCTCACCCGTGTGGATGAGCTTGTGGGTCTCCATGGTGCTCCTCTCGCTGAACGTCTTCCCGCATAACTCACACATGAAGTCCTTGATCCCTGTGGGACAGGGGCCTGGTCACCGCCTGGCCACGGCCACAGGAGAGCGGCCCGCCGCCTTCACCCGCCCGTCTGGCCTGAAGGGGAGGAGTCCTGCAGTGGGGACAGGCCCGGCCCGCCCCTCCCGGCCCCGCCCACACCTGCCCGGCCCGCCCACGCCCCGCCGGCCCCGCCCACGCCTGGCCGGCCCACCACCTGCCCGGCCCGCCCCGCCCGCCCGCCCGCCCCCCGCCCGCCCGGCCCCGCCCCCGCCCGCCGCCGCTCACCCGTGTGGCGCTTGTAGTGCTTGAGCATGTTGACCTTCTGCTTGCGAACTTGCGGTGACACTCCTTGCACTCGTACTCCTTGATGCCCTTGTGCAGCTTCATGTGGTGGCGCAGTGCGTGCTTGGTCTTCATGCCTGCGGGACCCGCAGCTCAGGCCCCGCCACTGGCCCTGTGCTCTCGGGCTGCACGGGTACCCAGGCCACCGCCGCTCACGCCCCCTGCGGCCACGCGCTCCCAGCACGCGGCACCTCTCCAGCTGCGGGGCCTGGGCGTGTCCCGGGCGCAACAGCTTCCGCAGCCCCAAGTCTGCAAGTCTGAGGTCCCCTCCACAGCCACCTCCCGGCAGGTGGACGGGCAGTCAAGTGGCCATCCTCACTGTCCACTCCCGCACTGCACACGGGGCAGTTTCCTCCACCAAGCAACATGGGCTGAAGTGGCCCTGGTCACTCAGGCTGCCGCCCCTCCCCGCAAGGCCAGAGAGGGCACTGTCCACTGTCGGACACAGGCTGGGCAGGCCAGGGCACTGTCCACTGTCAGACACAGGCTGGGTAGGCGGGGCACTGTCCACTGTTGGACATAGGGCTGGGAAGGCTGGCTGGGGCACTGTCCACTGTCGGACACAGAGCTGGGCAGGCAGACCGCACACTGTCCACTGTCAGACACAGGGCCGGGCAGGCAGGCCAGGGCACTGTCCACTGTCGGACACAGGCTGGGCAGGCTGGGGCACTGTCCACTGTTGGACACAGGGCTGGGGCACTGTCCACTGTCGGACACAGGGCTGGGCAGGCCGGGGCTCTGTCCACTGTTGGACACAGGGCTGGGAAGGCTGGCGGAGCACTGTCCACTGTCGGACACAGGGCTGGGCAAGCTGGCCAGGACACTGCCCACTGTTGGACACAGGACTGGGCAGGCTGGCCGGGCACTGTCCACTGTCAGACACAGGGCGGGGCAGGCAGGCCAGGGCACTGTCCACTGTTGGACACAGGCTGGGCAGGCTGGGGCACTGTCCACTGTTGGACACAGGGCTGGGCAAGCTGGGACACTGTCCACTGTCGGACACAGGGCTGGGCAGGCGGGCCGGGCAGTGCCCCTCCTGGACAGTGAGTCCATCTGCAGCACTGACGACCTGCTGGGGTATTTCTCCAAGTCCAGCTTCCCCTGCGCACCTTGAGGCCTGGGGCCTGGGGTGGGGCGGGTTGTGGGGCAGCTCCTCCCAGTCTCTACCAGGTGTTGCAGGCACAGCGCCCCCTGCTGCCGGGTCTCCTTACTGCGGGCTGGGCCCAGAGGCGCTTTTCTAGGGCAAACCTGGTTCGAGCTGGGGACACACAGCCCGGCCCATGGGAAGGGCACAGGCCCTGTGGGCAGTCGGAGGGCCTGGGAGGGGCTGCAGGGCGGGCCCTCAGGGCTGGTGGGAGGCGCCAGCGGCAGGAGTCTGACAGGACGGGCCCTGCACAGTTGAGGCGTACCCGGAGCGGGTCTGCACAGCCCTGGCTGAGACCAGGGTGAGACCCTCCCCCTGGCGTGACGGACCCAGCAGGCCGCGGGCACGAGTGAGCTGTGGGCCCGAAAGGGGGGATGTCGGCTACGGCCCTGCCATCTCGGCTGGTGCCGGAAGCTCAGCGGGCTCGGCCTGGCTAGTGCTTTATGGGGAGAATGGAACGTCACGTGCGGGCGCACTGTGGCCTAAGCACCCCCGCCGCAGGCCCAGGGGCCACCGGACATGCCCACCTCTGACCTGCCGCAGAGAGGCAGGGGCCTGCCCTGGTGGGGAGGCAGTGGGCGGTGCCAGGACCACAGGCGGACTTGCTGAGGCGGGCACGGAGACTGGCAAAGCACTCTGGGAGCCGGAGCCACGTCTCAGGGCCTCGGCACTCGGGACTGCTCTTGGCACTGGGACCATGGGAGGCGCCTGCATCTCCGCCCGTATCTCCCGCCCGTATCTCCGCCCGTATCTCCGCCCGTATCTCCGCCCGTATCTCCCACCCGTATCTCCCCGCCCGTATCTCCCGCCCGTATCTCCGCCCGTATCTCCGCCCGTATCTCCGCCCGTATCTCCCGCCCGTATCTCCTGCCCGTATCTCCGCCCGCCCATATCTCTGCCAGTATCTCCGCCTGTATCTCCCACCCGTATCTCCCGCCCGTATCTCCCGCCCGTATCTCCCGCCCGTATCTCCCCGCCCGTATCTCCCGCCCATATCTCCCACCCGTATCTCCGCCTGTATCTCCCACCCGTATCTCTGCCCGTATCTCCCGCCTCGTATCTCCGCCCGTATCTCCCGCCCGTATCTCCGCCCGTATCTCCGCCCGTATCTCCCGCCCGTATCTCCCGCCCGTATCTCCGCCCGTATCTCCGCCCGTATCTCCCGCCCGTATCTCCTGCCCGTATCTCCGCCCGCCCATATCTCTGCCAGTATCTCCGCCTGTATCTCCCACCCGTATCTCCCACCCGTATCTCCCGCCCCGTATCTCCCGCCCGTATCTCCCGCCCGTATCTCCCACCCGTATCTCCGCCTGTATCTCCCCACCCGTATCTCTGCCCGTATCTCCGCCCGTATCTCCCGCCCGTATCTCCTGCCCGTATCTCCGCCCGCCCATATCTCTGCCAGTATCTCCGCCTGTATCTCCCACCCGTATCTCCCACCCGTATCTCCCGCCCGTATCTCCCGCCCGTATCTCCCGCCCGTATCTCCCACCCGTATCTCCGCCTGTATCTCCCACCCGTATCTCTGCCCGTATCTCCCGCCCGTATCTCCGCCCGTATCTCCGCCCGTATCTCCCGCGTATCTCCTGCCCGTATCTCCGCCCGCCCATATCTCTGCCAGTATCTCCGCCTGTATCTCCCACCCGTATCTCCCACCCGTATCTCCCACCCGTATCTCCCCCGTATCTCCCGCCCGTATCTCCCGCCCGTATCTCCCGCCGTATCTCCCGCCCGTATCTCCCACCCGTATCTCCGCCTGTATCTCCCACCCGTATCTCTGCCCGTATCTCCCGCCCCGTATCTCCGCCCCGTATCTCCCACCGTATCTCCGCCCCTATCTCCCACCCGTATCTCCGCCTGTATCTCCCACCCGTATCTCCGCCTGCCTGTATCTCCGCCTGTATCTCCGCCCGCCCGTATCTCCCACCCCGTATCTCCGCCCGTATCTCCCACCCGTATCTCCGCCCGTATCTCCCACCCGTATCTCCGCCTGCCTGTATCTCCGCCTGTATCTCCGCCCGCCCATATCTCCCACCCGTATCTCCGCCCGTATCTCCCGCCCGTATCTCCGCCCATCTCCCACCCGTATCTCCGCCCGTATCTCCCGCCCGTATCTCTCGCCCGTATCTCCCACCCGTATCTCCCACCCGTATCTCCCACCCGTATCTCTGCCCGTATCTCCCGCCCGTATCTCCCGCCGGCCCATACCTTTCCCTTTACTCGGCACACAGGTACTCGCGGATGTCGTCGTGCACACGCATGTGCTCCTTAAGCATGTCCTTCCTGGCGAACGACTTGCCGCACTGCTCGCAGGCGTGGCTCTTCACCCCTGAAAGCGCCCCGAGTTCAGCCGCAGGGCCGGAAGAGAGAGACGAGACGCCCGACGGAACCCAAACCCTGTGCCTCCAGGGTGGCCTCCAGGCTTGGGGGACGAGGAGAGGCCTGTGGCCACTATTCGAGAACACCCTGGTAACACCGAGAGACAGTCCAGAGAGCACACACAGAGACAGCCCAAGAGACAGTACAGAGAGAGCCCAGAGACAGCCCAAGAGAGTGCAGAGACAGCCCAGAGACAGCCCCAGAAACAGCCCAGAGACAGCCCCAGAAACAGCCCAGAGACAACCCAAGAGATAGTCCAAAGACAGCCCAGAGACAGCCCAGAGACAGCCCAAGAGACAGTCCAGAGACAGCCCAGAGACAGCCCAGAGACAGCCCAAGAGACAGTCCAGAGACAGCCCAGAGACAGCCCAAGAGACAGTCCAAAGACAGCCCAGAGACAGTCCCAGAAATAGCCCAGAGACAGCCGGTGACAGGCCAGAGACAGTCGGTGACAGCCCAGAGACAGCCCAGAGACAGCCAGTGACAGCCCAGAGACAGCCCAGAGACAGCCGGAGACAGCCCAGAGACAGCCGGTGACAGCCCAGAGACAGCCGGTGACAGCCCAGAGACAGCCGGTGACAGGCCAGAGACAGTCGGTGACAGCCCAGAGACAGCCCAGAGACAGCCAGTGACAGCCCAGAGACAGCCCAGAGACAGCCGGAGACAGCCCAGAGACAGCCGGTGACAGCCGGTGACAGCCCAGAGGCAGCGCAGAGACAGCCCAGAGACAGCCGGTGACAGCCCAGAGACAGCCCAGAGACAGCCCAGAGACAGCCAGTGACAGCCCAGAGACAGCCGCTGACAGCCGGGGCTGGCGGTGCTTTCAGGTTCCCACCCGTGTGGATGAGCTTGTGCCGCTCCAGGTTCCCGATGCTGTTGAAGATGCGCCCACAGATCTCACAGGGGTGGATGTACCTGCAAGGGGCTTGGGTCAGGGTGGGCCAGCCAGGAGGCCCCGCCCCAGGCAGCCCCAGGTGCATGCAGAAGCCCCGCCCCTCCGGCCCCGCCCCCAAGCCAGCCCCAGGTGCATGCAGAAGCCCCGCCCCTCTGGCCCCGCCCCAAGCTAGTCCCAGGCGCGCGCAGAAGCCCCTGCCCCTACGGCCCCGCCCCCAAGCCAGCCCCAGGTGCATGCAGAAGCCCCGCCCCTCCGGCCCCGCCCCAAGCTAGTCCCAGGCGCGCAGAAGCCCCTGGGCCTGCCCCCCAAGCCAGCCCCAGGTGCATGCAGAAGCCCGCCCCAGGCCTGCCCCCAAGCCAGCCCCAGATGCATGCAGAAGCCCCGCCCCTCCGGCCCCGCCCCCAAGCCAGCCCCAGGTGCATGCAGAAGCCCCGCCCGGGCCCGCCCCAAGCCAGCCCCAGGCGCTCGCAGGGACCCTCACTTCTGCACGTTGGGGTCGGGCAGGTTCTCCCGGTGGATGACCATGTGCGCGTGGTAGGTGGCCTTGGAGCGGCGCCGTGGCAGATGCTGCAGCCGTAGCCCTTCTCCTTGTGCACGTCCATGATGTGCCTGAGGTACTCCTTGCCGCGCCGAAGGTCAGCTGCGAGGACGGGCACAGCCGCTGGCGCTGCCCCCTGCCCTGGCGTCGGCGCGGGCCGGAAGAGGACCCCTGTGCCGTCCACTGCCCCCTCCCGCCTGCCTCGCCGCCTTTTGCCCCGGCCCGGGCGCCCTGGGGCCAGCTGTGCTGGGGACGAGCAGGCCTGGCTCGGTTAACGTGGCCTCAGGGCAGCGCCAGGAGATCCAACGCCTGGGCAGGGGCCGAGGGCAGGGCGAGACCCCGGGCAGGCCGAGGGCAGGGGGAGACCAGGGCAGGCCGAGGGCAGGGGGAGACCGGGCAGGGGGAGACCCGGGCAGGGGAGACCGGGCAGGGGGAGACCCGGGCAGGGGAGACCGGGCAGGGGGAGACCCGGGCAGGGGGAGACCCGGCAGGGGGAGACCCGGGCAGGCCGAGGGCAGGGGGAGACCCGGGCAGGGGCCGAGGGCAGGGGGAGACCCGGGCAGGGGGGAGACCGGGCAGGCCGAGGGCAGGGGCCGAGGGCAGGGGGAGACCCGGGCAGGCCGAGGGCAAGGGGAGACCCGGGCAGGGGGGAGACCCGGGCAGGGGGAGACCCGGGCAGGGGGAGACCCGGGCAGGGGAGACCCGGCAGGGGGAGACCCGGGCAGGGGAGACCCGGCAGGGGGAGACCCGGCAGGCCGAGGGCAGGGGGAGACCCGGGCAGGCCGAGGGCAGGGGGAGACCCGGCAGGCCGAGGGCAGGGGGAGACCCGGCAGGGGGAGACCGGGCAGGCCGAGGGCAGGGGCTGAGGGCAGGGGGAGACCCGGCAGGCCGAGGGCAGGGGGAGACCCGTGCAGGGGAGACCTGTGCAGGGGGGAGACCGGGCAGGGGCCGAGGGCAGGGGGAGACCGGGCAGGCCGAGGGCAGGGGGAGACCCGGGCAGGGGAGACCGGGCAGGCCGAGGGCAGGGGGAGACCCGGGCAGGGCGAGGGCAGGGGCCGAGGGCAGGGGGAGACCGGGCAGGCCGAGGGGCAGGGGGAGACCGGGCAGGGGGAGACCCGGCAGGGGAGACCGGCAGGGGGAGACCCGGCAGGGGGAGACCGGGCAGGGGGAGACCCGGGCAGGCCGAGGGCAGGGGGAGACCGGGCAGGCCGAGGGCAGGGGGAGACCCGGTGGGGGGGAGACCGGGCAGGGGGGAGACCCGGTGGGGGGGAGACCGGGCAGGGAGACCCGGCAGGCCGAGGGCAGGGGGAGACCGGGCAGGGGGAGACCGGGCAGGCCGAGGGGCAGGGGGAGACCGGGCAGGGGGAGACCGGGCAGGCCGAGGGCAGGGGGAGACCGGGCAGGGGGAGACCGGGCAGGGGAGACCGGGCAGGCCGAGGGCAGGGGGAGACCGGGCAGGGGGAGACCCGGGCAGGCCGAGGGCAGGGGCGACCCCCGGCGCCCGCTACCTGGCATCGCTTGCAGCTGTACTTGTGCGGCTCCGAGTCCGCGCCCCGTCCGTGTCCTCGTTCTCCTCCGAGGAGATGCCGATCTTGCCGATGAACTCCTCCCGCTGGTGGTCGTCCATGAGCGCGATGTCCTGCAAGCGGGGCGCTGGGCTGGGTGCGCTCGGCCGAGGCAGTGAGGACCGCGGGCCGCTTCGTCTGGTGGCCACCGCCTTTCCGTGCGCACTGGGGACCCTCCTTCCTCGGGCCCTGGGCAGGCATGGCTGAGGGCGGGACCCCCAGAGCCGGGCAGGGCCCTCACAGGCGGGGGGGACCCTCACAGCGGGCGGGACCCCAGAGCCGGGGCGGGGCCCTCACAGCGGGCGGGACCCCCAGAGCCGGCGGGACCCCAGAGCCGGTTGCTGCAGGCTGCTCGTCCGGCTGACCTTGAAGTGCACGTGGATGTGGTCCCGCAGCACGCCCAGCGGAAGAACTTGCGGCCGCAGATCTCGCAGGTGTACTTCTTGTCCCCGCGCGTGAGCAGGTGCTTGTTCATGTTGCTGCGGCAGGAGAAGACCTGCGGGTGTCCGGGCGTGAGGGGCCGCCCAGCAGGGGCGTGGCGGCGGGCGGGCGGGCGGGCGGGGTACCTTGCCGCACACGGGCAGCCCGACGGCTCCTTCCGGTAGCGCACCAGGCTCCGCCGCTGGGCTCCAGGTCCTCGCGCTTCACCCGGCGCACGCCTGCGGGAACTGGCTGGTTGGTGGGGCCGCCCGAGGGACGGGGCCCACGGTGCAGCGACGGCCCGGCTGCAGAGGCCCCTGCGGCCCGCCCGACATCCATGGGAGGGCAGAAAGGCCCCGCCCGCTCCACGGTCCCTAACGCCCAAGGTGCAGCCTGTTGGCGACCGCGCCCCAGGCCTCACGTCCCAATTCCTACACTCCGTCTGCCCAACCCGACTGACCCCCCGTAGCCCACCCTTCTCTGCTTCGCTCTGGACAGCCAGAGCCCCGAGCTGGGCAGACGCTGGGTCTGCGCTCAGGAGCAGCAGAGGAGCGGGTCCCCCCATGGCCCGCTGGCAGTGCCCCCAACATCCCGCCGCAAGCGGCCCACAGTCCCTAGGAGCCTGTCTCAAAGCCAAGACCACCCCGACCACTGGCCAGGCCCGGGAGGTGGTGGTCCTGCCCAAGACCCCCACCGGCCAGGCCCGGGAGGCGGCGGTGCTCGCGACCTTCCAGGTGCCGCCGCTGGTGGTCCAGCATGACGTCCTTGCGGTAGAAGAGCTTGCTGCACACCTCGCACGCCGAATTTCTTGTCGCCGTGCTTCTTCTTGTGCTTGGACAGGTTGCTGTTGGTGGAGAAGAACCGAAGCACAGCTCACACTGGAAGGTCTTGTCGTCTGGAGCGCAGGGCGGAGGGGGAGAGCTCGGTCAGCCCCCAGGCCACCACCCAACTGTCAGCCTAGTGCCCGCAACAGGTGCCCGCGTGGGGATGGGCGCCCTGGGCAGATGTGAGTGTCAGGTGCAGGCCTGGCCAGGCCCCTCCCAGCTAGCAGGGCGGGAGGAGCGGCTGGGGGCGGCCACACCGGGGCCTCGCCCTGCCCTGACTGTCGGCGTGGGCAGCCACCCCTGTCCCCCCCCGAGTCCCGCTGTCTTGGAGATCTCACTGCTTCCGGGAGCTACAGCAGCCAAGCACAGAAGCCCAGCATGGGCGGGGCAGGCAGGGGCCCTGGGCACAGCACTAGGGGACCCTCTGGTGGCCTGGACGCAGGGCAGTGCTGGCCGGCTGCAGACAGGACCCACCCCTCAGCCCCCGGGAGCCCCGGCAGGGGGCAAGTCCCAAAGTGCCCCTTCACGGACACTCAGCAGAGGATGCTCTGCCCTGGCCCGACCCGCTGTGGCCGAGCCGGACGCTGCCCCCTCATCACTGCGCACACTGGCCGGTCTACATTTCCTGCACCCGCTGCCCAGAGGTCGAGGGACACCCGCCTCCCAGGTACTGTCCGGGCCCCGCCTGGGTTCCCACCAGCTGGAGCTGCTGCCGTGGCTGGTCCCGTAAGGAGGGAACGGGCGGGGCCCCAGCGGATCTGGGGGAGCCCGGGAGCTGCGACGGCGGCCCAGCACCTGGGGCTGCCCGAGCGGGCACGCACACCTGCACACCTGCACGCAGGGGCTGTCTGAGCGGGCACGCACACCTGCACACCTGCACGCAGACGGCCCAGCGGCGGAGGGCGGGAACGGGCCTCTGGCGGGCGGGGCAAGGCGTGGGCAGCGCCGGGAGGCCCCGAGCTGCCACCCGGGGGGCGAAGCCCACCGAACCTACACCGGACCCCCTCAGGACCGAGTCTGAGCCCCGCAAGGTCCCGGGAGGGCTGGCGGCCGCCCGCGGCTCACCCGCGCGGCAGTTGTGGAACTCGAGCGCGCCTCGATGCGGAAGGCCTTGTCGCAGGTGCCGCAGCGGTACCTGTACTCGCCGCTCCACCTGCCGGAGTGGACGCATGAGCCGCCGCGCCCACAGCCTTCCACGGGCAGCGCGCCGGCTGCGCCCCTGCTCCGCCCCTCGGGCGGTCACGGCACCCGCAGGCCGCCAGCACCAGGCTGGGTCCGGACCCCCGGCGCCCGACTGCCCCGCGCCCACCTCGCTTGCGGCTGTGCTTGTAGGACACGTGTTGCTTCAGGCTCTCCTTGCGGCTGAACAGCTTGGCGCACTCCTCGCACTTGAACAGCTTGTCCCCTGGGGCCGCGCAGGGGTCACAGCAGGGGTGGCAGCGCACTGGCGCACGGGCGGGTGGGGCTGGCCACGGGCAGGCAGGGCGGGGCGTGGCGTGGCTGGAGCGGGGCGTGGGCAGGGTCTGGCAAGCTGGGGCGTGGCGTGGTGTTCTGGGGTGTGGCTGGGGCGTGGCAGGGCCGGGCGTGGGCGGGCTGGGCGGGACATGGGCGTGGCGTGGCGTGACAGGCGTGGGCTGGGCATGTTCTGGGGCGTGGCAGGGCTGGGCGTGCCGTGGGCAGGGCTGGGCGTGGCATGGGCGTGACAGGCGAGGCGTGGTGTGTTCTGGGGCGTGGCAGGGCTGGTCGTGGGCGGGGCTGACGTGGCGGGGCAGGGGGTGGGGGCGCTTCCTGGCGCAGCGCACTCACCGTGGGAGCGCGCGTGGCGGCTGAGGTTGCTGCTGTTCTGGAAGGTCTTGCTGCAGAGGCTGCACTGGTACACGCCCGGTGCTCTGCCAGCTGCCGCGCCAGCTTCCGCCGGATGCCGTGGCGGCTCGACAGAATCAGGCTCCTCTTGAGGGCGATGGGCCCTCCGGGTGATGGGGGAACCTGGTCCCGGGCGGAGGCGGGTCAGGCCCAGGCATCCCGCTGCCCACCCCAGCTGCAGCGAGGGCCTCGACGCAGTGCTCCAGATGCGGAGCCCAGGGCAGGCGAGTCACCGTCTCTGCTCGCTTGGGCACGTGTCCAACAACCCTGGGCTGGCCGGGTGGTGGCAGGGGCACCCCAGAAAGTGCCCCCTGGACGGTCGGCCAGCACAGCAGAGTCACCACGGTCTGTTCCTCCCCGTTCCAGAAGCTAAGATAGAAGGGTGTGGGCACCAAGGGAGTCCGGGCAGGAAAGCTGGAGGCCCCAAGGCCCCAAGAGGGTGGAAGACAGACCAGCCCAGGCCCGCACTGGACATATGCTGGCCACAGAAGGTTCCAGGATGCATCTTGGTGACCCCAAGAGAGCAGGCACAAAGCCTGAGAGCCAGTGACTGGTCCATGCCTGCTAGTAGCCCAGAGGCACGTGACACTGACACAGGGTGCAGGCAGTGGTGGTGGGCGCCCTGAGACCCCAACACTGTAAGGACAGGAAGTGGTGGTGGGCGCCCAGAGATCCCCACACTATAGGGACAGGAAGTGGTGGTGGGCACCCAGAGATCCCCACACTATAGGGACAGGAAGTGGTGGTGGGCGCCCAGAGATCCCCACACTATAGGGACAGGGAAGTGGTGGTGGGCGCCAGAGATCCCCACACTATAGGGACAGGAAGTGGTGGTGGGCCCAGAGATCCCCACACTACAGGGACAGGAAGTGGTGAACACTATAGGGACAGGAAGTGGTGGTGGGTGCCCAGAGACACTGTGTCACTACAGAGACAGGATTTTCCTCAGAGATGGAAAGTTCTAGAAATAGCCATTGAGGTTGGCTACCCAACAGTACTTCAGTGGAGGAAGTGGCGATTTGTGCCATGTGTATTTTACCACGAGACCATTTTGTCTGGAACATCCTCAGCTCAGCTCCCCTGCTCTAGAACATCCCCAGCCCAGCCCCTCTGATCTAGAACATCCCTGGCCCAGCTCCCCTGCTCTAGAACATCCCCAGCCCAGCCCCTCTGCTCTAGAACATCCCCAGTCCAGCCCCTCTGCTCTAGAACATCCTCAGCCCAGCTCCCTGCTCTAGAACATCCTCAGCCCAGCTCCCTGCTCTAGAACATCCCTAGCCCAGCTGCCCTGCTCTAGAACATCCCCAGCCCAGCTGCCCTTCTCTAGAACACCCCAGCCCAGCCCTCTGCTCTAGAACATCCCCAGCCCAGCTCCTGCTCTAGAACACCCCAGCCCAGCCCCTCTGCTCCTAGAACATCCCCAGCCCAGCCCCTCTGCTCTAGAACATCCCCAGCCCAGCCCCCTGCTCTAGAACATCCCTAGCCCAGCCTCTCTGCTCTAGAACATCCACAGCCCAGCCCCTCTGCTCTAGAACATCCCTAGCCCAGCTCCTCTGCTCTAGAATATCCCGGCCCAGCTCCCTGCTCTAGAACATCCCCATCCCAGCTCCTCTGCTCTAGAATATCCCGGCCCAGCTCCCCTGCTCTAGAACATACCCAGCCCAGCTCCTGCTCTAGAACCCAGAATGTGAACCTTCAGATGGGAGCTGAGCCCCGGGTGCTGCGGGGGCCACTTACTTTGGCACTGGGCTGGGGTCACTGGTGCTGGTGGTCAGTTTCCCCAGCACCAGTTCCATGATCCGCTCATCAGGTGCTGCGGGCACAGGCTCGTCTGGGGGCACCTCGGTCACAATCTCGGCCACTTGCTCTGGGGAAGGGGAAGGGCAGCTGTGTGGTCACCAGGGCGGGGCGGACCACATCCCACACAAGACAGACAGCCCAAGGGACAGCAGCCAAGGCCGTCAAGAGGCAAACAAGACCCACTGCAACAAGGGGCCAGCGTGTCCGTAGGGGCGCCCTGAGGTGGTGCTCGTGGGGTCTGAGAAGGGACGTCAGGTTTGGCGACTGTTGGGGCCTGTCACCAGCCGGGCGGAGCTCAGATGCTTGAGCAACACACACACACACACACACACACAACACACACACACACACACATACACACACATATGATTCAGATGCTTGAGCAACACACACACACACACATGATTCAGATGCTTGAGCAACACACACACACACACACACACACACACACACACACACACGTGATTCTCCTGAAGACCAGATGTGTTAGGGGACAGGCAGTTGGCTCAGAGGGTGTTGCCCATCGAGGGTCACGCTGTAATGCCACCGAGGAAGACCTTGTGCCAGGCAGAGACCACTCAGCTGGGTCCCACCAGCAGCCCACGTCTCCAGAGCCCAGCCCCCTGCAGGCCACTCCCCACACCCTTAGCCTCCACCCCTGCCCGAGGCCCCTCCCGGCCCACCTGCAGGCCGCTCCCGCCCCAGAGCCTCCACCCTGCCCGAGGCCCTCCCCTGGCCCCCCTGCAGGCCGCTCCCGCCCCAGAGCCTCCACCCTGCCCGAGGCCCCTCCCCGCCCACCTGCAGGCCCTTTGCCTTCCAAGACGACCAGAGGCTGCTCCGGTTTGACCCTTTGGGTTTTCTCCCCCTTCGAGGCTTTTTCTTCTGCTCTTTGGGGGTTCCGCAGCCCTTGGGAGCAGGGGGCGCCCCGGGGCCCCTCAGGCCCCTTCTCCGAAGAGGCTGTGTGCTGGCTGGGGGAGGCAGGCTCTTGGCTTGTTCCAAGTGACCCAGCAAATGCTCTGCAGGGACACGGCAGGACACAGGGTCAGTGAGGCGCCTGGACAGTCCCTGTGCTGTCGGGGTCCACACCTGTCCCACGGCCTCTGAGAACACGAGTGCTCCAGCCCCGTCTTGCAGGCCAGAAGAGAGGCTGGGCCCAGCACTGGTGCAGCTCCCGTGGGACAGTCCGTGCTGGGGGCAGGGATTCCCAAGGAGCCGGGAAGGGGGCAGAGGCAGGTGACCCCAGGAGCCGGGAAGGGGGACAGAGGCAGGTGACCCCCAAGGAGCCGGGATGGGGGACAGAGGCAGGTGACCCCCAAGGAGCAGGGATGGGGGACAGAGGCAGGTGACCCCAAGGAGCCAGGATGGGGGACAGAGGCAGGTGACCCCCAAGGAGCCAGGATGGGGGGACAGAGGCAGGTGACCCCAAGGGAGCCGGGTTGGGGGACAGAGGCAGGTGACCCCAAGGAGCCGGGATGGGGACAGAGGCAGGTGACCCCAAGGAGCCGGGAAGGGGGACAGAGGCAGGTGACCCAAGGAGCCGGATGGGGGACAGAGGCAGGTGATCCCAAGGAGCCGGGAAGGGGGGACAGAGGCAGGTGACCCCAAGGAGCCGGGATGGGGGACAGAGGCAGGTGACCCCAAGGAGCTGGGATGGGGGACAGAGGCAGGTGACCCCAAGGAGCCGGAAGGGGACAGAGGCAGGTGACCCCAAGGAGCCGGGAAGGGGGACAGAGGCAGGTGACCCCCAAGGAGCCGGGAAGGGGGACAGAGGCAGGTGACCCCAAGGAGCCGGGAAGGGGGACAGAGGCAGGTGACCCAAGGAGCCGGGATGGGGACAGAGGCAGGTGACCCCAAGGAGCCGGGAAGGGGGACAGAGGCAGGTGACCCCAAGGAGCCGGGAAGGGGGACAGAGGCAGGTGACCCCCAAGGAGCCGGGAAGGGGGACAGAGGCAGGTGACCCCAAGGAGCCGGGAAGGGGGACAGAGGCAGGTGACCCCAAGGAGCCGGGAAGGGGGACAGAGGCAGGTGACCCCAAGGAGCCGGGAAGGGGGACAGAGGCAGGTGACCCCCAAGGAGCCGGGAAGGGGGACAGAGGCAGGTGACCCCAAGGAGCCGGGAAGGGGGACAGAGGCAGGTGACCCCCAAGGAGCCGGGATGGGGGACAGAGGCAGGTGACCCCAAGGAGCCGGGATGGGGGACAGAGGCAGGTGACCCCCAAGGAGCCGGGAAGGGGGGCAGAGGCAGGTGACCCCAAGGAGCCGGATGGGGGACAGAGGCAGGTGACCCCAAGGAGCCGGGATGGGGGCAGAAGCAGGTGACCCCAGGAGCCGGGATGGGGGGACAGAGGCAGGTGACCCCAAGGAGCCGGGATGGGGGGACAGAGGTAGGTGACCCCCAAGGAGCCGGGATGGGGGGACAGAGGCAGGTGACCCCAAGGAGCCGGGATGGGGGGGCAGAAGCAGGTGACCCCAGGAGCCGGGATGGGGACAGAGGCAGGTGACCCCAAGGAGCCGGGATGGGGGACAGAGGTAGGTGACCCCCAAGGAGCCGGGATGGGGGACAGAGGCAGGTGACCCCAAGGAGCCGGGATGGGGGCAGAAGCAGGTGACCCCAGGAGCCGGGATGGGGGGGACAGAGGCAGGTGACCCCAAGGAGCCGGGATGGGGGGACAGAGGTAGGTGACCCCAAGGAGCCGGGATGGGGGACAGAGGCAGGTGACCCCAAGGAGCCGGGATGGGGGCAGAAGCAGGTGACCCCAAGGAGCCGGGATGGGGGACAGAGGTAGGTGACCCCAAGGAGCCGGGATGGGGGGCAGAGGCAGGTGACCCCAAGGAGCCAGGATGGGGGGACAGAGGCAGGTGAGCCCCAAGGAGCAGGGATGGGGACAGAGGCAGGTGACCCCAAGGAGCCGGGAAGGGGGACAGAGGCAGGTGACCCCAAGGAGCCGGGAAGGGGGACAGAGGCAGGTGACCCCAAGGAGCCGGGATGGGGGGCAGAGGCAGGTGACCCCAAGGAGCCGGGATGGGGACAGAGGCAGGTGACCCCAAGGAGCCGGGATGGGGGGGCAGAGGCAGGTGACCCCAAGGAGCCGGGATGGGGACAGAGGCAGGTGACCCCAAGGAGCCGGATGGGGACAGAGGCAGGTGACCCCAAGGAGCCGGGAAGGGGGCAGAGGCAGGTGACCCCAAGGAGCCAGGATGGGGGGGGACAGAAGCAGGTGACCCCAAGGAGCCGGGAAGGGGCAGAGGCAGGTGACCCCAAGGAGCCGGGATGGGGGACAGAAGCAGGTGACCCCTAAGGAGCCGGAAGGGGGGACAGAGGCAGGTGACCCCCAAGGAGCCGGGAAGGGGACAGAGGCAGGTGACCCCAAGGAGCCGGGATGGGGACAGAGGCAGGTGACCCCAAGGAGCCGGATGGGGACAGAGGCAGGTGACCCCCAAGGAGCCGGGATGGGGGGCAGAGGCAGGTGACCCCAAGGAGCCGGGAAGGGGACAGAGGCAGGTGACCCCAAGGAGCCGGGAAGGGGGACAGAGGCAGGTGACCCCAGGCAGCGCCTGTCCCAGAAGGGGCCCCGTGGCAGCTTTGCACAGGAAGCAGCAAGGTCCAGGAGCAGCACTGGCCCAGCCCATCTGAGGCCAGAGCTGGATCGCCGGCACCAGCCACACCTGCAGGACAGGCCCGGTGCTGACCACGGGCCCTGCCAGTCACTGCCAGGGCCAGCAGGATTGGAAACTGGCGACACTGGACTTGCTAGTGGCTGACCCAGGACTGACCCCTGCACCCCTGTGGTTCCCCAAGCCAGAAGTGACCCAAAGTGCAGGGGCAGGAACAAGCCCTGGACACTGCTCAGTGTAACCCCGAGAGAGAAGAGTGACCACCATCACCGCTCCCCAGGGTGGACACTAGCCCTGGACACTGCTCAGTGTAACCCCGAGAGAGAAGAGTGACCACCATCACCGCCTCCCGAGGGGGGGACACTAGCCCTGGACACTGCTCAGTGTGGCCCCGAGAGAGAAGAGTGACCACCATCACCGCCTCCCGAGGGTGGACACTAGCCCTGGACACTGCTCAGTGTAACCCCGAGAGAAGAGTGACCACCATCACCGCTCCCGAGGGTGGACACTAGCCCTGGACACTGCTCAGTGTGGCCCCGAGGGAGAAGAGTGACCACCATCACCTCTCCCGAGGGTGGACACTAGCCCTGGACACTGCTCAGTGTGGCCCCGAGAGAGAAGAGTGACCACCATCACCTCTCCCGAGGGTGGACACTAGCCCTGGACACTGCTCAGTGTGGCCCCAAGAGAGAAGAGTGACCACCATCACCGCTCCCGAGGGTGGACACTAGCCCTGGACACTGCTCAGTGTGGCCCCGAGGGAGAAGAGTGACCACCATCACCGCTCCCGAGGGTGGACACTAGCCCTGGACACTGCTCAGTGTGGCCCCGAGAGAAGAGTGACCACCATCACCGCCTCCCGAGGGTGGACACTATCCCTGGACACTGCACAGTGTGGCCCCAAGAGAGAAGAGTGACCACCATCACTGCTCCCGAGGGTGGACACTAGCCCTGGACACTGCTCAGTGTAACCTCGAGAGAAGAGTGACCACCATCACCGCTCCCGAGGGTGGACTCTAGCCCTGGACACTGCTCAGTGTGGCCCCGAGAAGAGTGACCACCATCACCGCTCTCGAGGGGGACACTAGCCACAAGCTGGACCCCGACATGGCAACGACCAGCCCAGTGTCCGAGCGTCGTCCGCGTTGGCACACGGTGGACAGGTGGAGGATGGGCACCCACAGCAGAAGCCACGACGGCGCCTTGGAAACACCCCGCAGAGCCGGACGGACCTTCAGCCCTGCTGACCACCAAGCGGGCGGGAACCAGACAAAGGGGCCGCACGCCCACGAATGCTCCAGTTGGCCGGAGCCTGCTGGCCATGCCCCTCCCCCACAGGCCTGGACCGGCCAGTGGGCAGCAGAGCAGGGAACCGAGTGGAACGGCCAGCCAGGCCCCTGGAGGCGCGGGCGGGAGGTGCTGGCCCCACGCGCTCTCTCACCGTTCAGAAGCTGCAGCTCGGGGAAGTCAGCCGCACACACTTTGCAGCCCCAGTGGCTGGGCTCCGACTCCGCCGGGGCGCTGTTTTCCGGGTGCCCGCGGCTGTGGGATGAGCGGAGAAGGGTGAGGGCAGCGGCTGCTGTTCCCGCAGACGTCCCGACCGTCAAGTGCACCAGGCGCGAGCCGCGGGAGCAGCCACCTGGGCCGACTGTGAACACGAGCTCCAGGGGCACGTGGGACCCAGGGCGCACGCCAGAGTCGGCCCCACGAGACCCCACAGAGTGTCTGGCTGGAGGCAGGGACGGGGTCAGGAGGAGCTCAGGGCCAGCCACAGCACAGCGGGGAGGACGTTTGCCTGGCACGGGCAGGCCTGGATCTGATCCTCAATATCCCACAGGGTCCCCGAGCACCGCCCAGATTAATTCCTGAGTGCAGAGCCAGGAGGAGCCCCTGAGTATCGCTGGGTGCGACCCAGAAGGCCATAAAAGAAAACAAGAGTCGAGAGGGGGTGGACCTGTCCATGTCCCTCTGAGAATCAACAAGACCCACGGGCCAGAACCACAGGACAGCGGAAGGTGCCCCTTACACGCAGCCCACCCGGTTCCAAGTGGTCCCCGGAGGCCAGCAAGAGTGATCCATGAGGGCAGGCTTACTCCTGTAAGCCTGGAGCACCACCGGTGTGGCCCAGAAACAAACAACGCCCCTTCCCCCAACAAAAATAACCACAGGCAGTTAGGACAGAGACGGACCACCCGTATGAGTATAACAGAAACGATCACTCTGGACAAGAACTGCTGGAAGGGAGGGAGGGACACACGTGAGAGCCTCTCGGTGTCCACTGCAAGGGGGAAAGTGTGGGCTGGAACACTATGACCGAAACCCAAACATGAAGTTTTGTACCTGGCGCCTGCTGGACCCCACACGGGCCCCCAGCCCCCTACCACCTGTCTGTGGAGTCAAGATCCAAGACCAAGAACCACAGGCTGTCTAAGAGGAGGCGATGGGGTCCCGCAGGGAGGCGGCGGCCCAGGGCTGCAGCCCCCGGCTCTGCTCGTACCAAGGCCTGAGCAAAAGGCCCCAGCAGACCCCTCCGAGACGCCCACCCCAGCCCCCGGAGCCGGCCCCGCAACTGGATACTGGGAGTGACTGAGCCTGCCTAAGCCGGCCCACCTCGGCAGACCCAGCCTGGACGCCTGTGCTCCCGGGATGCCGCCTGGACCCCCACGACAGCCGGGGCCCAGAGAGGCCGGGCAGGGGGCCCAGAGAGGCCGGGCGGGGCCCAGGGCTGGGGCGGGCGGGTCCCCGCTGCGGTGGTACCTGGGGCGCTGGGGCAGGCCTGCTTCAGCGTGGGCTTGTCCATCTTCTTGGCATAGAAGGCGGCGTACCACACGCCGCAGCTCGGTGCCGGGCGGGATGTCGCGCAGGGTGGTGAAGTAGACGCCAGTACCGCGCTGGTATGCCGCGGAGGTTCTGGTGCTCGGCGCCGCCCGGCCGCACTCAGCATCATCCAGTTACAGTCGCCTCCCGCTGGAGGTGTCGAAGCACACGGGTGCCCGTCCTTCTGAAACACCTGCGGGCACAGCCGCGCTCAGACGGGCGCGGGGCAGGCCAGAGGCAGGTGGCCGGGGCAGGGGCCGTCCAATGTTCCTCCCCAGGGCCAGAAATCTGTGGCTTTATGGCAGGGGCTGGGAATGTTCAAAGCCCGCCCCAAGTGGCCAGCGCAGGGCTTGACTCTGACCCCGGCGTCCTGCCCTGGTGGAGTCCACGGCTGCCCAGAGCCTCTGGACCAAGCCTCGTGTCACCTCCCTGCAGACACTTTGTGGACGGGGCAGGAAAACCGTCTGGATCTGTGACCGTGGCAGAGCATCTTACCCTGCATTCCTTGTTGGCTGGTGTAAATAGTCTCTCTTGCTACCACAATCCTTGTGGGTCTAGATCTTACCAGTATATTTAGCTGGCCATGTTGGATCTCTAAGTATAATACAGTCATACTTAGACCAGAGAGAAATGTTGTTTGCCTCCAAGCAGCACACGCGGCTGTCTAGTAAGTCTAAAGGCTAATATACAAAACCGTGAAGTAAAGACAAGGATCTTCTGAAGGCCTGGAGAAATACATACCGGCTAGAACATTCTTGGTACACGCCTCCCCCCCCATCTGCATAGGGCCTGCTGGAAAACCCTGGACCTGCTGGGGCGAGATTAGGGCTCTCCTACTCTCTCTTACTCTCTCCCCCTTCCCTTCCTAACACCTCCTTAATAAAATCTGTAAAACTTCAAAAAAAAAATTTTCAATGGGACTAGGTGAGGTCCTGGGAAAACCACGCCCGAGGGGTTGACCCTAACTGCTGTCCGTTGGTCAGGGCTGGTCAGGGCTGGTCAGGGCTGAGAAGACATGAAGCAGTGGCCTGCTCGCTCCCGCCCTTTTTCCTCCCGTCCTGGCCGCTCTCTGCCTCTGCTCGCCTCCTCTCCTCTTCTCTCTTCCCTTTTGGGCCTTCGCACGGTGGTAGCAGCCATCTTGGCCTACGATTCTGTTTTTCCCTTCTTTTTGGGTCACACCCAGCGATGCTCAGGGGTTGCTCCTGGCTCTGCACTCAGGAATCACTCCCTGGGGGTGCTGGGGACCATATGGGATGCCGGGATCGAACCTGGGCCGGGCGCCTACAAGGCAAACGCCTCCCTCCTGGACTATCGCCTCCGGCCCCTTGGCCTAGGATTCTAAACCTACGTGGCCCAGCTAGGAACCTAAGTCCGGGGTTTTCCTGTTACTGGATCGTATACCAGAACAAGTGTGAGTAAAGCCTCTGAAACTGCTGGATTCTCGCATCCTTCTCTGTCCACTGGCCACCTGGGGCAGAAGGGGTCCCTGAGCCTGCTCCCGGCTGTTCTGGGGCGCCCTCTCCTGAGGTCCCCGACCCAGCCTGGGCTTTTCCAGGGGCCCCATGGCCAGAGAGAGGGGTGTGGGAGGCAGAGATCAGCCCCACGTCTGCGCCCTGGGGCCACATTCGGAAGGCGAGCATGGGGCGCGGAGGTGGGGTGTGGGCTCCAGCCAGGGGTTCTGAGGCACTGCACGTCCATCACTCTCTCCCGGCAGGCCCGTCTCCCCAGCCCATGCCCGCTGGCAGTGGGGTCAGAGGGGCACGGGGCTCCTCTCCCTTCCACTGGACGCACCGCCCCCCGCCCCTTCTGTGGAGACTCAAAAACGCCCCAGGACCCTGCCTGGGCAAAGGAAACACGCCGTGAGGGAGCCTAAGCAGAAGCAGTAGCGGCAGCCCGGCTGCACACTGGCCAGGTACTGACCCTCACGGCTGTCCAGCAGAAAACCACAAGGGGCAGGGGCTGAAATCCACCAGGGGCGGGGCTGAAACATGAGGGTGGAGCTTAAAACCATGGGCGGGGCTGAAATCCACCAGGGCGGGGCTGAAACATGAGGGGTGGAGCTTAAAACCATGGGCGGGGCTGAAACCCCACCAGGGGCGGCTGAAACCCACCATGGGCGGGGCTGAAAACCCACCAGGGGCAAGGCTGAAACACGAGGGGCGGAGCTTAAACACTCAAGAGGTGGATTTGAAACCCACCAGGGGTGGGGCTGAAACATGAGGGGTGGAGCTTAAAACCATGGGCGGGCTGAAATCCACCAGGGGCGGGCTGAAACATGAGGGATGGAGCTTAAAACCATGGGCGGGGCTGAAACCCACCAGGGTCGGGCTGAAACATGAAGGTGGAGCTTAAAACCATGGGCGGGCTGAAATCCACAGGGGCAGGGCTGAAACATGAGGGGTGGAGCTTAAACACAATTAAAACTATGGGCGGGGCTGAAATCCACAGAGGCGGGCTGAAACATGAGGGGTGGAGCTTAAACACGATTAAAACTATGGGCGGGGCTGAAATTCACCAGGGTCGGGCTGAAACATGAGGGGTGGAGCTTAAAACCATGGGCGGGGCTGAAATCCACCAGGGGCAGGGCTGAAACATGAGGGGTGGAGCTTAAACACTCAAGAGGCGGAGCTGAAACCCACCAGGGGCGGGGCTGAAACATGAGGGGTGGAGCTAAACACTCAAGAGGCGGGGCTGAAACCCACCAGGGGTGGGGGCTGAAACCCACCAGGGGCGGGGCTGAAACCCACCAGGGGCAGGGGCTGAAACATGAGGGGGCGGAGCTAAACACTCAAGAGGCGGGCTGAAACCCACCAGGGGCGGGTTGAAACATGAGGGGTGGAGCTTACACACTCAAGAGGCGGAGCTGAAACCCACCAGGGGCGGGCTGAAACATGAGGGGTGGAGCTTAAACACTCGAGGGGCGGGGCTGGAGGGCGCCCCCACCCCTGGGCGTAACTAACAGAGCCGCCGGCTGGACTCATCAGCGGCGGACCCGAGAGCCACCTGCGAGCCTGGCAGGAGTCTGCGCTCCCGGCTGCACCGGCCGGCCCTACCTTCAGCGGGAACGCGGACTCCTTCTCCCACTTGGCCACTCTCGGGACTCGGAGGGCCCGAACCGCGCCCTCTTCACCAGCTGCGGGACGGCAAACACGCCTTCGCCCCGTCCTCCAGCCGCCGGATCTCCAGGTTGGCGGGAGGGACGCCACCTGGAGAGGCGGGCAGCGCTGGATGCAGGCCCTGGCGGGCAGACGCCCCCGCCACCACAGCCTAGCGGCACGGACACCCACTGCCCGGGCGGGAACGCCCGAGGACGGGAGAGGGCCAGGGAAGGCCAGCCGGCACTGCACTCTGCGGTCAGGACGGGCCGGGCCGGGCACCCGCCTGGCCCACAGGGCACGACGCCGCTTCTGTGGCTGACAGGGGGCCACGATGGAGGGTGGGGACCAAACGGCTGACCAGATCTCTGGGGGAACAAGCTGCTTTCAGGGGCAAGTCACAGCGCCGAAAGGCAGACGGGTCAGCAAAAGTTCCTCTATCAGGACTCTGGGGCCAGCGACGCTGCCAGGGAGGGCCTGGCCTTGAGAGCGGCCTGGGGTAGCCTGAGCCCCAGCAAGAGTCCCTGAGCAGGAGTGAGCCCAAGCACTGTAGTGATAATCCCTGAGCAGGAGAGAGCCCCGAGCACTGTAGTGATAATCCCTGAGCACAGAGGCACGAGAGAGCCCCCGAAGCACTGTAGTGATAATCCCTGAGCAGGAGAGAGCCCCGAGCACTGTAGTGATAATCCCTGAGCACAGAGACAGGAGAGAGCCGAGCACTGTAGTCATAATCCCTGAGCAGAGAGACAGGAGAGAGCCCCCGAGCGCTGTAGTGATAATCCCTGAGCACAGAGGCAGGAGAGAGCCCCGAAAGCACTGTAGTGATAATCCCTGAGCACAGAGACAGGAGAGAGCCCCGAGCACTGTAGTGATAATCCCTGAGCAGAGAGACAGGAGAGAGCCCCCGAGCACTGTAGTGATAATCCCTGAGCACAGAGGCAGGAGAGAGCCCCGAGCACTGTAGTGATAATCCCTGAGCAGAGACAGGAGAGAGCCCCCGAGCACTGTAGTGATAATCCCTGAGCAGAGAGACAGGAGAGAGCCCGAGCACTGTAGTGATAATCCCTGAGCACAGAGGCAGGGAGAGAGCCCCGAAGCACTGTAGTGATAATCCCTGAGCACAGAGACAGGAGAGAGACCCGAGCACTGTAGTGATAATCCCTGAGCAGAGAGACAGGAGAGAGCCCGAGCACTGTAGTGATAATCCCTGAGCAGGAGAGAGCCCTGAGCACTGTAGTGATAATCCCTGAGCAGGAGAGAGCCCTGAACACTGTAGTGATAATCCCTGAGCACAGAGGCAGGAGAGAGCCCGAGCACTGTAGCGATAATCCCTGAGCACAGAGGCAGGAGAGAGCCCAGAGCACTGTAGTGATAATCCCTGAGCACAGAGACAGGAGAGAGCCCTGAGCACTGTAGTGATAATCCCTGAGCACAGAGGCAGGAGAGAGCCCCGAGCACTGTAGTGATAATCCCTGAGCACAGAGGCAGGAGAGAGCCCGAAGCACTGTAGTGATAATCCCTGAGCAGAGAGACAGGAGAGAGCCCGAGCACTGTAGTGATAATCCCTGAGCACAGAGGCAGGAGAGAGCCCCGAGCACTGTAGTGATAATCCCTGAGCACAGAGACAGGAGAGAGACCCGAGCACTGTAGTGATAATCCCCTGAGCAGAGAGACAGGAGAGAGCCGAGCACTGTAGTGATAATCCCTGAGCAGGAGAGAGCCCTGAGCACTGTAGTGATAATCCCTGAGCAGGAGAGAGCCCTGAACACTGTAGTGATAATCCCTGAGCACAGAGGCAGGAGAGAGCCCCGAGCACTGTAGTGATAATCCCTGAGCAGAGGCAGGAGAGCCCCGATCACTGTAGTGATAATCCCTGAGTACAGAGACAGGAGAGAGCCCCGAGCACTGTAGTGATAATCCCTGAGCAAAAAGGCAGGAGAGAGCCCGAAGCACTGTAGCGATAATCCCTGAGCACAGAGGCAGGACAGAGTCCGAGCACTGTAGTGATAATCCCTGAGCACAGAGGCAGGAGAGAGACCCGAGCACTGTAGTGATAATCCCTGAGCAGAGAGACAGGAGAGAGACCCGAGCACTGTAGTGATAATCCCTGAGCACAGAGGCAGGAGAGAGCCCCGAGCACTGTAGTGATAATCCCTGAGCAGGAGAGAGCCCCTGAGCACTGTAGTGATAATCCCTGAGCACAGAGACAGGAGAGAGCCCCGAGCACTGTAGTGATAATCCCTGAGCAGAGGCAGGAGAGAGCACCGAGCACTGTAGCGATAATCCCTGAGCACAGAGGCAGGAGAGAGCCCAGAGCACTGTAGCGATAATCCCTGAGCACAGAGGCACGAGAGAGCCCCCGAGCACTGTAGTGATAATCCCTGAGCATAGAGACAGGAGAGAGCCCCGAGCACTGTAGTGATAATCCCTGAGCAGAGGCAGGAGAGAGCACCGAGCACTGTAGCGATAATCCCTGAGCACAGAGGCAGGAGAGAGCCCAGAGCACTGTAGCGATAATCCCTGAGCACAGAGGCAGGAGAGAGCCCAGAGCACTGTAGCGATAATCCCTGGAGCACAGAGGCAGGAGAGAGCCCAGAGCACTGTAGCGATAATCCCTGAGCACAGAGGCACGAGAGAGCCCCCGAGCACTGTAGTGATAATCCCTGAGCATAGAGACAGGAGAGAGCCCCAAGCACTGTAGTGATAATCCCTAAGCACAGAGACAGGAGAGAGCCCCGAAAGCACTGTAGTGATAATCCCTGAGCACAGAGGCAGGAGAGAGCCCCGAGCACTGTAGTGATAATCCCTGAGCACAGAGGCAGGAGAGAGCCCGAGCACTGTAGGGATAATCCCTGAGCAAAAAGGCAGGAGAGAGCCCGAGCACTGTAGTGATAATCCCTGAGCAGGAGAGAGCCCTGAGCACTGTAGTGATAATCCCTGAGCACAGAGGCAGGAAAGAGTCCGAGCACTGTAGTGATAATACCTGAGCAGAGGCAGGAGAGAGACCCGAGCACTGTAGTGATAATCCCTGAGCACAGAGGCAGGACAGAGTCCGAGCACTGTAGTGATAATCCCTGAGCACAGAGGCAGGAGAGAGACCCGAGCACTGTAGTGATAATCCCTGAGCAGAGAGACAGGAGAGAGACCCGAGCACTGTAGTGATAATCCCTGAGCAGGAGAGAGCCCTGAGCACTGTAGTGATAATCCCTGAGCACAGAGACAGGAGAGAGCCCCGAGCACTGTAGTGATAATCCCTGAGCAGAGGCAGGAGAGAGCACCGAGCACTGTAGCGATAATCCCTGAGCACAGAGGCAGGAGAGAGCGCTGAGCACTGTAGCGATAATCCCTGAGCACAGAGACAGGAGAGAGCCCGAGCACTGTAGTGATAATCCCTAAACACAGAGACAGGAGAGAGCCCGAGCACTGTAGTGATAATCCCTGAGCAGGAGAGAGCCCTGAGCACTGTAGTGATAATCCCTGAGCACAGAGACAGGAGAGAGCCCCGAGCACTGTAGTGATAATCCCTGAGCAGAGGCAGGAGAGAGCACCGAGCACTGTAGCGATAATCCCTGAGCACAGAGGCAGGAGAGAGCCCAGAGCACTGTAGCGATAATCCCTGAGCACAGAGGCACGAGAGAGCCCCCGAGCACTGTAGTGATAATCCCTGAGCATAGAGACAGGAGAGAGCCCCGAGCACTGTAGTGATAATCCCTGAGCAGAGGCAGGAGAGAGCACCGAGCACTGTAGCGATAATCCCTGAGCACAGAGGCAGGAGAGAGCCCAGAGCACTGTAGCGATAATCCCTGAGCACAGAGGCAGGAGAGAGCCCAGAGCACTGTAGTGATAATCCCTGAGCATAGAGACAGGAGAGAGCCCCGAGCACTGTAGTGATAATCCCTAAGCACAGAGACAGGAGAGAGCCCCCGAGCACTGTAGTGATAATCCCTGAGCAGAGGCAGGAGAGAGCACCGAGCACTGTAGCGATAATCCCTGAGCACAGAGGCAGGAGAGAGCCCAGAGCACTGTAGTGATAATCCCTGAGCACAGAGACAGGAGAGAGCCCCGAGCACTGTAGTGATAATCCCTGAGCACAGAGGCAGGAGAGAGCCCAGAGCACTGTAGTGATAATCCCTGAGCACAGAGGGCAGGAGAGAGCCCGAGCACTGTAGTGATAATCCCTGAGCACAGAGGCAGGAGAGAGCCCAGAGCACTGTAGTGATAATCCCTGAGCACAGAGGCAGGAGAGAGCCCGAGCACTGTAGTGATAATCCCTGAGCACAGAGGCAGGAGAGAGCCCAGAGCACTGTAGTGATAATCCCTGAGCAGAGAGACAGGAGAGAGCCCGAGCACTGTAGTGATAATCCCTGAGCACAGAGACAGGAGAGAGCCCCAGAGCACTGTAGCGATAATCCCTGAGCACAGAGGCACGAGAGAGCCCCCGAAAGCACTGTAGCGTTAATCCCTGAGCAGAGGCAGGACAGAGCCCCGAGCACTGTAGTGATAATCCCTGAGCACAGAGGCAGGAGAGAGCCCGAGCACTGTAGTGATAATCCCTGAGCACAGAGGCAGGAGAGAGCCCAGAGCACTGTAGTGATAATCCCTGAGCACAGAGGCAGGAGAGAGCCCGAGCACTGTAGTGATAATCCCTGAGCACAGAGGCAGGAGAGAGCCCAGAGCACTGTAGTGATAATCCCCTGAGCAGAGAGACAGGAGAGAGCCCGAGCACTGTAGTGATAATCCCTGAGCACAGAGACAGGAGAGAGCCCCAGAGCACTGTAGCGATAATCCCTGAGCACAGAGGCACGAGAGAGCCCCCGAGCACTGTAGCGTTAATCCCTGAGCAGAGGCAGGACAGAGCCCCGAGCACTGTAGTGATAATCCCTGAGCACAGAGGCAGGAGAGAGCCCGAAGCACTGTAGTGATAATCCCTGAGCACAGAGGCAGGAGAGAGGCCCGAGCACTGTAGTGATAATCCCTGAGCACAGAGGCACGAGAGAGCCCCGAGCACTGTAGTGATAATCCCTGAGCACAGAGACAGGAGAGAGCCCCCGAGCACTGTAGTGATAATCCCTGAGCAGAGAGACAGGAGAGAGCCCCGAGCACTGTAGTGATAATCCCTGAGCACAGAGGCAGGACAGAGCCCCGAGCACTGTAGTGATAATCCCTGAGCACAGAGGCAGGAGAGAGCCCGAGCACTGTAGTGATAATCCCTGAGCACAGAGACAGGAGAGAGCCCGAGCACTGTAGTGATAATCCCTGAGCACAGAGGCAGGAGAGAGCCCGAGCACTGTAGTGATAATCCCTGAAACAGAGGCAGGAGAGAGCCCGAGCACTGTAGTGATAATCCCTGAGCACAGAGACAGGAGAGAGCCCCCGAGCACTGTAGTGATAATCCCTGAGCACAGAGGCAGGAGAGAGCCCGAGCACTGTAGTGATAATCCCTGAGCACAGAGACAGGAGAGAGCCCGAGCACTGTAGTGATAATCCCTGAGCACAGAGGCAGGAGAGAGCCCGAGCACTGTAGTGATAATCCCTGAGCACAGAGGCACGAGAGCCCGAGCACTGTAGTGATAATCCCTGAGCACAGAGGCAGGAGAGAGCCCCGAGCACTGTAGTGATAATCCCTGAGCACAGAGACAGGAGAGAGCCCCCGAGCACTGTAGTGATAATCCCTGAGCACAGAGACAGGAGAGAGCCCGAGCACTGTAGCGATAATCCCTGAGCACAGAGGCAGGAGAGAGCCCAGAGCACTGTAGCGATAATCCCTGAGCAGAGGCAGGAGAGAGCCCCGAGCACTGTAGTCATAATCCCTGAGCACAGAGACAGGAGAGAGCCCGAGCACTGTAGTGATAATCCCTGAGCAGAGGCAGGAGAGAGCACCGAGCACTGTAGTGATAATCCCTGAGCACAGAGACAGGAGAGAGCCCGAGCACTGTAGCGATAATCCCTGAGCACAGAGGCAGGAGAGAGCCCAGAGCACTGTAGCGATAATCCCTGAGCAGAGGCAGGAGAGAGCCCCCGAGCACTGTAGTGATAATCCCTGAGCACAGAGGCAGGAGAGAGCCCGAGCACTGTAGCGATAATCCCTGAGCAGAGACAGGAGAGAGCCCGAGCACTGTAGTGATAATCCCTGAGCACAGAGGCAGGAGAGAGCCCGAGCACTGTAGCGATATTCCCTGAGCACAGAGGCAGGAGAGAGCCCGAGCACTGTAGTCATAATCCCTGAGCAGAGACAGGAGAGAGCCCGAGCACTGTAGTGATAATCCCTGAGCATAGAGACAGGAGAGAGCCCCGAGCACTGTAGTGATAATCCCTGAGCAGAGAGCAGGAGAGAGCCCCGATCACTGTAGCGATAATCCCTGAGCAGAGGCAGGAGAGAGCCCTGAGCACTGTAGTGATAATCCCTGAGCACAGAGGCAGGAGAGAGCCCTGAGCACTGTAGTGATATTCCCTGAGCACAGAGGCAGGAGAGAGCCCCCGAGCACTGTAGCCATAATCCCTAAGCACAGAGGCAGGAGTGAGCCCCGAGCACTGTAGTGATAATCCCTGAGCACAGAGGGCAGGAGAGAGCCCCGAGCACTGTAGTGATAATCCCTGAGCACAGAGGCAGGAGAGCCCCCGATCACTGTAGTGATAATCCCTGAACAGAGGCAGGAAAGAGCCCTGAGCACTGTAGTGATAATCCCTGAGCACAGAGGCAGGAGTGAGCCCCGAGCACTGTAGTGATAATCCCTGAGCACAGAGGCAGGAGAGAGCCCCGAGCACTGTAGTGATAATCCCTGAGCACAGAGGCAGGAGAGAGCCCCGAGCACTGTAGTGATAATCCCTGAGCACAGAGACAGGAGAGAGCCCCGAGCACTGTAGTGATAATCCCTGAGCACAGAGACAGGAGAGAGCCCCGAGCACTGTAGTGATAATCCCTGAGCACAGAGGCAGGAGAGAGCCCGAGCACTGTAGTGATAATCCCTGAGCAGGAGAGAGCCCTGAGCACTGTAGTGATAATCCCTGAGCAGAGGCAGGAGAGATTCACCACAAAACCCTGCTGGCTGCGCCCCGAGGCCCCACCTGAGCCACAGCGGTTCTGGATGCCCGGTATGGCCTTAACCCTCCCACTGTCCCCTCCCAGCATGGCCTCATCCCTCCCGCTGTCCCTCCAGGATGGCCTCATCCCTCCCGCTGTCCCCTCCCGGCATGGCCTCATCCCTCCCACTGTCCCTCCCAGCATGGCCTCAACCCTCCCGCTGTCCCCTCCCGGCATGGCCTCATCCCCTTCCGCTGTCCCCTCCCAGATGGCCTCATCCCTCCTGCTGTCCCCTCCAGGCATGTCCTCCCGCTGTCCCTCCTGGCATGGTCACTTGTCCTCTCGCTGTCCCCTCCCGGATGGTCACTTGTCCTCCCGCTGTCCCCTCCCGGCATGGTCACTTGTCCTCCCGCTGTCCCCTCCTGGCATGGTCACTTGTCCTCCCGCTGTCCCCTCCTGGCATGGTCACTTTTCCTCCCGCTGTCCCCTCCTGGCATGGTCACTTGTCCTCCCGCTGTCCCCTCCCGGATGGTCACTTGTCCTCCCGGTGTCCTCCCCCTCTCAGCTTGGTCACTTGCCCTCCCCACTGTTTCCCCGTCCCCTGTGGCAGGCCTGAAGGTGGCCAGCTGCTGCCCTGATGGACACCGGCCAGCAGGAGGGTCTGGGGATGACCCGTGGTGTCCACTCACCTGGCTCTGCTGAGCACAAAGGAGTCCTTGACCATGACCACAGGGCCCAGCTCAGGACATTCGAGTCGTGGTACTGGCCGCAGTCCTCGCACCCTGCAAAGGCACCGCACCGTCACGGGGTCACGACCCGCGAGACCCCAGGCTCCCGGCTGTGGGGAGCCCCGCAGTGGCCCCAGGAATGAAGACTGAGAGCAGAGACCGTGGCCCAGGCACCAGGAAGGAGGCGTCTGGGCCCCGGAGGACACCCTCAGCCCCGGGCGGTCACCCTAGGCCGGGCTGCTTCTCCCAAGCCCTGGGGCTTTGCCGAGCCCCCTCCCCCCCCACCGGGAAGATGGTCCTTTACAGCCCCTCCCTGCCCACTTCTCCGTGTAAATCACACTCCTGGGATTTACTGGGAAGCGGCTTCCGAATCTGAAGACAGCTCGGCCTCCCCGGGGACACACTTACATACGAACAGGATTTCCTCGTTGCCATCCTCGGCCATGGTGGACGCCTGCGTGCAGGGACAGAGCAAGCGTGGGCACCGTGAGCTTTTAAGGCCACCCGCACAGGCTCGGCCCCCAAGGGCAGCGCGGCTGTGTCTGGGTGCTCTTAAGGCGGCATGCAGGGGGCGGCCGTGTGCTGGGCTCGGGCCTGGACCTGACCTGTGGCCAGGGCTCCGGGAAGCCATGACACAACTTTCACAACAGCACCTGCTGCAAGCGCCACCGCGGCCCTCACAGAACCCCGTCCGGTCTCACACCAGAAGCACCTCGGCAGGCTGTGGTGCTTTGGCCCGTGAGTGGGCGTGCAGGGACACACCCGAGTCTGAACAATCGCGCCCCCGCACACACACAGTCACACACGGGCCACACACACACTCACACTCATACACTCATGCTGACAGTCACACACGAGTTCACACACATACGCTCACGCTGTCACACACAATAGTCACATTCACATACATCCACACACATCCTACACAAGGCGACTGGCGAGCCCCCGTGGAGGCAGACCAGCCGTGGGAAGGGCAGAGACGCCACGTGGCCCAGCCCCCACAGGCGGGAGGGGTCCCCCGTGATTGGCAGTTGGTGTGGACGGTGGGCTTTAGGGGTGGGCCCAGACCCCAGCTGGTGAGGAGCCAGGAAAGGCCCTCCTCCCGCCCCGTGCCCCAGTCCATAGAGGGGGCGGCTTGGTCACACACCCGACTCCTCTCTGCCAGGGTGGGTGGGCGCCGGCACAGGAGTCCCCACACCACCCCGGCCCAGAGAACTGGGTCCCTCCTGAGAGGCTGGAGCTGAGCCCGGCGCCCAGAGCAACCAGGGCGGCAGCTATGGCGGGAGCCGGAGGAACCCTGAGGCCCGAGTCACTGGGCACGTGCCGGCCTCTCCCAGGGACCAGCCCCCTACGGCGGCGGATGTGAGTCGCAGCTAGCGGGCGTGGCGAGCACCTCAGGAGCTGGCTTCCACCAGGGGCGCAGAGGCTGGGGACGGAAGTGCTGTCCCCGCCACAGCAGTCCACGGGGAGGCGAGCGGTCTTCCCCAGTAGCCGCGGCCTGCCCTGGCCACGCAGAGGGGCTCGAGCCGGTCCCCACTGGGCAGGAGGGAGTGGTCAGAAGGCCCTGATGTGTGTGCGGACGGAACCGAGGCAAGCCAAGGCAGCAGCCGCACCGGTGGCACCTGGGACCCAGCACCCACCCCCAGGCCACCTGCAAGACAACGCGAAGGGGGAGGCACTGCCCGAGACACGCAGACCTGCTCCCTGCACCAAACAGGCCTGGAGCACCACGGGGTGCCGAGAGGAGCCCGCAGGGAGCCCATCACCTCCAGGGGTCCCGAGAGGAGCCCGCAGGGAGCCCATCACCTCCGGGGTCCCGAGAGGAGCCCGCAGGAGCCCATCACCTCCGGGGTCCCGAGAGGAGCCCGCAGGAGCCCATCACCTCCGGGGTCCCGAGAGGAGCCCGCAGGAGCCCCATCACTTCAGGTGCGGCTGACGGTGAGAAGGGAGAAAAGGTGTTTTCAGGAGACTGTTGATATCCTGCGCGCCAGGCGGGGGTCTCACCCCCCCACACCCACTCACAGACACACCCATCAGTCACACACACAGCCATACTCTCACACCCACATACTCACCCCCCACACACACACAAATGTACACGCAACACACGCAGACTCTCATGCCCACAGACACGGACACACACACGTACACACACTCTCACGCCCATGCGCACACACATGCACCCTGCCTGCCTCCCTGACAGGAGGCTTCGTCCCTACTCGGGGCCTGCGTGGTCGCCTAGCGCAGCCCCAGACCACCTTGCCGGCTCCACAGACAAGCCCTGTCCATCTTCCTGTCCATCTTCCTGTCCGTCGGCTGGGCACCGCCCCTGAGTGCCCCCCGCCCCTGCCCCCCGGCACTCAGCCCCCCCCACCCCGCAGGCCCCCAGCCTGTTCCTCTGACTTAGGTGCGGCCCCAGCCGGGCCCTGCCCTGCGCCCCCAGGCTGCCCGTGTGTGCTCGGCCCGCTTCCCTCCACGCCTCCTGCAGACCTGCCCGTCTCGGCCGTCCTGCTCGGGCACAGACTGAGCAGAGCAGAACCTCGGGCCCAGGACATGGAGCAAGCCGGCATGGGGGTGGGGGGCTAGTGGGGGCCTGACCAGGCGGGAGACCCTCCCAGTCTCCGCTTCCCAGGCCAGGGTGGGGGCCCCATTCCCACTTGCCTGTCGAGCAGGAGGGGCAGGCGGGCTCTGCGACACCCCCCCAGGCTCACATCGATGTGGAGGTCCACACCCCCAGGCCTACAGCCCACGAGCCCGGCAACGGGCGTCAGGAAAGTGTCTGCTCGGGAAGGAAGGTGGTCCCAGCTGGGGTTCTCTCGGGCCTCCCGCGACCCCACACACCTGGGGTCCACAGCTCCAGTCTCTTAACCCACCGCAAGGCCTGTGTCCTGCCTTGAGTGCTTAGTGCGGAGCCACACAGGGGGTCCCGCCACACACCCCCACAACGCTGGGCTCGGCCCTGCCCTTGTCCACAGCGACTCAGGGCCCCACTGCCCGCCCCTGAGGTGAAGCCCGCAGGCAGGCCATCTTGATCAGCGCGCGTCCTGGGGACGGGGTCCTCACGGCCGTGCACCTTTCTGAGCTGGACGGTGTCACCCACACTTCCCAGGACATAGGTGAGGGGCCGAGGAGGCGTCCAGCTCAGACTGGGCAGAGCAGGCAGGACCCAGCAGGCCCCCTGATGGGGGCACCCTGCCCATGTGTCCATCTGTCCTGTCCATCCGCCCGCGGGTCAGGGCCAGCAGAGGCACCAGGTCCCACCACTCCCGGGGATGCGCCGGATCGGGCTGGGCCAACTCAGGACTGCAGCTAGGGGTGAGGAAGTGAAGGGTGCACCGGAGGGAGCCGCTCACTCCGCGCCGCCTTTCATTATAAACAGGGTCTGGGGATGCCGGCCTCTCGGTTATAGCCCAGCAACACAGCGCGGCTGACCGGACCCAAACCCTGCAGGCAGGGAGCCCCGGCTCATCAGCTGCTTCCAACCAGACTCCCTGGACCAGGTTCCCGACACTGATGCGCACCCTGGGCCGCCCCCCCCAACACCCTGGTGGAGACGCCGCTCTGCGCGCTGTTTGCACCTGCCCAGGGGCGCAGTGGGGAAGGACCCCCCTCCCCCACTTCCTCCAACAAGGCCCTGGAGAGCTGGGCAGTGAAAGTGTCCAGGTTTGCTCGGGGAGGGGCCAACCCCGAGGCCCCCAGGTGGGCCCTGGAGAGGGCAGGAACCGCCCCTGGCGCCGGTTTGCAAACCGTCGGGAGCAAACCGGCTCCCCCTTTCCCCTGGCTCGGGCAGACGCGCTTCCGAGGGGTGCCCGACCACGTGCTCCCTCTCCGCCTTCTGGGGCGGGGGCTCTGGGGTGGGGGCTCGTCTGAGCTTGCAAAGGGCGTCACAAAACACCGGACGGGCAGACGCGGGCGCAGGGCTCGGCGCCGCCACCCCCGGCCCAATCCCACCGTCCACCTGTGCGCGCGGGCGCGGGCCAGGCCCGAGCGAGCGTCCCCGCGGCGAGGGCCACCCCGAGGCCACCCGGGGCCACCCCGAGGCCACCCGAGGCCGGCACGTGCCACCTGTGCACCGGACCCCGCGCGGGAGAACCGGGGCAGCGGCGGCCTCCGGGCTTCGGCGCGCTGGGCGCGGGGGGCGGGGGTCCAGGGCCGCCCCGGCGTGCGCCCCCGCGCCCCCAACCCCGGCGGACTGTGCCCGAGCACGGGGGCGCGTGACATCACGAGGGGCCGGCGGCGGGCCGGGGCGGGGCGCGGGGCCGGGCCCGGCAGACCCCCCGCGCCGCGCCTCGGGGCCGGGAAGGGGCGCGGGCGGCGGCGCGCAGGGCGATCCCGGCGCGGCTCCGGGAAATCCAGCCGGGTTTTGACTCCGATCGCCCACGGCGCCCGAGCGACGGTAACAAAGAACAGGCGGCCGGGCGGCCGGACGGGCGGCGGCGGGCGCGGCGGGGCGCGGCGGCGGCGCGCGCGGGGCGGCGGGCCCGGGCCGGGCCGGGGGCTGCGCGCGCGGGCGACGGTGCGGGGGGCCCCGGCTTTACCTGCCTTTGCAATGTGCACAGCAGGATCGGATCCGGACTCCGGGTTGCGATCCGCTCCGGAAACTGCGCAGCACCGGAAGCCGGGGGGCGGCCGCGGGGCATTCTGGGAGTTGTAGTTCGCGGGCGGCGCGGCGGGCGGCTCGCGTGGGCGCGGCGCGGGGCTCCGGAGCCTGCGGGGGCGCGGGCCGGCGGGGGGCGCGGGCGTGCGGGGGGGCGCGGGCCGGCGGGGGCGCGGGCCGTGGGGGGGGGGGCGCGGGCCTGCGGGGGGCGCGGGCCGTGGGAGGGGGCGCGGCCGGCGTGGCGTGTCCTGGGCCTGCGGATCCGGACCTGCCGCTCCATCGCCGACGCGCTCCCCGCGCGCACCTGCCCGCCGTGGACGCAGCGGGAGCTGAGACCCGAACCCGGCTCTGCGGCCGCGGGCTGCCGTCTACACCGGCTGAGCTCTGAGGCCCCCAGGGCGTGCAGGGGACGTGGGCTCCCACTCGTTGGGCCTCCAGTGGGTGTTCAGGAAAGCATCCTGCGGGCTGGGGCTCGGGTCTCTGCAGAGGCCGTTGGGACGCCCCCGGCTTGGCTCGTACCCCCTGCCCAGCTCTGGGTCAGTGGCCGATGCCACAGTAACTGCCAGGGCCCTGCCGTGCCCGGCGGGCACTGTGCTCCAGGCAGGCGCTGCCCGGCCCGGTGAACCGGCTAATCGAGTCGCAGGACACGCGAGGTCAGCGTGGAAAAGCAGGTCTGGGCCAGAGCCACAGCACAGCGGGAGGGGTCTGCCTCCCATAGGGTCCGCCGCATCCCAGAGGGTCCCTGAGTGAGCACCACGGGTGCCCCAAAGCCTAAGCCAGCCCTTCGGGTGTATGGACGCTGCTTGCTGGGGAGAGCCCAGGGGTGGCCGGGGCTGGCTCTGTCCCCAGCACCGGGAGCCTGAGGCACCCACTGGGAGTAGCTCCTGAGCTCTGCTGGGCGTGACCCTCCGCCACACACATACACAAAAGATGATTCTGTGTTAGAGACGGTTTGTGTGAGCTTAGGTCCAGCTGCGACCGTTGACCTTTGCTGGTGGACTGTGAACTGCCGTGTCCTCCCTCTGGTCACTTAGGCCAGCTGCCAGAAACCTGCCTCAGCGCTGGCCCGCCCTGAGCTCCCCGTCCCTGCCGCCTCTGCCCCGGGCACCCGCCCCGGCACCCCCACGCCAACCCCTGCAACCGCTGTGTGAGTTCTGGGCACCAGGCTGACGTGTGGCACACAGTGGGGTTTTGTTTTTGTTTTCTGCTTTTTGGGGTCATACCCGGTGATGCTCAGAGGGTCCTGGTGGTGCTCGGGACCCCAAGGAATACCAGGGACCCTAAGGAATGCCAGGGACCGGGCCTGGGCCGGCGTGTGCAAGCTAAGCGCGCTCCTGCGGTGCTCCGCTTCTGCCCCAGGTTCTGGCTTCTTAATCCACACGACTCTTTTTTTTTTTTTTTTGCTTTTTGGGGTCGCACCCGGCAATGCTCAGGGGTTACTCCTGGCTCTGCACTCAGGAATTACTCCTGGCGGTGCTCAGGGGGACCATATGGGATGCCGGGATCGAACCCGGGCCGGCACAGGCCGGCTGCGTGCAAGGCAAACGCCCTACCCGCTGGGCTATCGCTCCGGCCCCCAATCCACACAACTCTTAAGCCGCAGAAAAAGTTGACTCTGGACGGGGAGACCACCAGAAGCCCCTTCCCCATGCGTCTGCGTCTGCGACAGAGCCCCGAGCCTTGGCCTTTCCAGAAAGTTCCTGGCATGTGTTCACGATAGTCCTAAATATGCTGGAAATGATGGCGAGTGTTGGGGTGCACCCAGCTCTGCTCGGGCTGACTCCCAGCTCTGTGCTCGGGGCTGACTCCCAGCCCTGTGCTCGGGTCACTCCCAGCTCTGTGCTCGGGGCTGACTCCCGGCTCTGTACTCAGGTCTCACTCCCGGGTCTGTGCTCGGGGTCACTCCTGGCTCTGTGCTCGGGTCACTCCCGGCTCTGTGCTCAGGCCTCACTCCGGGTCTGTGCTCGGGTCACTCCTGGCTCTGTGCTCGGGTCACTCCCGGCTCTGTGCTTGGGGTTCACTGCTACCAAGGATCAACTGCACTAGTAGCCATGCTAGCAACCATTATTTACGTTGTGTGAAAAATGTCTCTCTAGAAACATGTGACCTGTGTTCAGCCTATAAAAGCACTTTTGCAAGCCGTGTGGGAGGTTTGGCCCTTCAGGCAATAGTCAGATTGTGTTCACATGTGTAATAAGGCCGGGAACCCCTTCCCCAGACATCTCAGGGGCTCTCTCTCTCTCTCTCTCTCTCTCTCTCTCTCTCTCTCTCTCTCTCTCTCTCTCTCTCTCTCTCTCTCTCTCTCTCTCTCCATCCCTCCCACACACACCCAGTGGTGCTCTGGACTTACTCCTGGCTCTGAGCCCCAGCCCCAGACTCAGGGGACCATATGACGCTGGGGGTTGAACCCAGCCATGCGCAAAGCAAGCACCTCGCCCGCCGTGCTGTCTCAAGCCCCTCATTTGATATCGCCCTTCCTGTAACAGGCAGCATTAAGGGCAAAGGGACGTGGGCGTGGGGCTGCCCTCTACCCCCTTCCTAGCTTCTGCCCAGCAGTGCCCAGCACATTAAGCCGGGCTCACCCGGCCACCCAGGCTGTGTTGAGTGGCCGGGCCTGGGACCCACACTTGTATCACTATCACTGTCTTCCCATTGTTCATCGATTTGCTCGAGTGGGCACTAGTAACATCTCCATTAGTCCTGTCACAAGCAAGTGCAACCCAAGGGCATCTACTTGCTCCAGGGACAGGAGGAGCCTGAAACTATTCTTCAGGTTGTGGAACTGAGGTCCATAACTGTTACTAGTTTTGGCATAACAAGTAAATTAAACACGGTAGGGGCGGTGCGATAGCCCAGCTGTAGGGCGTTTGCCTTGCAAGTGGCCTGCCTGTGCTGGCCCGGGTTCGACCCCCGGCATCCCATATGGTCCCCCAAGCACCGCCAGGAGTAATTCCTGAGTGCAGAGCCAGAAGAAACCCCTGAGCATTGCTGGGTGTGACCCAAAAAATAAAAAAAAAAAATTAAACACGGTAGCTTGCCAGGCTCTGCCGTGTGGGTGGTATAGTCTCAGGAGAAGGCTCTCAACCCGAGCATTGACCTCAACTCATTCCCCACACTTCACTTACTAGAATATTCCTGAGTGTTGAGTGGCCGGGCCTGCGCTTGACTTACTGGGACACATCCTGCCCAGATGCTCTGTGTCCCCCAGCCCGAGGAGGGCGGTCAGTATGGAAGCCCGGGGTTGGCGGCCCTGCTGTCCCTCCAAGGACAGGCGAGTGGCAGGGGCCACACCAGACCTGGGCCATCAGAGCTGGCACCGCCGGCTGGGGGCGGCCGAGTCTCTCCGGGCCTGGCAGCGCTGCCCACAGCGCCCTGAGCTGCGGGGTCCTAGCGTGACCTTCCTAGAGAAGCCCCTCGGCCTGGCCGCACAGCAGCAGGCGCCCAGCGACGGTGCAGGGCCGCGAGCCGAGTCAGAAACGAGCCAGCCTCTGGGTTCCACGGGCACCTTTATTTCTTCCAGCCCGGCCTAGCGGCTGGACCGCCGGGCAGGAACGCGAATACAATCAGTGTCGGCGCGTCGCCCGCCCTGCCCACAGCACCCCATGCCAGGCCGGGCGGGAACCTGAGTTTGCGTGTTCAGAGGCGCCTTTGCCAAGTCCCTGAGCCCCGGCGAGCTTTGGTGACTGCGTTGTGGCCGGCAGGGGAGCTGTGGAGAGGGGCTGGCAACCCTGCCCCATGGAGGGTGCTGCGGGTCACCCCAGGTGCGGGACCAACGGCTCCCTTAGGCTCAGGAAGAAAATCCGTACAGCTCGGGGCGTGGCCGACCCCCTCGGGAGCGGCGGCAGGTAGCTGCTCAGTGATTGGCTGGCCGCCAGGGCCTGGGGAGGGACGTGCTCATGGGCGGGACCCGGGGGCTAGACTTCGGTCTAAAGTGCTCAGTCTGAGCCGTGTTCCTCACGGCAGGTTTTCACCATAATAGTGCGATCCCACATGCTTATTGCTACATGAAAATACACGCTCGCACGTGGGCACACACAGACACACACACACACACCTGCCTCTCACCCTCCCTAGAGGTCTTGGGCCAGCCCCCACCCCGAATAATGCAATTCCCAACACCCTCAGCAAGAGGAGCCGGACACCCCACCCCGGCAAGCAGGTTATAATGGGCAGGGCTGGGCCAGGCTGGGGTGAAGGGTCTCAGGGGCAGGCTGACCTCTGTGACAGCCTCAGCGGGGAGGTAAGCCGCGGGGGCCAGTGAGGCGTCCTCTGCGCCAGCACCCTGACCCCGGCCGGAGCAGGGCGGGAGGTGGTGTGTGGCCGGAGGGCTCCTTGTACGCCCCTCAGTCCACCTGCCTGTGCCTACTGCTCCACCAGCGGGATGGGGGCTCGTGCCCCAGGGAGAAAGCAGAGCCCTGCTGTGTCCGGCGTGGCTGGGCTGGGGTCCTCCGGGTGCAGTGGAGACCCTGAAGCTCGCTCTCAGCTGTGTTCCTCCGCGTCCCAGGACACTCAGGGCCACTTCTCAGCAGCTGGGCCTCGGCACCGAGCCATCACCTGTGAGGCCACAGCGGCCCGCCCCGCCCAGTGAAACGGCCACCAAAGCACTCTCTGCCCAAGCTCGAAGCCCCCCGGGCCTAGTTTGGAAGACCAGGCGCTGATTTTCCATGATTAAAATGGGGGATAATTTCTTAAAACTGTATGTGGGGAGGTCATTTTAGAGTGACCGGGGCTCTCCCCAAGGCACCTAAGGGGTCTTAAACGTGCCTTCAAGTGTGGTTTGGGGGCCAGGGGCGGGCGGGGGGTCCGACCCCGGCTTCGTGCACGCAGTCAGAGCTGGGCCACCCTGGAAACGGAACTTCCTTTCCTGGCTGCTCGCTGCTTAAGCATCCACTGAGCGGGGCAGGCCCACACCAGCTCTAAAGCCCTCAGTGACCGCCAGGCCACTCCACATGGTGACCACTGCCGCCCATTCCTGTTGTGCGCAGGGAAACCCTCCTCGCCTTCTCCCCCCACCCCGATGTGACAAGCCACGTTCCCGTTATCCCAAGCAGACAGACCCTCTACCCACGTCCCCCAGCTGGCCTCTGCCCCATGGGCTGTTTCTGGGCACTTGGAGGGCAGCTTCTGAAGGCCTGGGAAGCCCAGAGGTGCGGACGCCCTGTGGACGTCCCTAGGGGCACGGCATCTCCCGAGCGGTGTGTAGGACCCCGTGGGAAGAGACCCGCTGCCCGCTGGGCCCGAAGTGCTGAGTGGTAGGACTGCAGTGGCCGCAGGCCCCAAGCGGGGTCGAGGCTGGGGTGTCCGTGTGTCCCCGACTCCAGGAGAGGACGCGACGGGCGTCCATGGCTCACAGTGATGCAGAAGAGAAGCCCCTTCTGCGCAGGGGCCCTGGTGCGGGCGTGGTACGCTGGGGCGGAGTCCCCGAGAGCCCAGCCTCTGGCCACACCAGAACGTTCTTCAGCTTAGACGGACTCTCCCTGTGGAACTCAGCGCTCCCAAGCCCGCTGTAGGCACCGCGGGACGCCGATCCCTGGAAGAGGCCGTGAGGGCGCGGAGCAGGGCAGGGCCGGCGCGCGACCCTTCCACGGGGCTCGCCTAGGCGCAGGGCTCGGCCGAGGCTCCGTTCACCGCGCTCTTGCTCTTGTGCCTGGACAGCAGCTTGCGGTTGAGGATGCGGCCCAGGGTGGCCCCCTTCCTGCTCGTGCCCTCGGGCTGCAGGGACGCCAGGTCCACGTGGGACTGGCTCTTGCCGGGCTCCCGGCGCGCGTGCCGCCTGCGGAAGAAGAGCTTGGCGCTTTTCCTGAAGATTCCTCCTGCGGGGAAGGCGGGCGGTCAGCGCTTGGCTGGGGGACACTCCCGGCAGTGCCCAGGGCTTACTCCTGGCTCTGTGCTCAGGATAGGGCTGGAGGGGCCCCTATGAGCTGCTGGCACATAGCTGGGTCACCAGCGCACTGGTCAGCGCCCGCCACGGTGTTCACCAGCCCCATCCCGGCTGACTCCAGCTCTGCACACGGTACTCACGTAGCCCGTCTCAGGACCGACCTTAGGGAGGTCGTAAGAGGCCGGAGTTGGGCCTGTGGATGGACCTGGTGTCCACACGAGCCAGAGCTGAGAACCGGCAGCCACAGAGCCAGACAAACCAAGCCCACCTGTGCCCCAGGAGGTTGGTTCTGTGTCCTGACGGCGCCAGTCCCAAAGGCAAAGCCGCCCGCGCTCTGGGACTCCGTGCTGGCCCCGGGGTGGGCCAAAGAGCTGCCGCCCTTCGTATTCCCGACAGGCCAGACACCTTGTGGTGGGGCAGGGGCAGCTGCCAGCGCCGGCGTGGACAGCAGAGGGGCAAGGCCAGCAAGCAAGCAGGGCGGTCCTGGCCGGCAGCTAGTAGCCAGAGGCCCTTGGCGCAGGGGCAGCAGGCCCTGCCCACAGCATTCAGAAGGACAGACAGGAGCCTGGACCACTCTGCCCACCCAGGCAGGGCACGGGCCTGAAGGGTCAGCACCACCAGGGAGGGTCGGCGTGGCCTGCCTGGACAGGGGACGCCTTCTGCAGGGGACCGAGGGCCCTGAGGAGCCCCGACCCGTCCCTGGGGCAGGAGCAGGAGCTGTTTGCTGTCTGCCCCTCGGCGACTCCTGCCACAAACACCCTTCCTGAGCCCCGGAGCCTGTCAGGGTGAGGTGCCAGGGCGAGCCCCCCGCCTGCGGGCGACTCCGATGAGCTCCCGCCTGCGGGCGACCCTGGGTGACCTCCCGCCTGCGGGCGACCCCGGTGAGCTCCCGTCTGCGGGCGTCCCTGGGTGAGCTCCCGTCTGGGCGTCCCTGGGTGAGCTCCCGCCTGTGGGCGACCCTGGGTGAGCTCCCCGCCTGTGGGCGACCCCAGGTGAGCTCCCGTCTGGGCATCCCTGGGTGAGCTCCCGTCTGGGCGTCCCTGGGTGAGGCCCTGTCTGTGAGTGTCCCTCGGGTGCCCAGGTGGCACAGGCGATATCCGGACCCCAGTGACCTGCCATGGGCCAGCCCTAAGTCCTCAACAGGCCTGTGGTCCGCGTCCCCACTCGGGAGATGCCAGAGGGGCTGGGAGGTCACAGCCGCAGCTGAGTGCCCCTCGGCACAGCAGGAGGGACCCGCACAGCCCAGCCCCCAGGTCTCTCCCCAACACAAAGGTCAGGGCCTGAGCCCCAGCAGCACAGGAAGTGGCCCCAGGAAGGACTTATCAGTGGACACAGGTCTGGCTGTGGGGAGGGGTGACGGCCCTAATCCCACAGGCCCGGAGCGTGTGAGGAGAAATGGCCACGGCTCTCACACAGGTGGACACTGCGTGCAGGAGGAGACCAGGGTGGGGGAGGGGCTCTGCCCTCGGGGGTTCAGAGCCCAGAAGCCCCTCAGAGCACCGGTTCTTTCCTGGTCTTTCTGGTCTGGAGTGGACCTGCTGTGTGAGCCCCAGCCGCAGCCCAGGGGTGGCCGTGACTGCGGGCCACTCCTCCGCCTTCCCTCTCGGCACGGCCAGTACGGGGATCCCGAGACACCTGAGCTCCATTTCCTGCTTCAGCTCTGCATTGGCAGGTCCAGGCCAGGACAATGGACATCAGCACTGGACGGGCAGATGGATGGAAGGGCTGAGCCTTCACATCCTTGGCTCTGTGCTCGGGGCTGACTCCCGACTCTGTGCTCGGAGCTCACTCCTGGCTCTGTGCTCGGGGCTCACTCCCGGCTCTGTGCTCGGGTCACTCCCGGCTCTGTGCTCGGGGCTGACTCCCGACTCTGTGCTCGGGTCACTCCCAGCTCCGTGCTCGGGGCTCACTCCTGGCTCAGTCCTGACTCCCGGCTTTGTGCTCGGGGCTGACTCCCGGCTCTGTGCTCGGGGTCACTCCCGGCTCTGTGCTCGGGGCTGACTCCCGGCTCTGTGCTCGGGGCTAACTCCCGGCTCTGTGCTCGGGGCTCACTCCTGGCTCAGTGCTGACTCCCGGCTCTGTGCTCAGGGCTGACTCCCGACTCTGTGCTCGGGGTCACTCCCGGCTCTGTGCTCGGGGCTAACTCCCGGCTCTGTGCTCGGGGCTCACTCCTGGCTCAGTCCTGACTCCGGCTTTGTGCTCGGGCTGACTCCCGGCTCTGTGCTCGGGGTCACTCCCGGCTCTGTGCTCGGGGCTGACTCCCGGCTCTGTGCTTGGGGCTCACTCCCGGCTCTGTGCTCGGGGCTCACTCCTGGCTCAGTGCTCACTCCTGGCTCTGTGCTCAGGGCTGACTCCTGACTATGTGCTCGGGGCTGACTCCCGGCTCTGTGCTCGGGGCTGACTCCCGACTCTGTGCTCGGGGCTGACTCCCGACTCTGTGCTCGGAGCTCACTCCTGGCTCTATGCTCGGGGCTCACTCCCGGCTCTGTGCTCGGGGGCTAACTCCTGGCTCTGTGCTCGGGTCACTCCTGGCTCAGTGCTGACTCCCGGCTCTGTGCTCGGGCTGACTCCCAACTCTGTGCTCGGGTCACTCCCGGCTCTGTGCTCGGGGCTCACTCCTGGCTCTGTGCTGGGGGCTGACTCCTGACTCTGTGCTTGGGGCTGACTCCCGACTCTGTGCTCGGGCTCACTCCCGGCTCTGTGCTCGGGGCTAACTCCGGCTCTGTGCTCGGGTCACTCCCGGCTCTGTGCTCGGGGCTCACTCCTGGCTCAGTGCTGACTCCCGGCTCTGTGCTTGGGGCTGACTCCCGGCTCTGTGCTCGGGGCTGACTCCCGGCTCTGTGCTCGGGGCCGACTCCCGGCTCTGTGCTCGGGGCTGACTCCCGACTCTGTGCTCGGAGCTCACTCCTGGCTCTGTGCTCGGGGCTCACTCCCGGCTCTGTGCTCGGGGCTAACTCCCGGCTCTGTGCTCGGGTCACTCCCGGCTCTGTGCTCGGGGCTCACTCCTGGCTCAGTGCTGACTCCCGGCTCTGTGCTCGGGGCTGACTCCCGGCTCTGTGCTCGGGGCTGACTCCCGACTCTGTGCTCGGGTCACTCCCGGCTCTGTGCTCGGGGCTCACTCCCTGGCTCTGTGCTCAGGGCTGACTCCTGACTCTGTGCTCGGGGCTCACTCCCGGCTCTGTGCTTCGGGGCTCACTCCCGGCTCTGTGCTCGGGGCTGACTCCCTGGCTCTGTGCTCGGGGCTGACTCCGGCTCTGTGCTCGGGGCTGATTCCTGGCTCTGTGCTCGGGGCTGACTCCTGGCTCTGTGCTCGGGGCTGACTCCGGCTCTGTTTTCGGGCTGACTCCTGGCTCTGTGCTCGGGGCTGACTCCGGCTCTGTGCTCGGGGCTGGATTCCCGGCTCTGTGCTCGGGCTGACTCCCGACTCTGTGCTTCGGGGCTGACTCCCGGCTCTGTGCTCGGGGCTGACTCCCGGCTCTGTGCTCGGGGCTGACTCCTGGCTCTGTGCTCGGGGCTGATTCCCGGCTCTGTGCTGACTCCCGACTCTGTGCTCGGGCTCACTCCTGATGTGTTCAGGGTCACTCTGTGCTCAGGGATGACTCAGGTGGGGCTTTGGGGATCCAACACAGGTCAGCCATGGGCATGGTCAGTGTGGTCCCCACTGTCCCCCCACACCTCCACATCTGTTAAGGGATTGTTACTGGTAAAAGCCGACCCCACTGGAGGGCCCAGCCCTGCGCGCCCTCAGTCTCTCATCTGCTCTGGGCTCTGGCAAGGCTGAGTGTGTCCAGGCCAACACGCTCAGAGCATTGTGGGGCACCTGCAGCCGCACCCGGGGGAGACAGGTCAAGGCCCCGGCTCTGACGGGAGCGGGGAGACTTCGCTCTTGACTCTAGCAAGGCTGAAGAGCAGCGGAAGCAAAAGGGGCCAGTACACAGACACAGGGATGGACGCAAAGATCAGCCTAAAGCCGCAAGCACACCCCCGACCTATTCCTGCATCTCCGGCGGCCCGGCGTCAGCAGCCGTGGGGCGAGGTGGGGTGGGTGTGGAGAGAGGAGACAAGAGAGCGAGAGGAGAGAGTCAGAGAGACAGAGACAGAGACAGGAGAGAGGAGAGAAAGGGGACAGAGAGCAAGAGGAGAGACAGACGGAGATAGAGACAGACAGACAGACGAGCGAGAGCAGAGGCTGGCGGCCTCCTCAGAAGGCGGCTGGGCTGACGACAGTCGGGGCCTGGGGTGGGCAGGGCAGGGGCAGCAGGGGAGCGGGCAGGTCTCTAAGGTGCATCCAAAGCAGTGAGAGCCGTGAGAGGACGGAAATCACTTACTGTGGCATCAGAGCAGGCGGGCAGAGCCGTCCTCTGGCACAAGCAGCGGAAACGAAGAGGGGGCTGGTGAGGGCTCGGAGAGCCATGCCACACACACACACACACACACACACACACACACAAAACATGGACACACAACATGAGGCACAACACATGTCAACACAGCACACACAACAAGCAACACATGTGCCAACACGCACACAGCACAGGATGCACAGAACACACGATACACATGACACCCATGTGCTCACACAGCACGAGACATACAACATGCGTAACACCATGTACATGCACTTACACACATGCACACACAAACACGCATAATGCTGTCACAGGCATGACACATGCACCGCCACATACAGACACCACCCGTGCAGGCCCGTGTTCACAGGCACGTGTCGTGCAGACACACAGGCACACAGCAGGAAGTGCTGGCTGGACCCAGCTGTGTGCACGTCGGCCACGTCTCAGCGGCCGCCGGGGGCTCGGGCACTGCCACAGCCGCAGGCCCAGGGGCAGCTCCCTGTGCCTCTGACTTTAGTGCCACGCCAGGCTGTGCTCCCGCGCTCCTGGGTCTGTGCTCGGGGGCTGACTCCCGGCTCTGTGCTCGGGCTGATTCCTGGCTCTGTGCTCGGGGCTGACTCGGCTCTGTGCTCTGGGCTGACTCCCGGCTCTGTGCTCGGGCTGACTCGGCTCTGTGCTCGGGGTCACTCCCGGCTCTGTGCTCGGGTCACTCCTGAGCACCCTGAACAAGTCTCACGGTGTCGACCTGGTCCCACCCCTTCAGTCTGGCCTTGCTCACTGTGCCCAACCTGCCGCTGTTCCTGTTGGGCCACGCTGGCCTCACACAGGCTGGCAGAGACCCTCGGAGGCCACCTGCGGAAATGGCCTTCAGGATCTGCTGCTGCAGGGTCTGGGGGACCCCTGGGAGGCGGGGCAGTGGCTTCCTGCACTGGACTTGGGGAGCTTCCCAGCGCAAGCAGGGAGCTCTTGTTATCTGGGGTCTCCTAAGCTGTGCATGGGGGCCTGGGGCCACTCAAGGTGATGCCCAGCCCCGGTGCTTGGGGCCAGTAGTGCCGCGGCCACCGGGAGGTGCGGGAGGGGCCGTGTGGACTCCAGCTCGCGGTCCCCGCTCTGAGCTCCCCTGGTAGGGACTGTGCGACGAGCGGGGCTGGGGGGCTGGAGGCAGAGCAGAGCCCAGGGGGCCGCGTGCTGACAGGCTGTCGCAGAGTGGCACCCCACGGCAGAGCCCAGCAGCCTGCGCCGTGGGGGCAGACGGGGAGAAGGAAGTGTCCTCCGCCCCGTGGCAGGGGTGAGCGCAGGGAGGGGCGGTGGGTACCTTTATGCTTTTTTGGGGGCGTCTGGCTCTGAGATGCTCAGGGAGCTGTCAGAGCGCTGGTCCTCCTGGGGCCTCTGGGCGGCCCGCCGGCCCAAGCCGCTGCCAAAGTCTCTCTCTCGGCACCAGGACTCCGAGCTCGCTGTCGGGGCCTCCGAGGGTCGGGTGACAGCGGTGCTGGGGCCGGGCCCGAGGCAGCCCCCTCAGGCAGCTCCTGGGCTGCGGCCCCGGAAGGGCTGGGCCGGGCTCCGGCAGGCACCGTCCATGGATGCGGCGGATTCCAGCATGAGGGTGGCCTCGCTGTCCTGAGATAGAGAGGTCTGGGGGTGGACAGTGAGTGGACAGTGAGGGCAGGGACTGCAGGGCATCCACCCCACGCCTCCACCTGAGGCCCAGCAGCCGTCAGCGGTGGGGGCCCTTGCCGCGAGGCACCCCCAAGTGAGCCGCTGGAGGGTGTGTGGGCAGGACGTCGTCCCTTCCGCCCACCGGGTCTGTGCAGGTGTGGGAGGCTGGAGGGAGACGGGCGGGCAGGGGGGTTCGCCTGGGGGCAGGGACCACGGGAGAGGGGCGCCATCTCATCACCACCCAGCAGGTGGACCCAGGAAGGGCACCAGGAGAGCCGCCTTCTGCCTGGTGGGTCACAGCGTGACTTCAGGACAGCGCTGACTCCCAGCCCGAGTGCAGGACTCCCCAGGCCGTATGACCTAATCCCAGCAGCTGACGGGGTTCTCAGACTGTCTCAACACCCCCCAGCCCACCCTCCGGGGCCCCACGGGCACGGGCCCGCCTTCCCCTCCCAGCTGTCTCCTCACCGACCCCACCCCGCATGCCCGCTGCCTGACGTGCATCTGACGTGCAAGGGAAGGGGGCGCCAGCTCTGCCCCCGTGGGTGGGCCCGGCCCGGCTGCTGCTTCTCCTGCCCGGAGGAGCTGGCACAGCCCCAGGAGCCCTGGGCACACCCCGGGCAGAGGGGGCCCTGCGGGAGGGACTTCCTGGTGCGTGTGACCAGTCCGTGTGACCTCGGGACCCATCCCTCCGGGTCCCTGCAGCTGCCGGCGCTCACCTTGGAGACCCCTGAGATGATGATGGTGCTCTTCTTGTGCGGGGACCTGAGCTTCAGCCGTGAGGGCCTCGCTGAGCTGCCGGATGGCCGCCTCTGCTACGGGGTCCGAGCCGCCCAGTGCCAGCAGCTCTGCGGGGCGGGGAGGGGCACTCAGCAACCCCTAAAGGCCACGGCAAGGGGCGGCACAACTGTGAGGTACCACCCCGGGGACAGGGTGTGGGGGGCTGAGGGTGCGTCCGCCAGACCCTGCCGGCTGGTCACTGGGGGTGAGTCAGCTGGGGGTGGGGCCTGACCCCGAGGGCAGGGCTGGGGGCCACATACCCGTGTCCGAGGAGGACAGCGTCTTGCTGACGGGCGCCGGGGCAGGCCATGGCCTGGACGGAGATGTCCTTCTCAATCACCCTGACCTTCACGGGCGTCCGCAACGGGAGGCTGCAGGGGCAGGGGGAGGGCGGTGACCCGGCTGACTCTGCCCCTCCCGCCCCGGCCCCCACTTCATGCCCTGGCAAAGGAGCAGCGTGTGGCTGGAAGCTGCCGTGCTACAGAAGATTCATACTTCGGGGCTGGACTGGGCACACCGCGCAGCTCGGCTTGGGTGTGCGTGTGCAGTCTGCCCGGGCCACCGCACAGACCCAGGCTCGTTAATGCTCTGTGTTCTTTGCTTCCCTTCTCTGCCGGGGTACCCCAGAGTGCTGTTGGGTCCCGGGTCACACAGAATCACCCAGAAGCCTCTTGTTGATCCTATTACCGGGGTTGGGCCACACCCAACCGTGCCCGGGCTCGGGGACTCTGGGCACTGCGGACTGCACCCAGGTCAGCCCTGACCAAGCAAGCTCCTTCCCTGCTGTACTGCCTCTCGGCCCTGACCTCCCCGGCTCCGCTCTGCGCCTGAGAACCGGACCCAGCACGCGCTGGGCGAGGCTGCGGCAGCCGGAAGCCCGAGGCGTCCCCAGACACGGAGCCAGCACCGAGCACAGCCCTGCCCGGAACGGAGGGTCCCAGGAAGTGAATGCTGCCCCCACCGCCACACCGCGCAGCCCCCTTGGACGCTGGCCGGAGACCCCAGGGATGACCGGTAGATACCCGGGCAGCGGCAGGCGGCAGATGTGGCTGCCCAGCTGGGCCCAGCTTCTGTGCTCGCCTGTCACCCTGCCCAGGGCACGGGCCTGCGGGGAAACGGGGCGCTGACATTTGGGGACAGGGATGGGGCTGGCTCGAGTCTCACCGAGTCGGGCGGGGACGCCCTGCCAGCGTCAAAGCGAGGCTTGGTCTTCACAGCGGTGACCGTGGTGACCACAGTACCACAGGGCATCACCATGCGGTCCTTCTCCACGGTGGCCGCGGGGGACTGGCAGCGGGAAAGTCCAGGTTTTGGCCTCGCTGGGTTCTACATAAGAGAACTGCAGAGGAATCAGCCAGGGGCTGCGACCCCAGGACAAGCCCCGCCCACCCCACGGAGCCCCGCCCTGCCACGCCCACCCACGAGCCCCGCCCACCCATAGCGCCCCATCCTGCCACGCCCACCCACAAAGCCCCGCCCACCCCATAGAGCCCAGCCCTGCCCACCCCATAGCGCCTACCCTGCCACACACACCCACCCACTAAGCCCCGCCCACCTCATAGAGTTCCACCTTGTCACGCCCACTCACTAAGCCCTGCCCGCCCACTAAGCCCCGCCCACCCACAGAGCCCCGCCCTCACTCCACCAAGCCTTGCCTACCCACCCTTCCAACCCACCCAGGCTGCCCCAAAGCCAGCCCACCCCACAAAGAGAACCAGGCCCTGCCCCACCCACCAAAGTCCTGCCCTGACGACCCCCCACTTCCTTCGCACTGGCCATGGGGGCTTCCATCTCTGTGCCGAGTGTGGGTGTCAGCCCACTGACCCGGTTTCCCTGTGACCCGCCGAGGGTGATGGGGGGCCAGGGGCTCGTTCCCTGCCGCGGAACCTGCCGTGCTGGGAGCAGGGGCAGGAGCCACAGGGTCTGGGCACGTTCCCGGGGCAGGAAAAGGCCGGGAAGTGATTCCCGCGGTTGAGGCTGCCCGGACCCACCCCGCAGGGACGCCCGGGAGGACACGTCCCTCCTCTCCCCCGTCTGGGCTGCCCGTGGCCTACCTCAGCGGTCACTGAGCCCAGCACGGCCCCACCGAGGGAGGTCAGGGTGAAGCTCTGGGGCCCGGAAGGCTGTTTCTTAAACAGATCCAGGGGCACGGCGACAGCCGCCGGCAGGGCTGCAAGACAGGAGACGGCACAGCTGTCCAGAGGCCGGGACGCTGGCCCCCACGCAGAGCCCACATGCCCTGCTCCCTGGGCATTCGTGTCTGAACCACCGGAGACAGAGGAAGGTGGGGCTGACCACTGGGCGGGGGCCACTGCAGGCTCCCAGGGCAGGCTGCGGAAGTGGGGGCTGGGCGGAAAAGCCTCACCCAGGGGACACTCGCCCACCTGCCACGGAGCATCACGGTACCAGGGTGCGTGCATACTAATACAATGCTGTGTGCATGTAACAGGCATGTGTCAAGGCACACGTGCTGTGTCCGTGTACGCTGCAGTCTGCTGTGTGCATGTGCCCTACTGTGTGCACACACACCGTGCTACCTGTAGTTTTGTATGTGCGCTGTGCGTGCTGTGTGCTGTAATAGTCTGTGCATGTTACTGTGTGCTCAGAGCGTGTGTCAGCACATGTTGCATGTGTGTGCTCAGAGTGCGTGTCAGTGCATGTTGCATGTGTGTGCTTAGAGCGTGTGTCAGCGCATGTTGCGTGTGTGTGCTTAAGAGCGTGTGTCAGCGCATCTTGCGTGTGTGTGTGCTCAGAGCGCCAACGCATGTTGCATGTGTGTGCTCAGAGCGTGTGTCAGCACATGTTGCGTGTGTGTGCTCAGAGTGTGTCAGCGCATGTTGTGTGTGTGTGCTCAGAGTGTGTGTTCAGCGCATGTTGCGTGTGTGCTCAGAGCGTGTCAGCGCATGTGTGTGCTCAGAGCGTGTGTTCAGCGCATGTTGCGTGTGTGTGCTCAGAGCGTGTGTTCAGCGCATGTTGCGTGTGTGTGCTCAGAGCGTGTGTTCAGCGCATGTTGCGTGTGTGTGCTCAGAGCGTGTCAGCGCATGTTGCGTGTGTGTGCTCAGAGTGTGTGTTCAGCGCATGTTGCGTGTGTGTGCCCAGAGCGTGTGTTCAGCGCATGTTGCGTGTGTGTGCTCAGAGCGTGTGTTCAGCGCATGTTGCGTGTGTATGCTCAGAGCGTGTCAGCGCATGTTGCGTGTGTGTGCTCAGAGCATGTGTTCAGTGCATGTGTGTGTGCGGCGTGCTGAGCACATGTGTGTTGAGAGCATGGACTGTATGTTCTGTGTGTACATGCTGTGTGCATGCATCTGTGCGTGTTCCATGCATGCGGACCACGTGTGCGCATGCTCATAGCATGTGGATGCTTTTGTGTGCTGCGTGTGGCCAGTGTGAGCCCACGAGTGACCAGGTGTGAGTGCTGGTGTGAACGCAGGAATCAAGGGGAGCTGTCACGAGGCTGCTGTGTGCTGGAAGCCGGGACCTGGCAGGCTGCAGGCCCCCGTGGGCGGGAGCTCATCTCCAGGGCCAGCAGCCCAGCCTGGGGCACGCTCCTCTCCCGGGAGGTTCTGCTTCTCCTGGCCCAGCCCGGCGACCTCTTGAATCTGGACTCAGACCCTCTGCCCAGTTCTTGCTCGACAGGCACTGGCCATCTCCGTGAGCACCAGTCTCAGTGCTGGGGACCAGGCAAGGGCCCAGCCTGAGGACTGAGGACTGAAAATCTAAGCCCCAGCTGCCAGTCACACGCACAGGCCTGGCCACGGTCCTGCCGTGGCTTCCGGCCAAACTGCTGCTCCCTCACACCTCGACACCGTGATCTGTGCAGGGCACTGCGGCGCCGAGAGGGAAAGGCCAGCAGGAGGCCAGGGACACAGGAGGCTGAGGGTCGCACCAGAGGACGGCGCCAGTGCTCTATGGGACAAATTCAGCTCAGGGGACAGAGGTCTGGGGATGGGGCAGCGATGGAAGGACCCGTGCCCTGAGTGTGACAAGGACGGCGACGTCTATTTTGCTCCAGCGTTTCCCCGCGACCGAATCTCCCGTGAAACATAGGCTAACTGCAGAGAGGTTGTGAATGGCTGCTTTCAGCCCGAACTGTTGGATAGATTTGGTTATTTGTGTTTATAGCAACGGACCAAAAGCACTAGTTAAATAAACTCTTTCCCCAAATGACCAGCTTTGTTAATAAAGGAACGGCCTTTCCTCTCAATACCCGGTAGGGAAGACCCAGACAGGACGGGGTGAGGGCGCCTGCCCAGACACCCACCTTCCGAGGACCCCCATCCTCTGAGATCTGCAGGTGCAGCTCCTTCGACTTGGCATTCAACTCACTGTGGGGAAGCAAGCAGGAAACACCAGAGCTAAGACGGCAGAGACGGGCAGAGCCACAGCACAGCGGGAGGGCGCCTGCCTTGCACACGGCCGACCCGATCGATCCCCGGCACCCGTATGGTCCCCCCAGCACCCCGTATGGTCCCCCAGCACCCCGTATGGTCCCCAGCACCCGTATGGTCCCCCAGCATCCCATAGGTCCCCCAGCACCCCAGGAGTGATTCCTGAGCGCAGAGCCAGGAGCAACCCCTGAGCAGCGCCAGGTGTGACCCAAAAAAGGCATCAGATTGCATCCGACCAATGAGACTGCAGATGTGTCTATGCAGATGACAGGATGTGGGGAGCCAATCGGACTGGGTATGCAAATAAGGGTTTATAGAGGACCAACCAGATTGCATCCAGCCAACGAGACTGCAGAGGTCTGTATGCAAATAACGGGATGTGGGGAACCAATCGAACGCGGTATGCAAATAAGGGTTTATAGAGAACCAACCAGATTGCATCCGGCCAACGAACCTGCAGAGGTCTGTATGCAAATAACGGGATGTGGGGAACCAATCGGACTGGGTATGCAAATAAGGGTTTATAGAGGACCAATCAGAGGCCGGAGCGATAGGTAGGGCGCTTGCCTTGCACGTGACCACCTGGGGTCTATCCCCGCATCCAGAGAGACCAGGAGAACCTCTGAGCATCACCGGGTGTGACAAAAAAAAAAGCCCAAACACCCAACAGATACAGAAGTCAGGGCCCAGCCTCCCCTGACGTCACTTCCTCCTCTGATGCCCCGGCCCCCCCTCCGGAGACCTGCAGCCCCAGCAGGCGCGGCGCCCAGGTCCGAGTGTGGCCCCTGGTCAGCCCCTCGCTGCCCGCGCTTGCGCTGCTCTGCCCGGGCGGTGGGGGCTCTGGCACCCAAGCGGGGTCGCAGGGAGCCGCAGACGCCCGACAGCAGAGCGAACCGGACACCCCAAATGCCTTAACCCCCTGGGTCCCACTGAGCTGCCGGCCTGGGCAGCCCGCGGGGACGGCGGACTGGGCGGTCCCGAATGGGCGAGGCCATGGCGCACCCCCGGTGGACGGGCGGCACCCCTGTACCCACAAGGTGAATTCTTCTTCCCAGGTGAGGCCCTTGGTGTTGGTCGCGAGGGTGCTGGAGAACTTCTGGGAGGGGTCGCCGAGCTGCAGGACACAGCGTGGGCTGAGGCTGCCTGAAAGCAAAGGGACGTGGGTGGGCCTGGGGCCTGGGCGCTGGGCCCCACCCACCCCTGGGCCCCACCTACTCCAGGTCCCACCCACTCCCGGGGCCCACCCACTCCTGGCCCCACCCCACCCCTGGGCCCCACCTACTCCAGGTCCCACCCACTCCCGGGCCCCACCCACTCCGGGCCCCACCCACCCCTGGGCCCCACCTACTCCAGGTCCCACCTACTCCCGGCCCCACCCACCCCTGGCCCCACCTACTCCAGGTCCCACTCACTCCGGCCCCACCCACTCCTGGGACCCACCCACTCTCTCCCCGGGTCCACCCACTCCCCCCTCACAGGCTGAGCCTGGCTGCCCACACTGGTCCAGTCCTGCGCTTCTTTAGCTGGCCCCTCACCTGCGCTCCCCCAGCCCTGACTCCGCACAGTGCCCGCGGCCCAGAGCCACACCAGCTGGGCCACTCGGGAGAAGTGGGGCCCCACCCACCTGCCCACCCAGGGCCTCACACTACTGCCCAGGCGCTTCCCTTCCTAGGGCGAGGCCTCCTGGGAATCAGGGGCCATGCGCTGGGCAGGGGCGGCGGCTCAGGCGCTGACCAGTCCGGGCACCGCCTCCTCCCGTCCCCCGAGGCCGCCCCCCCTGCCCCGCGCGCGGGGCCCACCTGCCGCCTCCATCTGCCCCCGTGCGCGGTCCCACCTCCACCTCCCCAGCCCCGTGCGCGCGGGCCCACTTGCCGCCTCCCCCTGCCCCCGTGCGCGCGGGCCCACCTCCGCCTCCCCAGCCCCGTGCGCGCTGGGCCCACCTGCCGCCTCCCCTGCCCCGGGCGCGGGCCCACCTGCCGCCTCCCCTGCCCCGGGCGCGGGCCCACCTGCCGCAGGGCCGGCCAGCAGCGAGGCGCGGACGTTCTTCACCTGCAGCTTGAGCTCGTGCGCGTGGGCGGCTTGGGAGGGCAGGATCGGGGGCCGCGGGGTCCTGGTCGCCGGCTGCCGGCTCTGCAGGGGCCAGAGAGCGCACGCTTGGGGTGGGCGCAGGGCTGGAGGCAGACCCGATCTCACAGGCCTCTGGACGGAACCACCCCTTCTCGTGGGGCGGGACCGCGTCCTGGCCTGCTGGGGTCTGTTATTTGGTTTGGGGGCTACTCCAGGGGGTACTCAGGGCTCCTGTCTCTGCCTCACGGGTCCCTGCTGAGGGGTTCAGGGGCCCTGTGTGGGTGCCAAAATCATGCACCAAGAGGAGGGGGCTCGGGCATTTATGGGGAAGAGTATCATCGATCGGGGCACACTGCCCTGGGACTGCCTCGCCATCCTGGTTCTCCAGGTCTGCACCCAATAGGATGAGCTCAAGAAGGCTGCTGGGTGGGGCGGTGGAAAGTAGGTCTGGGGCAGGGAGCACTGGCTGGGGCGGGGAGCACTGGCTGGGGCGGGGAGCACTGGCTGGGGTGGGGGAGCACTGGCTGGGGTGGGGAGCACTGGCTGGGGCGGGGGGCACTGGCTGGGGTGGGGGGGCACTGGCTGGGGTGGGGGGGCACTGGCTGGGGTGGGGGGGCACTGGCTGGGGCGCGGAGCACTAGCTGGGGCGCGGGAGCACTGGCTGGGGAGCGGGAGCACTGGCTGGGATGCGGGAGCACTGGCTGGGGTGTGGGAGCACTGGCTGGGGCGCGGGAGCACTGCTGCCCTCCACCCACCCCGGACTGGGGGCTCCTGTCCACTCAGTGTGACACCATCCCTCACCCGGGGCTGTGTGCCAAGGCAGAGGGCAGGTGGGGCCGGGGCAGGGGGGGCGAGGGGGGGCCGGGGCAGGTGGTGGGCGGGGGCGGGGGCAGGGGGCCGGCAGGGGGCACAGGCCGCAGGGGCTGGGTCCAGCAGACACACCTGGACTTCCCGGGCAGCCACAGGCTTCACGCTCAGAGCCAGGGATGGAGCGGCAGCACTGACCACCTGCTTCAGAAGGTCCCTGAGATGTGCGGACACGGCCTCGGTCTGCCCTGCACCCGCCTGCAGAAAGAATGGACAGAGGTCGGTGGGTGTCCTGGAGCCCTGCGGACGTGGCCAGCCCAGACAGTACATGGGTAAAGTACAGCCTCACACGTAGCCGGCCCAGAGACAGTACGGGGTAAGGTACAGCCTCGCACGTGGCTGGCCCAGAGACAGTACGGGGATAAGGTACAGACTCTCACGTGGCGGCCCAGACAGTACGGGGTAAGGTACAGCCTCTCACGTGGCCAGCCCAGACAGTACGGGGTAAGGTACAGCCTCGCACGTGGCCGGCCCAGACAGTACGGGGTAAGGTACAGCCTCACACGTCGCCGGCCCAGACAGTACAGGGTAAGGTACAGGCTCGCACGTGGCTGGCCCAGACAGTACGGGGTAAGGTACAGCCTTGCACGTGGCCGGCCCAGACAGTACGGGGTAAGGTACAGCCTTGCACGTGGCCGGCCGAGACAGTACAGGGGTAAGGTACATCCTTGCATGTGACCGGCCCAGACAGTACGGGTAAGGTACAGCCTTGCACGTGTCCGCCCAGAGACAGTACGGTGGTAAGGTACAGCCTCTCATGTGGCCGGCCCAGACAGTACGGGGTAAGGGACAGCCTCGCACGTGGCCGGCCAAGACAGTAAGGGGGTAAGGTACAGCCTCTCACGTGGCCGGCCCAGACAGTACAGGGTAAGGGACAGCCTCGCCGGTAAGGGGACAGCCTCGCGCGTGGCCGGCCCAGACAGTACAGGGTAAGGGACAGCCTCGCACGCGGTGGCCGGCCCAGACAGTACGGGGTAAGGGGACAGCCTTGCACGTGGCCGGCCCAGACAGTACGGGGTAAGGGACAGCCTCGCACATGGCCGGCCAAGACAGTAAGGGGTAAGGTACAGCCTCTCACGTGGCGGCCCAGACAGTACAGGGTAAGGGACAGCCTCGCGCGTGGCCGGCCCAGACAGTACGGGTAAGGGACAGCCTCGCACGTGGCCGGCCCAGACAGTACAGGGTAAGGGACAGCCTCGCGCGTGGCGGCCCAGACAGTACGGGGGTAAGGGACAGCCTCGCGCGTGGCCGGCCCAGACAGTACGGGAAGGGACAGCCTCGCACGTGGCCGGCCCAGACAGTACGGGGTAAGGGACAGCCTCTCGCGTGGCCGGCCCAGACAGTACGGGTAAGGGACAGCCTCGCCACGTGGCCGGCCCAGACAGTACGGGGTAAGGGACAGCCTCGCGTGGCCAGCCCAGACAGTACGGGGTAAGGGACAGCCTCGCACGTGGCGGCCCAGACAGTCGGAGGGTAGGTGAGCCTTGCACGTGGCCGGCCCAGACAGTACGGGGGTAAGGTACAGCCTCGCACGTGGCCGGCCCAGACAGTACGGGTAAGGTACAGCCTCGCGCGTGGCCAGCCCAGACAGTACGGGGTAAGGGACAGCCTCCGCACGTGGCGCCCGAATGCGGGGGTAAGGTACAGCCTTGCACGTGGCGGCCCAGACAGTACGGGGTAAGGTACAGCCTCGCGCGTGGCCGGCCCAGACAGTACGGGGGTAAGGTACAGCCTCGCGCGTGGCGGCCCAGACAGTACGAGGGTAAGGTACAGCCTTGCACGTGGCCGGCCCAGACAGTACGGGGTAAGGTACAGCCTCGCACGTGGCCGGCCCAGACAGTACGGGGTAAGGTACAGCCTCGCATGCGTGGCCAGCCCAGACAGTACGGGGTAAGGGACAGCCTCGCGTGGCCGGCCCAGACAGTACGGGGGGTAAGGTACAGCCTTGCGTGGCCGGCCCAGACAGTACGGGGGTAAGGTACAGCCTCGCACGTGGCGGCCCAGACAGTACGGGGTAAGGTACAGCCTCGCACGTGGCGGCCCAGACAGTACGGGGTAAGGGACAGCCTCGCACGTGGCCGGCCCAGACAGTACGGGTAAGGGACAGCCTCGCACGCGGGCCGGCCCAGACAGTACGGGGTAAGGTACAGCCTTGCACGTGGCCGGCCCAGACAGTACGGGGGAGTGGGACAGCCTCGACGCGCGTCGGCCCCAGCTGGTCCCTCAGCAGGGGGACCACTGCCAGGGCTCACTTCTTCGTTGTCGCCTTACTATTTTTTTTGAAGAGGCACAAACAGTGATGCTCAGGGGTTAGTCCTGGTGGGGCTCCGGGGCTATATGGGATGCTGGGGATCGAACCCGGTCAGCTGAATGTAAGGCAAGACTCTCCCCATTGTCCCGTGTCTGGGAGTCACTTTTTTTTTTTTTTTTGCTTTTTGGGTCACACCTGGCGATGCTCAGGGGTTCCTCCTGGCTCTGCACTCAGGGAATTACTCCTGGCGGTGCTCAGGGGACCATATGGGATGCCTGGGATCGAACCCGGTCTGGCATGGGCCGGCCGCATGCAAGGCAAGCGCCCTACCCGCTGGACTATCGCTCCGCCCCCAGGAGTCACTTCTGAGTCAGGTCCTACAGCAGCCCTCGAGCACCGCCAAGCGTGCTCGGCCCCAAACTGCTCCCAAGCTAACCGTAAAGGTGCTGAGGCCGCGGCTCTGCCTAAGGCGCCTTCAGGCCCGCAGCCAACCCCGTTCATCCTGGCACCTGCATGGTTCCCCAGACACCACCGGGGACTTCTGAGCACAGAGCCAGAAAGAAGTAGCCGGTGAGGGCTCGACAAGTCAGTAAATCAGGCGTCACTAAAGTCCACTCGCCTGCCTCGCCACTGAAGCACATTGCAGGGGTCGGGGCACCGGCCTGGCATGCCGAAACCACAGCTCAACCCCAGCACCACAATCAACACCTCCTGGCATAAGGCGAGTGCCAGGCTGGCAGCCCCTGAGCCCAGGTTGGCACCACATATGCTCTGCCAGGCACTGCCAGGGCTGGCCGGTCCCTGAGCCCTACCTGGGACAGCCCCGAATAAAAAATTCATCTCAAAAAAATTCAAACTAAGCAGCCCCTGGCAGCAGGCTAAGAACCCGACCCGGTGCCACCACGGCCGCGTGCTGTGTCTGTCCCGCACCCGGGTCTCCCCCGCGGAGGGGGCTGCAGGGCGGGTCTGTGCGGGCCGGGCCTCTGCAGTCTCCGACACCCGCAGCTCGGAAGGAAAAATGGCCCCAGCCCAGTGGGGAGCCGGCGCTGGGTGGGGTCCGCAGCACTGCTTCTCAGGGACAGGGAGGGAGGCCACGGGGGCTTCAGGGCGAGGGGAGCAGAGCACACAGGGCTTGAGGGAGGGGTGCCGGGAGACCCCGGGAAGGACACGCCAGCAGCGGGCAGTGGGGACGGGCAGACCTGTGTCTGCATGGACGGGATGGCCCCAGCCGGGCAGTCATGGCGAGGGCTGCCCAGGTCTGTGTCCACACACGTGGGTCTGGGTTGCTGTTGCCCAGAACCAGACCGTGGCTGCTCGTGCCCCCCGGGTCTGCCTGACCGGGACAGTGTGAACTCGCCTGGTCACTGGGGTGTCACTGGGGTGGGCAGCAGGTCACAAAGCCACTGAGTGTGGCCACAAGGACAGGCCGCCACATGCGGTCAGCAAGGACAGGCCGCCAATTATCCAGCCTGGACCAAGTGGCTGAGTGTGGTTAGTTTGGACAAACCAGACGCGGAAAAAATCCACAGCTGGGAAAGGCAGGAGGGACAGGGAGGGAGATGGGGAGATAGCGGCAAGTGTGAGTGTGTGTGTGCACAAGTGTGTGTGAGTGTGTATGCATGAGTGTGTGCGTGCATGTGTGTGAGCGTGCATGTGTGAGCGTGCATGTGGAGTGCATGTGTGTAAGCGCATGTGTGTGAGCGTGCATGTGAGTGCATGTGTGAGCGCATGTGTGTGAGCGTGCATGTGAGTGCATGTGTGAGCGCATATGTGTGTGAGCGTGCATGTGTGTGGAGCATGCATGTGTGAGCGTGCATGTGTGTGAGCGCGCATGTGTGTGAGCATGCATGTGTGTGAGCGTGCATGTGTGTGAGCGTGCATGTGTGTGAGTGTGCATGTGTGTGAGCATGTGTGAGTGTATGTGTGACCATGCATGTGTGTGAGTGTGCCTGTGCGAGCGTGCCTGAGCGTGCCTGTGTGAGCGTGCATCCACGCTGAGGAGTGCCTGCTCATTCGGACTTGGTCTTGGTGAAATGGTCAGCGCAGGACTGGAGGCCTCAGGGAATGAAAGGCTCTGGTTGGTTTGGGGCCACACCCAGCAGTGCGCAGGGATCACTCCCTTTTGGGGGTCACACCCAGCGACGCTCAGGGCTTACTCCTGGCTTGGCACTCAGGATTACTCCTGATGGTGCGGGGGACCCAATGGGATGCCGGGATTGAAGCCAGCCGCGCGGCAGGGCAGACCCCCTCCCCGCTGTGCTGTCGCTCTGGCCCCAGCCTCGTCGGGGGCTTACTCCTGGCTCTGCTGTCCTGACCAGGCTCGCGACTGTATGTGGTGCCAGGGACTGAACCAGGTGGCGACATGCCAGGCACATGCCCCACCTGCCGCGCCGGAGCCCTGGGGCCCTGCAGTGACCTTGTGGCCATGACTGGAGTGGCCCCTGCGGCTGGGCAAGGTGCGGAGACGCCGAGGTAGAGGGGCAGCTCCAAGCCCGTCCGGGTCGGGGATCTGGAATGTTCCCAGGGCCACGGTGCCAGCAGAGCGTGCCCACTGCCCGGCCCCAGTGCCACCTGCGACGTCCAGTCAGTTTCTGCAGAGGCCGTGGGGTCGGAGGGTCTGACCCGGGCCACTCTGGGCTGTCAGGAAGGAGGGTCACCGGGAACCCAGACGCCGCGACTGACCTCCCCGGGCCGCGGGCTGCACGCTGACGGCCAGCTCGGGAACGCAGACGAAGTTCCAGCGGATCCCGACGTCCTCCTGCTCCTCCGTCAGGTGCAGCTCCAGCTGGGGAGAGGGGGTTACTGCAGGAAGCGCAGCCCCAACGGGCACACATGTCCGTTTGAGCACACGCGCCGCATGCGGGGCTGTGCACACGCACACAGCTGTGTGCGCGTGTCCAAGTGTGTGCGGGACGCGGTGGCTAGTACGTTCGGGCTCACTTACTTTCTCACATAACTGCGCTGTGCCCCGAACGGGCTCTGAGGGGAGAGGGAGACCCCCACGTCCTGTGACCTCCCCTCCCTCTGTGTGAACTCCGGTGCCACGGACCCTGTGGTCTCATCAGTCCTGGGGCTTCAGGCAGACCCCCCTCCTCCCCGGCCCCTCCTGGAACCGGGCAGATGCTGATTCCAGCTGGGCTGATCTCTTAGGGTGCCCCGGTGGCTCCCAGATGTAGCCCACCCAGGAGGCCTGGGCCACAGGTGTGCTGGAAGGTAAGGGGTGAGGAGGCGGCTCTAAGGTAAAGTCCATTCATTCATTCATTCATTCATTCATCCATCCATGCATCGCTTTGGGGCCAGACCTGGTGGTGCTCAGGGCTTACTCCGACTCTACCCAGGATCACTCCTGGCAAGGCTTGGGGAACCTTATGGGGCGCCGGGTTCAGCCACGTGCCAGCAAGCTCCCCGCGCTGGACTATCCTCTGCCCCAAAGGCAACTCTTAGCTCTGACTGCAAAAAGCCCTGACTAGGGGCTGAGGGACAGCAGAGAGGGAGGGAGGGGGTTTGCCTTGCAGGTGGCCGATCCAGGTTCAATCCCCGGCATCCCATAGGGCCCCCAAGTAGCGCCAGGAGTAATCCCTGAGTGCAGAGCCAGGAGGAACCCTTGAGCATCGCCAGGTGTGACCCCAAAAAGCAAAATGAATGAATGAATGAATGAAGGAATGAATGAATGAAGGAATGAATGAATGAAGGAATGAATGAATGAATGAATGAATGAATGAAACAAAACAAAAAACCCAAACAAGATAGAACTCGACTGTCTGCCCGGCTCTGCCCACACCAACACCAGAGAGATCAGCGAGGCCAGTCCAGGAGCGGTGCCTGTCCCCTCCCGCCCCTGTCACCCCGCGGGCAGGGTGTGCTGGGGTCTGGGGTCAGGCTCCCGCCCTCGGCCCTCCGCTGCCCTGCGCGGTCAAGCATGGAGCGGCCCAAACTGCAGGCAGCAGAGACACTCATCCCCACGGGCACCGCGCCGCTCCCCAGCAGAGGGCACAGCAGCCTCCCGCACCGCGTGGGGTCGGGGAGACCGCTAGGACCCGGTGAGTTGCTTCCCCGCAGAGCCTGAGAGCCGCAGTGGGGGCTGGGCCTGGGAGGAGGGGCTCAGAGCTGGAGCACGCCCGACACTCCCCGGGTCCCCAAGTGGCATCGGGCAGAGAATCGCCGAGTGGGAGCAGCCCGGCCCGACGGCTCATGCCTGGGGCGGCGCCATGTCTCAGGAAGTTGTTTGACCGTTCATCCACCAGGGCTGCCGAGAAGCGAGGCCTTGCCCCTTCCTGGTGGGGCCCCTGTGCAGCCACCCCAGCACAGGACAAACAAGCTGCTTGGCTGGCTGGGGGGACCCCGCAGGCAGACCCAGAAACCCGGTGTGTAAACACCAAATGGGCCATGTAGAAGATTCAGGACCGCGTCTATGGCTGTGGTTGACACAACGCACACGCGTGTCAGACAGGAAGGACCAGCCACACACAGGCCGCCCCGAGCCTCGACAGTCAGAACCATGGCTCTGGTCTCAGAAACGCCCCTGAGTGAGGCCACGCCTGAATCTCTGGATCCTCCCCAGCAGCCACCTCTGGGCTCCCGCTTGTTTGCGGCCACACCCAGCAGGGCTCAGGGCTTGCTCCTGGCAGGGCTCGGGAACCACATAGGGCGTCGGGCCAGCCACACTATAGGCTAGTGCCCTCCCCGCAGTCCTGTGTCCCCTGCTCCAGTGGTGCCTTCCAGACAGACCCACCTGTCCCGTGCCCGACCTGCCCCCTGACTGCGCCTGCCGCAGGTAGCTCACACTTACCGTGCCCTGAGACACCGCGCATGGCCAGGCACACTCGGTGAGCAGACACAATGCCCCCAGGAACCACACACACACACACACGGCCACCGCCCCGCCCTGCCCGGGCACCGGGGGTCCCGCTTACCTGCAAATGAAGCGGCGAGAGCTGCACGTTATAGAGCTGGGGCTCCGCGCCCTGCGGGAGGGGGCCACGCTGACGCCGAACTGAAGGGTCTTCCCCACCACACGGCAGGACAGCACCTGGAGGGGCGGACGGGCAGGCTGTGGGGGACACGAGCGGGCACAGGCCAAGGGGGCACCCACACCGCCCTGCAGGTGGAGGCCGGGACAGCCCGGGCCACGCTACTCTGCTCCCAGCGTCCCCGTTCAACCATCTGCTTCCTGCGTGCGGCTTTTCAGGTGCAGAGCTCGGCTCTGCCGTTCCTCCACCAGCGGACAGACCACCCAGACCGGAAAGCCACCAGCCAGCCACTGTCCCCCTAGAGAATCTTCAAAAGAAAATGAGTTCTAGACGCAACAGCGAACACCGTTCTCACGCCCCAACACAGAAATCACTCTTCTAGGCCGTGATGCACACCTCATGGTCCTCCAAGCATGTGAAATATTAAGGGAGTCACAGATGACACAGACGGGGGCTCGGAGACAGCTCAGGGCCCAGGAGAGCATGTGCTGAGCACAGAGCCGGGAGTCAGCCCCGAGCACAGAGCCGGGAGTCAGCCCCGAGCACAGAGCCGGGAGTCGGCCCCGAGCACTAACTCTCAGGTGTGGCCCACAATCCCACCCCAGAGCAGAGTCTGTTAGAGCCTGGAGTCGCCTGAGCCATGGGCTGCCCCCAAAGTCACGCCCTGAGCCAGAGATGTGCCTTGGGGGCAGCGCCCAGTCAGGGATCAGAGGCGGGTCCCCGGGCGCAGGTGGGAGGAGGTGGGCACCAGGTGGGTGGGCTCCCGGCCTCCTGCCGCTGCAAAGACCAATTCTTTGATTCCCAAGTGGATCCGCTTCGGGTGTGGCTGCCGGGAGTGGGCTGGACACTCGGGGGCGTGGCCTCACTCGCAGGAAGTGGGCTGGACACTAGGGGTGTGGCCTCGCTCCGCCTGCCCCAGACCCGCAGCACCAGGGTTCACAAATGTTTGCCTGAGAAATGCAGTTGACTTGTTTAAAAATAAACGCTGTGTAAACAGTCCCTTTGGAGGAGCCGTTTCGGTGCTGGAGAGTCTGGCCAGCGCGTGGGGGCCACGCAGGCCCCGGGCAGTTGGGCCCACTCTGCGGACACATCAAACCTCACCAGAACCAGAGAACAGCAGGGAGGCGCTGGCCTGGCGCCGGCTCACCTGGGCTTGAATCCAGACCCCACAGAGTCCCCAGCCCGAGCGCAGACCCCACAGAGCCCCCGCCCGAACGCAGACCCCACAGGAGCCCCCTGCCGAGCGCAGACCCCACAGAGCCCCCACCCGAGCGCAGACCCCACAGAGCCCCCGCCCGAGCACAGAGCCCCCATGCCCGAAGTGCAGACCCCACAGAGCCCCCCCAGCCCGAAGCGCAGACCCCACAGAGCCCCCAGCCCGAGCGCAGACCCCACAGAGCCCCCAGCCCGAGCGCAGACCCACAGAGCCCCGCAGCCCGGCGCAGACCCCACAGAGCCCCCGCCCGAGCACAGAGCCCCCCATGCCCGAGTGCAGACCCCCACAGAGCCCCCAGCCCGAGCGCAGACCCCACAGAGCCCCCCGCCCGAGCGCATACCCCACAGAGCCCCCAGCCCGAGCGCAGACCCCACAGAGCCCCCCACCCGAGCACAGACCCCACAGAGCCCCCGCCCGAACGCAGACCCCACAGAGCTCCTGCTGAGCGCCAGACCTCACAGAGACCCCCCCACCCGAGCGCAGACCCCACAGAGCCCCCCGCCCGAAGCGCAGACCCCACAGAGCCCCCAGCCCGAGCGCAGACCCCACAGAGTCCCCCGCCCAAGCACAGACCCCACAGAGCCCCCCCGCCCGAACGCAGACCCCATAGAGCCCCCCATGCCCGAGCGCAGACCCCACAGAGCCCCCAGCCCGAGCGCAGACCCCACAGAGCCCACCCCCCGCCCGAGCGCAGACCCCACAGAGCCCCCCAGCCCGAGCGCAGACCCACAGAGCCCCCAGCCCAAGCGCAGACCCCACAGAGCCCGCCCGCCTAAGCGCACACCCCACAGAGCCCCCTAGCCCGAGTGCAGACCCCACAGAGCCCCCACGCCCGAGTGCAGACCCCCACAGAGCCCCCAGCCCGAGCACAGACCCCACAGAGCCCCCAGCCCGAGCGCAGACCCCACAGAGCCCCACAGCCCGAGCGCAGACCCCACAGAATCCCCCCGCCCGAGCGCAGACCCCACAGAGCCCCCCGCCTGAGCACAGACCCCACAGAGCCCCCCAGCCCGAGCAGACCCCACAGAGCCCCCCAGCCCGAGCGCAGACCCACAGAGCCCCCAGCCCGAGCGCAGACCCCACAGAGCCACCCCAGCCCGAAGCGCAGACCCCACAGAATCCCCCGCCCGAGCGCAGACCCCACAGAGTCCCCCGCCCAAGCACAGACCCCCACAGAGCCCCCGCCCGAACGCAGACCCCACAGAGCCCCCATGCCCGAAGCGCAGAGCCCCACAGAGCCCCCAGCCCGAGCGCAGACCCCACAGAGCCCACCCCCCGCCCGAGCGCAGACCCCCACAGAGCCCCCATGCCCGAAGCGCAGACCCCACAGAGCCCCCAGCCTGAGTGCAGACCCCACAGAGCCCCCAGCCCGAGCGCAGACCCCACAGAGCCCCAGCCCAAGCGCAGACCCCACAGAGCCCGCCCGCCTAGCGCACACCCCACAGAGCCCCCAGCCCGAAAGTGCAGACCCCACAGAGCCCCCACGCCCGAGTGCAGACCCCCACAGAGCCCCCAGCCCGAAAGCACAGACCCCACAGAGCCTCCCAGCCCGAGCGCCAGACCCCACAGAGCCGCACTCGTGTGGGGACAGGCTCAGGCAACCTCGCAGCCGCCCTGGGGTTCCCCGGCCTGTTGGGCCAAACGGGTGAGACAGGCTGGATGGTGAGAAGGGGCAACTCGGGTGTTTTCCACGATGGGGAAACCACCTGCAGAGTCTCCAGGACAGAGGAAGCCGGAGCAGCCCAGAGCCGGCGCCACGGCCCAGAGCCGGCGCCACAGCCCAGAGCAGGCGCCACGGCCCAGAGCCGGCGCCACGGCCCAGAGCAGAACCCACGACCCAGAGCCGGGCGCCACGGCCCAGAGCCGGCGCCACGGCCCAGAGCAGGCGCCACGGCCCAGAGCAGGCGCCACGGCCCAGAGCAGGCGCCACGGCCCAGAGCAGGCCCCATGGCCCAGAGCCGGCGCCACAGGCCCAGAGCCGGCGCCACGGCCCAGAGCAGACCCCACGGCCCAGAGCCGGGCGCCACGGCCCAGAGCAGACCCCACGGCCCAGAGCAGGCGCCACGGCCCAGAGCAGGCGCCACGCGCCCAGAGCAGGCGCCACAGGCCCACAGCAGGTGCCACAGGCCCAGAGCAGGCGCCACAGGCCCAGAGCAGGCGCCACAGGCCCAGAGCAGGCGCCACAGGCCCAGAGCAGGCGCCACAGGCCCAGAGCAGGCGCCACAGGCCCAGAGCAGGCGCCACAGGCCCAGAGCAGGCGCCACAGGCCCACAGCAGGCGCCACAGGCCCACAGCAGGCGCCACGGCCCACAGCAGGCGCCACGGCCCAGAGCAGGCGCCACGGCCCAGAACCAGCTCCTGGGGTCAGCATGCCCTGGGAGAAGGCCCTGAAGCCCGCAGAAGCTTCTGCCCTGCACAGACTGTTTCTACTTGAGTTCTAACCTGAGCCAAGAAGGGGCTGTCGCCCGTGGGCCATCGGCTCAGAGCCCACGGAGAAAGTCTTTCTAAGCAGTTTACCAGGTTTGGTCTCATGACTCTCAGCGGGTGCCGGTGCCCAGGCCCGGGACAGTGTCTCCCCAACGGCGTGGTGCCCCGTGGCATCTCCTGGAGCTCTTGGCACTCCACAAGGTTTCTACTGTGTTTGTGTTTGTGTCTTGTTTGTTGGGCTCGGGGTCACACCCGCGATGCTCAGGGCTCTCTCCTGGCTCTGGAATTGCTCCTGATGGTGTCGGGCACCGCACGGGGCCCTGGGGATTGAACCTGGTCGCCCACATGAGGCACTGCCTGCCTGCTGGACTCTCTCCACTGGCCTATTGGTTTGGTTTAGTTCAGGGCCACAGCTGGCAGTGCCCAGGGTTAGTCCTGGCTCTGTGCTAGCTTAGTCCAGCTGGGTGAGCTTCCTGCAAGGCAAAGCCTGAACCGGTCCCCAAGGTCACGCTCAGAACCTCCAGGTGTCGCCGCTGCTCCATCCTGCCAGGACGGGCTCAGCTCAGCTGGGGAGGCGCTGATGAGACACGCGCGCATCTGAGACGCGGTGGGGCGGCGGGCGGGCACTCTAGTCCTGCATCTCGGCCCTCAGCCGCCCGTCCTCTGCCCTGTGTCTCCGTCCTGCTCTGGCTCCTGCCCCGAGGCCGTGTGTGTCCATGCCTGCGCGTCCCTCAGGTTTGCTTTGTTTTTCCTTTATTGGGTCACACCCGGTGATGCTCAGGGGTTACTCCTGGCTCTCAGGTGCTCAGGGGACCGCACGGGATGCCGGGGATCAGCCCCGGGCTGGCCGCGCGGCGAGGCCAACGCCGCACCCGCCGGACTGTCTCCGCCCACGTCCCACGGCTCTGCCATGTGTCCCCACCCGGCCCGGCTCACCTTCTCCCGGGCCGACCTGGCCGTAGCTGGACACTCGCTGCAGCACCAGCTCCGGTGGCTGCAGCCGGGGGGTCCTCCTGGAAGGTGAGGTGCAGAGAGCCCTGCGGGGGACGCAGAGATCGCGTTAGTCGGCAACACGCGCCGCTTGCCACGCCCCTGTCACTCACGCCAGCACTGCAGGGCACACACGGGCCCCCAGGCGGTCCCTGCTTGCCACGACCCAGCTGAGGGGTGGCCGGAACCAAACCAGCCACAGTGGGGAGTGGGGGGGTCTTGGTGTGTGCGGTGGGGAGTAGGTCCACACAGGGTGGGGAGCTGCAGGGCTGGCCAGGCATGGCCCTCCTCTGGAACCCCCAGGCCCACTCAGCAGTGGACACTCAGCAGTGGACACTCAGCAGTGGACACTGGGTCACCTCTCAACACCCCACTGGGAAGTGACCCGGACCCACCTTCCTCGCCCGGGAACCTGAGGCTCGCGGGGGAGGGAGGCGGCCTGGTGGCCACCCCCAAAGACCAAGTCAGGCCTCCTGCTTTCAGTTCTCTGGAGCTCCTGGGCTCACCCCAAACACACGACAACAAAAATCTCCTCGAGGCTGAGTTAACTATCAGGTCCCTTGGGTCACAGCCATTAAAAATCGGGGCCAGAGCGACAGCACAGCGGAGAGGGCCTTTGCCTTGCACGCGGCCAACCCGATTCGATCCCCGACACCCCAAATGGTCCCCTGGGCAGCAGTGCCTGGAGTAATTCCTGAGCGAAGACCAGGAGTAACCCCTGAGTGTCCCTGGGTGTGACCCAAAAAGGCAAAATAAATAAATAAAATCTCCATGAGCAGACAGGAAGTTAACCCCCCCCGGCTTGCAGGCCTCAGGGTCGAGTGCTCTCTGGAGCTGGCTCAGGACCCGCGGCCCTGTGTCCTCCCTGCAAGTGCCAGGCTTCAGAGCCCCCAAGGTAAACTGGCTCCCCTGGGAGGTCACCTGCCAGCCGGAGCAGGAAGGCGCAGAGGGTTTCGGGCTCCGCGCCAGAGAGCGAGCCGTGAGGTTACTGAGAGGCCAGTTCTTAAGAATTCCCCATGATTAAGAGCAAATTCCAAGGCACAAGGCAAGTTTTGGCGGCTCCGTGTCTGACCTCACCCTACTTCAGCAGCATCTGCCTCGCCCCCTCCCTTGGAGTCGCCAGGGGTGTGAACGGCGAAGCCTCTGGAGAGAGCTGAAGGCACCATCGTGCCCAGCCAGCGCCTGTGTGTGAGCCTGGCAGCGGGCCTGAGACAGCACGGGAGCCCTCGGGCAGGAGGGGCCACTGCTGGGCCAGCAGCCGACAGTGTCCCCCTGTGTGGGCCGAGGACTCGGCGCTGGTCGAGCCCTGACCCACAGCTGCGCCTCGCGCCCTGACCCACAGCTCCCCGGAGCCAACCCCTGGCAAGATTCTGCTGCGCAAGGTCATGACCTGGGACCCCCCAAGGAAATCCACCCGTGGGTCCCGGCTCCAGACTCCTTTCCAACAGACTGTCTGAGCTTCAGGGAGAAGCTGGAGCTCAGACACGAACTTGCCACGCAGAGAGTCCAGTCCCAGCAACGGCCATCGCAGTCGGCCTGGAGCCCACCAGCCTGAGCGATAAAGCGCGACAGTCCCCCCAGCACAGGCGGCATGTGGGGCGGCCCAGGGCACTTCGCGTGAGGGGCCCCAAACGAGCCACCATTCACACACGCATGAAATACACAAGTGGAGGGGCCGGAGCGCTAGCACAGCAGGGAGGGCGTTTGCCTTGCACGGGCCAACCCAGGTTCAATCCTCGGCATCCCATAGGGTCCCCTGAGCACCACCAGGAGCAATTCCTGAGTGCAGAGCCAGGAGCAACCCCTGAGCATTGCTGGGTGTGACCCAAAAAGAAAAAGACAGACAGACAGACAGCATACCAGGATGGAACCACAACCGCCTGTGGCAAAGGTGGATTCGAATCACCGCAGAGAGGGGCTATTTCACCCAGTCATTGCGTGGGAGGAACGTCACGCGCGAACCACAACCACAGAAAATGCAAGCCACAACCACACAAAATGCGAACCACAACCACACAAAATGCAAGCCAGGCAGCCCATGGCACTGAAGTGAGGGACGACCAGCCCAAAGGGTCAGGAAATAGACTGTCCAGAGACCCCTGGGCAAAGCCTCGGCTGAGTCAGTCTGCAGGGGTCCTAGAGGTGCTTCTCCACAGGGCCCAAGTCGGCGCTTGGGGACAACCGTGAGTGCTGGGATAGACGGGGGTTTGTTCTGCTCGCGAGTGCTGGGATAGACAGGGGGTTTGTTCTGCTCGCGAGCAGCAGGCGTCTGCCTCCACCTCAAAGGCACAGAGAGACGGGCACTGCCTGCGAGTATGAGTCACGCACACACACGCCTGCTGCTGTCTGTTGAAGGGTCCCAAAGCAACGCGACCCCAGTTTCAGGGGCTGCCCAGCACACAGACCGGGTGTGCAAATACCTTTCCAATGACAAGAGCCAGGGCTGCCGCAGAAATGGCCGCACCCAGGCCCTAAGAGAGCCGTGGGTAAAGCCATCTTGTGCGAGTGGAGACGCTAACTCAGGAAGCAGCACTAGTGACAGTGTACCGTGCACTTCTAACACACTCACTGCACACGCGTGTGCTTTACGCATTGCTGTAAGTTAGCAGATGGAGGAGAAATCATAGTCCTTGCAGAATTCCAAGTAAACATGGGAAGACATTAGAAAAACTATTTTTAAGCAAATACCTCAGAAATAGCTGCACACTGGATTAACAGATGTAAAAATAAATCCGCGAGATGCACAAATCAGAGAGTCAAAGTTAGATACGTGCATTTTCACTCTCCCTGGCTAGGGTAAGCACAGAGAGGAAGAGCAGCGGCCACGGGCCAGGGAGGACCCGAGAGAACGGTCGCCAGGGCTCCAAGCCAAGTTCGCACGGCAAGGACCTCGGCAGGATGAACTCTGGGCCACAGGAACCGCGAGGCTCCATGACCTGGTGGCCTCAGCCAGCCGCGAGGGCACTGACTAGGGACATGTGGGAAAACAACCGTCAACACTCCGGTGTTATCAGGGTGATAAGAAACCAGGAAGGCAGGAAACAGTCCCAGCTGTGGGAGAACAGTCAGTGCTGCGGGAGCCCTGGGGGTTCTGGGATAATGAAGGGTGTGGTGGGAAACGGGGCGATGCGGGTCGTGACTTCAGACGGCTGAGCCGGTGTCCACTTCCTGCACTGTACGGGTAGCAGGTCGCCAGGCTCACACAGGAGGCGGCGGTTAACAGCATCACCCGGGAACACACCCCATGCGACGGGTTAACAGCATCGCCCAGGGTCACACACCATGCTACAGGCAGCAGCATCACCCGGGGTCACACACCATGCTACAGGAAGCAGCACCGCCCGGATCACACACCATGCTACAGGTAGAAGCATCACCCGGGATCACATACCATGCTACAGGCAGCAGCATCACCTGGGGTCACACACCATGCTACAGGCAGCAGCACCACCCGGGTCACACACCATGCTACAGGCTGCAGCATCACCCGGGTCACACACCATGCTACAGGCAGCAGCATCACCCGGGATCACACACCATGCTACAGGCAGCAGCATCACCCAGGATCACACACCATGCTACAGGCAGCAGTATCACCCGGGTCACACACCATGCTACAGGCAGCAGCATCACCCGGGTCACACACCATGCTACAGGCAGCAGCATCACCCGGGTCACACACCATGCTACAGGCAGCAGCATCACCCGGGTCACACACCATGCTACAGGCAGCAGTATCACCCGGGTCACACACCATGCTACAGGCAGCAGCACCACACGGGGTCACACACCATGCTACACCTAGAAGCATCACCCGGGTCACACACCATGCTACAGGCAGCAGCATCACCCGGGTCACACACCATGCTACAGGCAGCAGCACCACACGGGGTCACACACCATGCTACAGGCAGCAGCATCACACGGGGTCACACACCATGCTACACCTAGAAGCATCACCCGGGTCACACACCATGCTACAGGCAGCAGCATCACCCGGGTCACACACCATGCTACAGGCAGCAGCACCACACGGGTCACACACCATGCTACAGGCAGCAGCACCACACGGGTCACACACCATGCTACAGGCAGCAGCATCACCCGGGTCACACACCATGCTACAGGCAGCAGCATCACCCGGGTCACACACCATGCTACAGGCAGCAGCATCACCGGGTAACACACCATGCTACAGGCAGCAGCATCACCCAGGATCACACACCATGCTACAGGCAGCAGCATCACCCAGGATCACACACCATGCTACAGGAAGCAGCACCACACGGGTCACACACCATGCTACAGGCAGCAGCACCACACGGGTCACACACCATACTACAGGCTGCAGCATCACCCGGGTCACACACCATGCTACAGGCAGCAGCATCACCCGGGGTCACACCATGCTACAGGCAGCATCACCCAGGATCACACACCATGCTACAGGCAGCAGCATCACCCGGGGTCACACACCATGCTACAGGCAGCAGCATCACCCGGGTCACACACCATGCTACAGGCAGCAGCATCACCCAGGATCACACACCATGCTACAGGCAGCAGCATCACCCAGGATCACACACCATGTTACAGGCAGCAGCACCACACGGGTCACACACCATGCTACAGGCAGCAGCACCACACGGGGTCACACACCATACTACAGGCTGCAGCATCACCCGGGTCACACACCATGCTACAGGCAGCAGCATCACCCGGGTCACACACCATGCTACAGGCAGCAGCATCACCCGGGTCACACACCATGCTACAGGCAGCAGCATCACCCGGGTCACACACCATGCTACAGGCAGCAGCATCACCCGGGTCACACACCATGCTACAGGCAGCAGCATCACCCGGGGTCACACACCATGCTACAGGCAGCAGCACCACCGGGGTCACACACCATGCTACAGGCAGCAGCATCACCCGGGGTCACACACCATGCTACAGGCTGCAGCACCACCCGAGGTCACACACCATGCTACAAGCAGCAGCATCACCCGGGTCACACACCATGCTACACCTAGCAGCATCACCCGGGTCACACACCATGCTACAGGCAGCAGCATCATCCGGGTCACACACCATGCTACAGGCAGTAGCATCACCTGGGGTCACACACCATGCTACAGGCAGCAGCATCACCCGGGGTCACACACCATGCTACAGGCTGCAGCATCACCAGGGGTCACACACCACGCTACACCTAGCAGCATCACCCGGGGCACACACCACGCTACAGGCAGCAGCATCACCCGGGTCACACACCATGCTACAGGCAGTAGCATCACCCGGGTCACACACCATGCTACAGGCAGCATCATCACCTGGGGTCACACACCATGCTACAGGCAGCAGCATCACCCGGGTCACATACCATGCTACAGGCAGCAGCATCACCTGGGGTCACACACCATGCTACAGGCAGCAGCATCACCCGGGTCACACACCATGCTACAGGCAGCAGCATCACCCAGGATCACACACCATGCTACAGGCAGCAGCATCACCCGGGTCACACACCATGCTACAGGCAGCAGCATCACCCGGGTCACACACCATGCTACAGGCAGCAGCACTACACGGGTCACACACCATGCTACAGGCAGCAGCATCACCCGGGGTCACACACCATGCTACAGGCAGCAGCATCACCCGGGGTCACACACCATGCTACAGGCAGCAGCATCACCCGGGTCACACACCATGCTACAGGCAGCAGCATCACCCGGGTCACACACCATGCTACAGGCAGCAGCATCACCCGGGTCACACACCATGCTACAGGCAGCAGCATCACCCGGGTCACACACCATGCTACAGGCAGCAGCATCACCCGGGTCACACACCATGCTACAGGCAGCAGCATCACCCGGGGTCACACACCATGCTACAGGCAGCAGCATCACCCGGGGTCACACACCATGCTACAGGCAGCAGCACCACCCGGGGTCACACACCATGCTACAGGCAGCAGCATCAACCGGGTCACACACCATGCTACAGGCAGCAGCATCACCCGGGTCACACACCATGCTACAGGCAGCAGCACCACACGGGGTCACACACCATGCTACAGGCAGCAGCATCACCCGGGGTCACACACCATGCTACAGGCAGCAGCACCACCCGGGTCACACACCATGCTACAGGCAGCAGCATCACCCGGGTCACACACCATGCTACAGGCAGCAGCATCACCCGGGGTCACACACCATGCTACAGGCAGCAGCATCACCCGGGTCACACACCATGCTACAGGCTGCAGCATCACCCGGGTCACACACCATGCTACAGGCAGCAGCACCACCCGGGTCACACACCATGCTACAGGCAGCAGCATCACCCGGGTCACACACCATGCTACAGGCAGCAGCATCACCGGGGTCACACACCATGCTACAGGCTGCAGCATCACCGGGTCACACACCATGCTACAGGCAGCAGCACCACCCGGGTCACACACCATGCTACAGGCAGCAGCATCACCCGGTCACACACCATGCTACAGGCAGCAGCATCACCCGGGTCACACACCATGCTACAGGCAGCAGCATCACCCGGGTCACACACCATGCTACAGGCAGCAGCATCACCCGGGTCACACACCATGCTACAGGCAGTAGCATCACCCGGGTCACACACCATGCTACAGGCAGCATCATCACCTGGGGTCACACACCATGCTACAGGCAGCAGCATCACCTGGGGTCACACACCATGCTACAGGCAGCAGCACCACCCGGGTCACACACCATGCTACAGGCTGCAGCATCACCCGGGTCACACACCATGCTACAGGCAGCAGCATCACCCGGGTCACACACCATGCTACAGGCAGCAGCATCACCCGGGTCACACACCATGCTACAGGCAGCAGCATCACCCGGGGTCACACACCATGCTACAGGCAGCAGCATCACCCTGGGTCACACACCATGCTACAGGCAGCAGCATCACCCGGGTCACACACCATGCTACAGGCAGCAGCACCACCCGGGTCACACACCATGCTACAGGCAGCAGCATCACCCGGGTCACACACCATGCTACACCTAGCAGCATCACCCGGGTCACACACCATGCTACAGGCTGCAGCATCACCCGGGGTCACACACCATGCTACAGGCTGCAGCATCACCCGGGTCACACACCATGCTACAGGCAGCAGCACCACCCGGGTCACACACCATGCTACAGGCAGCAGCATCACCCGGGGTCACACACCATGCTACAGGCAGCAGCATCACCCGGGTCACACACCATGCTACAGGCTGCAGCACCACCCGGGTCACACACCATGCTACAGGCAGCAGCATCACCCGGGGTCACACACCATGCTACACCTAGCAGCATCACCCGGGTCACACACCATGCTACAGGCAGCAGCATCATCCGGGTCACACATCATGCTACAGGCAGTAGCATCACCTGGGGTCACACACCATGCTACAGGCAGCAGCATCACCCGGGTCACACACCATGCTACAGGCAGCAGCATCACCCGGGTCACACACCATGCTACAGGCTGCAGCATCACCCGGGTCACACACCATGCTACAGGCAGCAGCACCACCCGGGTCACACACCATGCTACAGGCAGCAGCATCACCCGGGGTCACACACCATGCTACAGGCAGCAGCATCACCCGGGTCACACACCATGCTACAGGCTGCAGCACCACCCGGGTCACACACCATGCTACAGGCAGCAGCATCACCCGGGGTCACACACCATGCTACACCTAGCAGCATCACCCGGGGTCACACACCATGCTACAGGCAGCAGCATCATCCGGGGTCACACATCATGCTACAGGCAGTAGCATCACCTGGGGTCACACACCATGCTACAGGCAGCAGCATCACCCGGGTCACACACCATGCTACAGGCAGCAGCATCACCCGGGTCACACCATGCTACAGGCAGCATCACCCGGGGTCACACACCATGCTACAGGCAGCAGCACCACCCGGGTCACACACCATGCTACAGTCAGCAGCATCACCCGGGTCACACACCATGCTACAGTCAGCAGCATCACCCGGGTCACACACCATGCTACAGGCAGCAGCATCACCGGGGTCACACACCATGCTACAGGCAGCAGCATCACCCGGGTCACACACCATGCTACAGGCAGCAGCATCACCCGGGGTCACACACCATGCTACAGGCAGCAGCATCACCGGGGTCACACACCATGCTACAGGCAGCAGCATCACCCGGGTCACACACCATGCTACAGGCAGCAGCACCACCCGGGTCACACACCATGCTACAGGCAGCAGCATCACCCGGGTCACACACCATGCTACAGGCTGCAGCACCACCCGGGTCACACACCATGCTACAAGCAGTAGCATCACCCGGGTCACACACCATGCTACAGGCAGTAGCATCACCCGGGTCACACACCATGCTACAGGCAGCAGCATCACCCGGGTCACACACCATGCTACAGGCAGCAGTATCACCCGGGTCACACACCATGCTACAGGCAGTAGCATCACCGGGTCATACACCATGCTACAGGCAGCAGCATCACCCGGGGTCAAACACCATGCTACAGGCAGCAGCATCACCCGGGTCACACACCATGCTACAGGCAGCAGCATCACCCGGGGTCACACACCATGCTACAGGCAGCATCACCCGGGTCACACACCATGCTACAGGTAGCAGCATCCGGGTCACACACCATGCTACAGGTAGCAGCATCCGGGTCACACCATGCTACAGGTAGCAGCACCACCCGGGTCACACCATGCTACAGGCAGCATCACCCGGGTCACACACCATGCTACAGGCAGCACCACACGGGGTCACACACCATGCTACAGGCAGCAGCATCACCCGGGGTCACACACCATGCTACAGGCTGCAGCATCACCCGGGTCACACACCATGCTACAGGCTGCAGCATCACCGGGGTCACACACCATGCTACAGGCAGCAGCATCACCCGGGTCACACACCATGCTACAGGCAGCAGCATCCGGGGTCACACACCATGCTACAGGTAGCAGCACCACCCGGGGTCACACCATGCTACAGGCAGCATCACCCGGGTCACACACCATGCTACAGGCAGCAGCACCACCCGGGTCACACCATGCTACAGGCGGCATCACCCGGGTCACACACCATGCTATGATAATAGCTGGTGGCTCTGGCTGTCAGCCTCATGGCGGGCATCACAGCACCACTCTGCTGCTGATTTACGACACTGTGATAGTCGCTTACTCACCGGAAGCTCGCAACACTGTATCTGTTGGCATTCTACATTGTTATGACGTTTACACCTCCCTGACTCAGCGGCATCTGTAATTTCCCGAGCTAAGTGTTAATAACAGTGCTGGGATTTTCGATCACGTTGTACCTGGGAATCTGATGCTGTTTGTGGGGAGTGACTGACACTCGCCTACCGCCTCCATGCTGTCATGTTCCTGTCACTCGATAGGAACTACACTAACACTGTATCTACGGGCATTTCCCATAGTGCCTGTTACTGTTACATCCTCTCCGTATTGTAATACAATGTATCAACTTCCTCCACTGTGGCAATGTTAATAGGGCTGTATTATGGTCACAGCAAACGCTAATTTTCTGTGCTATTATAATAGTACCATCCAGAAAGTAAATTACAGAAAAGTTGTATCTATGCTAATGTATTACATTGTGACAATGTTAATATTGCTCTCATATAGAGTACAGTGATCTCATACTGATATTAATTCCATGGGTCTGATCCCAGCGCTATGGTAAAGTTAGTTACATAACATGGGGGAGGGACGGCCCGGGAACGCTTGCAATTATTTTTACAACTAGGCCCTTCCCGAGCGCCAGAGCCTCACTCAGGTCAGAGGAGGGTTCCCTAACAGCCTCACAGGCGCTTATCTCGTTCCCGCGGATTCTGTCCCCAGCTGGACTCTGAGTTACTTACCCCTTGTACAGATAAAGCCCAGAGAGGTCCCATCTGGCCCCAGGTCACACAGCGAGTGAGCCCACAGCTGGAACGTGACCTCCGCCAGCCTCAGCCACACGGCGGGCGTGGACGTTAGCTTTGGCTGCAAGCGAGCTGACCTTAATGCTACGCCCATTCTTCCTTCCCCCATTCCTGTCTTAGGGAGGAGGCCAGACGCCGCGTTTGTCCTGGTCTCGGCGAGCCGACAAGCCAAGCCCTCAGCACTCCGCCAATGCGGCTTCGTTCACGAGGCCCAAACAAGGCACGTTCGCAGCTTGCTTTGCTCGGGCTTGGCAGGGTCCCAAGAGGGGAGCCGAGCCTGGGCAGCACAACGGCCATCGCCCCATGCTTCCCCTCTGGACACAGCTGTCATCCCAGCCCCAGCTCACAATCCTGGAGCGGAGAACAAGAGCAGGCCGGGCGGGGCGGGAGAGGCGCGGCCTGCAGGGAGGGCCGGGCCCCAGCCCTGAGAGGTTCCCAGATATGGAATAAGGAGAAAGGCTAGATCCAGCCGCGGCGGCAGAGAAGGTCCAGCCCGGGGGAACCTGGGGTGTGAGCAGGAAGAGGCCACAGAGAGGGACGGCTCAGGGCCCTGACCACGGCTGCCCACGCATTCCTGCCGACTGGCTGTGACCGTGGCCGCCTGGGACCGGGAGTTGGGGCTCTGTGAGCCCCCGCAGCCCGGACAGCATGCCGCGGTCTAGTCTGGCGCTGTTAATAACATCCCACACGCCCCAGAACAAAGCACCGCTGCTTTACGCGCCCGACACCACACGCGAGCCCGTCTTGGTCAAGCGGCTGAGTCCACAGAAACCCTGGCCGGGCTCACAGCCTCGGCCACCCCTGGGGTGGGCACTGCCAGTCTGGGAGGCCCATTTCTCGATAAACACAGCCCCTGGGCCACACAGAATCCAGACAGTGCCAGCCTGCCAGGGGGCGCTGTCCAGCCCCAGAGTGGAGGTGGCCGGTGGACACACTCACTGCCCTCCAGAGCTGGAGTGACTGTGCGATGGCAACCCCAGGACACTGGGCAGCTCTATGGGACGGTGACTGTCACCGTCGCTGATGTTGGCGACTCCAGGGAACACGGGAAACCGGAGCATGCCTGGCCAGAGCAGACCATCATGCCTCGGCTTACGCAGCTGGACAGGGATCCGGCCAGTCCTGGGCTCTCAGGGCCAGGATAGGGGAGTGGACAGTGGCCAGGGACAGCTTAGGACCAGGCGTGTGCCTCGTGGCTTCTCACAGGCGACTCGGCCACAAGGAGCCCTGGGCTGTGGGTGCCCCAGCCCCTGCTCAGGGCCTGCATCTCGGGGTGTGTAATGCACCCCAACCTCTCCAACTCCCCCATCGGTCCCCTAAAGGACTCAGGGAGTGAGAGCCAGCATCGGGGCAGAGGTGGGGAGACAGCCGCTGTGAGCGCCCGGCCCGTCCTCAGGACCTGGGAGACCAGGCCCCAATCTGTCTCCTGCTGCGGACAATGGGTGGACCCTGAAGGCCGAAGGTCTGGGGCTAAGCTGGACAAGAGCCCCCAGCTCCGGGCGCCCACCACCTCCTGTGGGCGGTTACACAGGCAGGGTTCAGGGACCTTCTGTGTGGACACAAGTCCAGGTGCAGCGACCTCCCTGCTCCTCGGGTGCTGGGGCGAGCTCGCGCCCCTGTGACAAGGGAGAAGAGTCACGCGCTCACTGGGCCAGCGGAGAGGAGCGGGGGGGACTAAGCCGCTGGTCTCTTGCGTGGATCAGCCCTAATCGGGGATCAGCGGGAGGCGAGGCGGGCTGTGGGCGGCTGCTGGAGGTCACCAGTGACACGGCAGAGGGAGCCCCCAGAGGGTCTGTCTGCAAACCTCCCTTTTGGGGGGTGTCACACCCGGAAATGCTCAGGGGCTCCCCCCTGGCTGTGCACTCAGGAATTACTCCTGGTGGTGCTGGGGACCCTGGGGATGCGGGGATGAACCCGGATCAGCTGCGTGCCAGGCAAACGCCCTCCCCGCTGCACTGTTGCTTCAGTCCCCACTAGTTTTGGGGGCCATCGGGAGGTGCTCCTGACCCTACACTCAGGGATCACTCCGGACAATGCCCGGGGGACCACATGGGGTGACAGGGATCAAACCCCCCAGGTCAGCCACGTGCAGGGCGGACGCCTCCCCGCTGTACTGTCTCTCCAGACCCTGCACACCCCCGGCTGGGGCTGGCCCAGGCCAGCTCATGTGCATGGGCTCCAGTGTTGCAGCCTGTGACACCACACCAGCAGGCCCGGGAGCACGGAGGCCAGCCCCAGTGGCCGGGGCCTTCAGGAGTCCAGCTTAGCCGTCCCAGGGGGCAGGGGCCGGGCCAGATGCAGGTGGCATGGTCAGAAGGAGAAGGAGACGTTGACCCACCCCTCACTTCACACAGGGTGGGCGGCCCCCGTGCCAGCAGCCTGCCTGGACTCAAGCCCAGTCCTCAGTGCTAGGCAGCGGTGGTCAGCCGCTTTGTGAGAAAACACAGCCTGCCTGGTTCCCAGACACTCGGGGCTCCCACAGAGCTGAGACAGGGCCCCTGTCACGATGAAATCCAGAACGGCTGGGGACAGACCCTCTCCCATGCAGTGTCCAGGGAGGGTCAGCAAGACAGTGGTCTAACCCCATTTGGCCTCTTCTGGACCCGGAGGCCAGGGCTGAAACACTAAGGCCAGTGGCTAGTAAGCAATTGGGCCATACCTGGCGTGCTCAGGCTGACTCATGGCTCTGTGCTCAGGGGTCACTCCTGGCTCTGTGACCCATATGTGGTGCCAGGATGAAGCAGGAGCAGTGTGTGAGGCCAGCGCCTGACCCCTGCCCTGTCCCTCCAGTCCTTGGGCACTTTATCGCCCAAAAGGGCTGTTCTGGGAAGCTCCTGCCACAGGCCGTGGGAATCGGGGTTTCTGCGCCACTCGCCCCGGCGTGTCTCATCAGAGCGCAGAACCCACCGAGGCTTACTTTGGAATGTGGTGTCCAGCTCCAAATCTGGACACCACAGGCAGACCCGGCCCGTGGATGCCTTGGTCCAGGCAGCACATGCCTCGGCCCCCTGCGGCACGAAAGCTGGTCAGTGGGACCAGTGGCTGCTGGCACCAGCCGCACAGAGAGTCTCCAGAGAGAAATGACAGCGCTCAGGTCACTGACCACAGAGGGCGTGCGCCCAGGGCCTGGACGGCAACGCCAGTGGCCAGCTGGGCCCAAGTCCTCCCCCCCGCCCACAGGCTGTGCGACCCGGGCCAGTGACTCAGCCCCTGCGGGCGGTCTCCCTCACTGCAAGAGCGTTGACAGCCCAGGTGCCCGGAATGGAAGGAGCTGACCACACGGGACTCTGGGGACACGAGTCTTCCCCCTGACACCCCAGCCCAGGGACACCAACTGTTTGGAAGCGCAGAGGAGGCCCAGTCAGCACCCGGCGGGGCAGGCTGGGGTTGCCGCCCACCAGGCGGTGCAGCGCTTCTGTCCACTGGGCCCTGGGTCCACCGGAGCGCCAGGGAGAACGCGTCCGAGCCTCCGACAGTCCCTTCCCGCGCCTGGGGCGCTGAATCCCCACCCAGGACCCAGACCCTCCCTGAAACTTACTTCCAAGGACATTTAACGTGGAGGGCGGGTCCCTGGGCCCGGGCTGGCGTCCAGGACCAGCAGCCTCGGCCCGCGCCCACCCGGCCCGGCGCACTCACCCCTTGGCTCCGGGCCTGCCGGTTCAGCGCGGTCACCCAGGCGGCCTGCCACTGGCCCCGCCAGCTGCTCAGCGTCAGGATCCAGGCGAGCAGCGCGTCGGCTTCCGGGCGCGGCCCCTCTCCGGGCTCGGCCGTGCGCCCCCGAGCCGGGCGCCGCTCGCTGACCAGCGCCCACTGCGCCAGGTACAGGCATACGGTGCCCAGCGCCACCACGAAGAGGGACACCAGGAGAGGCCACTGCGCCTCCAAGAGCCACGCGCCCAGGAGGGACATGGTCACGGCGCATACCCCGCGCTCCCGGCCTCGGCTTCCCAGGCTGCCCCGCGGCCGGGGCCAGGGCGCGCTCAGGACATGGGGCCCGGGGCCCGGGCTCGCGGGGGGCGAGGCGCGGCGGGCCGGACCGGGAGGCTGGCGACGGGCGCGGGGCGAGCTGGCCGCCACCGCACACCTGGCGACTGCGGACGCGGCGCGGCGTGCCGGACTCGGGCTTCTGGGCAGAGCGCGGGGCCGCGGCCAGGCCGCGTTTCCTCCTCCGCGCGCGCCGCCCGGGGCGTCCCGCCCGCGGCCCCGCAGTGGCCGGAGGAGGCCGGCGCCGCCGGGCGGGGGCCGCATGGGCGTGGCCAGGGTGCCTGGGCGGGGCTTGAAGGGAGGGCGGGGACACGCGGGCGCAGGTCACGCCCCCCTTAAAGCGTCCGCGCCGCGCGCCCCTGTGGCCCGGCCTCGTGCGCTCCGGCTGCGCTGAGCGGCCCCAAGGGTGGCGGCGCGGCTTGCATGGGGCCGGCGACCGGGCTGCGCGCTTGGGTACCGGGTGGGCCCCGGCTGCAGGTGCAGGTGCCCGTGCGTGTGTGCGTGTGTGTGTGTGTGTGTGTGTGCGCGCGTGCAAGGGTGCGAGAGCTGTACGTGGCGCGTGTCCCGCATGCTCGAGGTACCGTGTCGGTGAAGGTCTCTCCGTGTGCGTCTGTCCAGGGGTCGGATCCCGGAGGGGCTTTACCCCCGCTGGCCAGCCCACCGCGGGGCGGGGGTCTCATTCAACAACTTACTGTGGCTGTGTTACTGTAAGCGCGGTCGTGTGTGTATACATGCACTTTTTGAGCGTCGCGCGGCCGTGTGCGTGCCTGCATGTGGGTATGTGCACACATGTGTTCGTGTGCCTGTGTGTATGGGCATGCGTATCTCTGTGCACATGCGTGGTGAGTGTGTGTGTGCAGTGTGTATCTATGGCTGTGTATAGTGTGTATAAGTATAGTATGTGGTGTGTGGGTGGGTTGTGTGTATGTGTGTGGTGTTCAAGTACATGTATGTGTCCGTGTGTGCGTGCCTGTGTGGATGAGTGTAGGGTGTGTCCATGTGTGCGTGTCTGTGGATGAGTGTAGGGTGTGTCCGTGTGTGCGTGTCTGTGGATGAGTGTAGGGTGTGTCCATGTGTGCGTGTCTGTGGATGAGTGTGGGGTGTGTCTGTGTGTGCGTATCTGTGGATGAGTGTGGGGTGTGTCTGTGTTTTGCGTGTCTGTGGATGAGTGTAGGGCGTGTATGTGTGTGCATGTCTGTGGATGAGTGTGGGGTGTCTGTGTGCGTGTCTGTGGATGAGTGTAGGGTGTGTCCGTGTGTGTGTCTGTGGATGAGTGTGGGGTGTGTCTGTGTGTGTGTCTGTGGATGAGTGTAGGGTGTGTCCGTGTGTGAGTCTGTGAATGAGTGTAGGGTGTGTCCGTGTGTGTGTCTGTGGATGAGTGTAGGGTGTGTCCGTGTGTGTGTCTGTGGATGAGTGTAGGGTGTGTCTGTGTGTGTCTGTGGATGAGTGTAGGGTGTGTCTGTGTCTGTGGATGAGTGTAGGGTGTGTCTGTGTGTGTGTCTGTGGATGAGTGTAGGGTGTGTCCGTGTGTGTGTGTCTGTGGATGAGTGTAGGGTGTGTCTGTGTCTGTGGATGAGTGTAGGGTGTGTCCGTGTGTGTGTCTGTGGATGAGTGTAGGGTGTGTCTGTGTGCGTGTCTGTGGATGAGTGTAGGGTGTGTCTGTGTGTGTCTGTGGATGAGTGTAGGGTGTGTCTGTGTGTATGTGGATGAGTGTAGGGTGTGTCCATCTGTGCGTGTCTGTGGATGAGTGTAGGGTGTGTCTGTGTGTGTCTGTGGATGAGTGTAGGGTGTGTCCATGTGTGCGTGTCTGTGGATGAGTGTAGGGTGTGACTGTGTGCGTGTCTGTGGATGAGTGTAGGGTGTGTCCGTGTGTGTGTGTCTGTGGATGAGTGTAGGGTGTGTCTGTGTGTGTGTCTGTGGATGAGTGTAGGGTGTGTCCATGTGTGCGTGTCTGTGGATGAGTGTAGGTGTGTCTGTGTGTGTGTCTGTGGATGAGTGTAGGGTGTGTCCGTGTGTGTGTCTGTGGATGAGTGTAGGGTGTGTCTGTGTGTGTGTCTGTGGATGAGTGTAGGGTGTGTCTGTGTGTGTCTGTGGATGAGTGTAGGGTGTGTCCGTGTGTGTGTGTCTGTGGATGAGTGTAGGGTGTGTCTGTGTCTGCGGATGAGTGTAGGTGTGTCCATGTGTGCGTGTCTGTGGATGAGTGTAGGGTGTGTCCGTGTGTGTGTGTCTGTGGATGAGTGTAGGGTGTGTCTGTGTGTGTCTGTGGATGAGTGTAGGGTGTGTCCATGTGTGCGTGTCTGTGGATGAGTGTAGGGTGTGTCCGTGTGTGCGTGTCTGTGGATGAGTGTAGGGTGTGTCTGTGTGTGTGTCTGTGGATGAGTGTAGGGTGTGTCCATGTGTGTGTGTCTGTGGATGAGTGTAGGGTGTGTCTGTGTGTGTGTCTGTGGATGAGTGTAGGGTGTGTCCATGTGTGTGTGTCTGTGGATGAGGGTAGGGTGTGTCTGTGTGTCTGTCTGTGGATGAGTGTAGGGTGTGTCTGTGTGTGTGTCTGTGGATGAGTGTAGGGGTGTGTCTGTGTGTGCGTGTCTGTGGATGAGTGTAGGGTGTGTCTGTGTGTGTGTCTGTGGATGAGTGTAGGGTGTGTCTGTGTGTGTGTCTGTGGATGAGTGTAGGGTGTGTCTGTGTGTGTGTGTCTGTGGATTAGTGTAGGGTGTGTCCGTGTGTGTCTGTGGATGAGTGTAGGGTGTGTCCGTGTGTGTGTCTGTGGATGAGTGTGGGGTGTGTGCGTGTCTGTGGATGAGTGTAGGGTGTGTCTGTGTGTGCGTGTCTCTGGATGAGTGTAGGGCGTGTATGTGTGTGCATGTCTGTGGATGAGTGTAGGGTGTGTCTGTGTGTGTGTCTGTGGATGAGTGTAGGGGTGTGTCTGTGTGTGCGTGTCTGTGGATGAGTGTAGGGTGTGTCTGTGTGCGTGTCTGTGGATGAGTGTAGGGGTGTGTCTGTGTGTGCGTGACTGTGGATGAGTGTAGGGTGTGTCTGTGTGTGCGTGACTGTGGATGAGTGTAGGGTGTGTCTGTGTGTGCGTGTCTGTGAATGAGTGTAGGGTGTGTCTGTGTGTGTGTCTGTGGATGAGTGTAGGGTGTGTCTGTGTGTGCGTGTCTGTGGATGAGTGTAGGGTGTGTCTGTGTGTGTGTCTGTAGATGAGTGTAGGGTGTGTCTGTGTGCGTGTCTGTGGATGAGTGTAGGGTGTGTCTGTGTGTATGTGGTGAGTGTAGGGTGTGTCTGTGTGCGTGTCTGTGGATGAGTGTAGGGTGTGTCTGTGTGTATGTCTGTGGATGATTGTAGGGTGTGTCTGTGTGTGCGTGTCTGTGGATGAGTGTAGGGTGTGTCCGTGTGTGTGTCTGAGTGCAGCGTGTGTCTGTGTGTCGTGTGCTTCTACATACGCCCGCGACTGTCTCTGCTCGGGCACACCCCGGAAATGCCACACTCTGCCCAGCGGTGTTCCTGGTGGCTGGAACAGCGGCAGCCCTGGGCTCCGCTCACAGTGCTCGCAGGCAGCTGGGGGTCAGTGTGGATGTCGGGGTGGGGCCCATCCCTGGTTCCTCCTGGCCCCTCCCTGCCCTGGAGTCGGTGGAGAGGCGGGCGGCGGCGATCAGAGCCCGATGTGTTTGTTTCTGAGCCACCCGGCGATGCTCAGGCTCTCTCCTGCTCTGCACTCAGGGGTCACTCCTGACAGTGCCCAGGAGCCCCTAGGGGAGGCCGGGAGCAAACCCGGTTGGCCGCATGCAGGTCCAGCCCTCCACACTGCCCATCACTGGCCACTAACGGACAACGTCCTGGACCCTCCTGGGAGAAGGGCTGCTCCTCAGAGGGCAGGGGGTGGGGGACGGTGGCGGCAGCCCACCAGGCAGGAGTGAGCTGGGCCCGGGCACCTGCGGGGCCACAGAGACAGCCCGGGCAGCTTCCAGGCCCGTGAAAAAGTGGAATTTCCCAGTCGTGGGGGCAGAACAGAACAGCCCGGCCGGAAGGGGATGGACGGAGGCCCCCGGAGGTGGCCCGAGGGAGGGCCTGGCTGGGGACAGGAAACGGCATCTCCGAGACAGGGGCGGAGGTGGCAGGCATGTGGGGGACACTCCAGGGCCTTGTTCTCCTTCGGGGAGGAGGAAACGTTTGGGGCTGAGCCAGGCGGTGCAGGAAGCTGGCCGGGAGGTGAGGCCTGGGCCCAGGTGAGCTGTGCAGGGCAGGAGAGCCGGCCCTTAGGCCAGTGTGCACGGTGGACAGTGCTCACACAGCCCCACGTGGGTTTCCTGCTCTTTCCAGCTTGTGCCCTGTAAAGCTGGGGTGTCACCCTTGTCTCCGGAATCTTCTGCGGAGGAAACAGGTCGTTCTTATCCCCTGACCCAGCGCCAGAGGATGCCGCAACTGGACTCCCTCCGGAAGGACTGGGCCGACCGCATACCCGTCGCACGCAGGAGGCGCGCGTGTGCCCTGCTGGGCGTCCCGGACACCCCTTCCTGTCCCGTGGGACTGGTAGAACCTGTCTCCCTCCTGTGGGGACGGGGCGGGCCCCTTAGAGACTCCTCACTAACTGAACACAGGCGTGTAAACACAGGGCTATCGAATTTCCCCTGAGAAAGAAGCCGGCGGGCACAAAGCAATGGTCCAGGCTGGCAGGCAGGGCCCAACCCCAGCACAGAGAAGCAAAGCCCGGCTGCGTATGCTTGTGTCTCAGCTCCTCACTCCGGGTCCTGTGTCTCGACTCCTCACTCTGGTCCTTGTGTCTCAGCTCCTCACTCCGGGTCCTTGTGTCTCGACTCCTCACTCTGGTCCTTGTGTCTCGACTCCTCACTCCGGGTCCTTGTGTCTCAGCTCCTCACTCCGGGTCCTGTGTCTCGACTCCTCACTCCTGGTCCTTGTGTCTCGACTCCTCACTCCGGGTCCTGTGTCTCAGCTCCTCACTCCGGGTCCTGTGTCTCGACTCCTCACTCCTGGTCCTTGTGTCTCGACTCCTCACTCCGGGTCCTGTGTCTCGACTCCTCACTCCTGGTCCTTGTGTCTCGACTCCTCACTCCGGGTCCTGTGTCTCGACTCCTCACTCCGGGTCCTTGTGTCTCGACTCCTCACTCCGGGTCCTGTGTCTCGACTCCTCACTCCTGGTCCTTGTGTCTCAGCTCCTCACTCCTGGTCCTTGTGTCTCGACTCCTCACTCCGGGTCCTTGTGTCTCGACTCCTCACGCCGGGTCCTTGTGTCTCGACTCCTCACTCCGGGTCCTGTGTCTCAGCTCCTCACTCCGGGTCCTGTGTCTCGACTCCTCACTCCGGGTCCTGTGTCTCGACTCCTCACTCCGGGTCCTTGTATCTCGACTCCTCACTCCGGGTCCTTGTGTCTCGACTCCTCACTCCGGGTCCTTGTGTCTCGACTCCTCACTCCTGGTCCTTGTGTCTCGACTCCTCACTCCGGGTCCTTGTGTCTCGACTCCTCACTTGGGGTCCTGTGTCTCGACTCCTCACTCCGGGTCCTGTGTCTCGACTCCTCACACCGGGTCCTTGTGTCTCGACTCCTCACACCGGGTCCTTGTGTCTCGACTCCTCACTCCGGGTCCTTGTGTCTCGACTCCTCACTCCGGGTCCTTGTGTCTCGACTCCTCACTCCGGGTCCTGTGTCTCGACTCCTCACGCCGAGTCCTTGTGTCTCGACTCCTCACGCCGGGTCCTTGTGTCTCAACTCCTCACTCCGGGTCCTGTGTCTCGACTCCTCACTCCGGGTCCTGTGTCTCGACTCCTCACTCCGGGTCCTTGTGTCTCGACTCCTCACTCCGGGTCCTTGTGTCTCGACTCCTCACTCCGGGTCCTTGTGTCTCGACTCCTCACTCCGGGTCCTGTGTCTCGACTCCTCACTCCGGGTCCTGTGTCTCGACTCCTCACTCCGGGTCCTTGTGTCTCGACTCCTCACTCCGGGTCATTGTGTCTCGACTCCTCACGCCGGGTCCTTGTGTCTCGACTCCTCACTCCTGGTCCTTGTGTCTCAGCTCCTCACTCCGGGTCCTGTGTCTCGACTCCTCACTCCGGGTCCTTGTGTCTCGACTCCTCACTCCGGGTCCTTGTGTCTCGACTCCTCACGCCGGGTCCTTGTGTCTCGACTCCTCAGGGACGGGTCCTTGTGTCTCGACTCCTCACTCCTGGTCCTTGTGTCTCGACTCCTCACTCCGGGTCCTGTGTCTCAGCTCCTCACTCCGGGTCCTGTGTCTCGACTCCTCACTCCGGGTCCTTGTGTCTCGACTCCTCACTCCGGGTCCTGTGTCTCGACTCCTCACTCCGGGTCCTTGTGTCTCGACTCCTCACTCCTGGTCCTTGTGTCTCGACTCCTCACTCCGGGTCCTGTGTCTCAGCTCCTCACTCCGGGTCCTGTGTCTCAGCTCCTCACTCCGGGTCCTGTGTCTCGACTCCTCACTCCGGGTCCTGTGTCTCGACTCCTCACTCCGGGTCCTTGTGTCTCGACTCCTCACTCCGGGTCCTTGTGTCTCGACTCCTCACTTGGGGTCCTGTGTCTCGACTCCTCACTCCGGGTCCTGTGTCTCGACTCCTCACACCGGGTCCTTGTGTCTCGACTCCTCACTCCGGGTCCTTGTGTCTCGACTCCTCACTCCGGGTCCTTGTGTCTCGACTCCTCACTCCGGGTCCTTGTGTCTCGACTCCTCACTCCGGGTCCTTGTGTCTCGACTCCTCACTCCTGGTCCTTGTGTCTCGACTCCTCACTCCGGGTCCTTGTGTCTCGACTCCTCACTCCGGGTCCTTGTGTCCTCGACTCACTCCTCGGGTCCTTGTGTCTCGACTCCTCACTCCGGGTCCTTGTGTCTCGACTCCTCACTCCTGGTCCTTGTGTCTCGACTCCTCACTCTGGGTCCTTGTGTCTCGACTCCTCACTTGGGGTCCTGTGTCTCGACTCCTCACTCCGGGTCCTGTGTCTCGACTCCTCACTCTGGTCCTTGTGTCTCGACTCCTCACTCCTGGTCCTTGTGTCTCAGCTCCTCACTCCGGGTCCTGTGTCTCGACTCCTCACTCCGGGTCCTTGTGTCTCGACTCCTCACTCCGGGTCCTTGTGTCTCGACTCCTCACTCCGGGTCCTTGTGTCTCGACTCCTCACTCCGGGTCCTGTGTCTCGACTCCTCACTCCGGGTCCTGTGTCTCGACTCCTCACTCCGGGTCCTTGTGTCTCGACTCCTCACTCCGGGTCCTTGTGTCTCGACTCCTCACTCCGGGTCCTTGTGTCTCGACTCCTCACTCCGGGTCCTTGTGTCTCGACTCCTCACTCCGGGTCCTGTGTCTCGACTCCTCACTCCGGGTCCTGTGTCTCGACTCCTCACTCCGGGTCCTTGTGTCTCGACTCCTCAGGGCCGGGTCCTTGTGTCTCGACTCCTCACGCCGGGTCCTTGTGTCTCGACTCCTCACTCCGGGTCCTGTGTCTCGACTCCTCACTCCGGGTCCTGTGTCTCGACTCCTCAGGGCCGGGTCCTTGTGTCTCGACTCCTCACGCTGGGTCCTGTGTCTCGACACCTCGCCTGGCCCCATCCATGCAGCACGTGGCAGGCACAGGAAACCCAGCACTGCATTTTGTCCATGCGCGGTGTCCATCAAACTTCCCCAGGGGGCTGGCCAGTGCGCCCAAGGGCCCAGCAGCGGCAGCCACCCTATGGAATATTCCGGCTGTGAGCCGTTGACCAGGTGGGTCCGGGTCCCGCACAAAGGTGCCTTTGTTGCCTTTTCCACTTCGGTGTTTCCTCAGCCCTGTCCACTCTCCCGAGGACGAGCGTTTCCTGCTGGACCTTCAGCAGTGGCTGGACCCGAGTCCGCTCCGGCCCTGCTTCCAGACCGGAAGTGGCTGACAGCTCCCGCAGCGACCGGAAGTTGTCAGTGACATTCTCCCGTTCGGACCTGATCATACGCTCCGTGTCCTGTGCCACGACCACACGCAGGCATAAACACTGCAAAAATGATTCCGAACTGCTGGACCGAGTAGTGTGGGGTCTAAACTCTTCATCTAAAATTGGGAGTCTTGGGTTTGTTTTCGGGCCCACACCCAGTAAGGCCGGGCTCACTCCAGGCGGGACCAGGGGACCACACGTGGTGCGTGATCAATCTGGCTTGACCTTCCTCGGTACTTCCCCTAAAACTGGGACACAGTTTTATTTATTTTTATTGTTTATTTGTTTGTTTGTTTATGCTTTTTTGGTCACACTCAGTGATGCTCAAGGGTTACTTCTGGCTCTGCCTTCAGAAATTAATCCCGGCGGTGCTTGGGGACCAGAGGGGATGCCATAAATCGAACCCAGGTGGCTGCATGCAGGGCAAAGGCCCACGGGAATATTGCTCCAGGCCCTGAGGTATGGTTTAAAGCTATGCCAAATGGTGTTGAAGTTCACCATTTAAATTGTGGTCCAGAATGACAGTTTATCATACACACGGCCGACCTGGGTCCCATCCCCGCATCCCATATGGTCCCCGAGCACCACCAGGAGTAATTCCTGAGTGCAGAGCCAGGAGGAGCCCCGAGCATTGATGGGTGTGGCCTAAAAGCCAAAACAAAGAAAAATTAAAATAAACATAAAAATATAAATAAAAGCGGTAAAGAACAGGGATGGCCTTTCTCACTGGAGGATCACGGGGCCCATGTGTGAGGAAGGGCTCAACTCCCAACGGGACCAGCCAGACGTTTCCCACGGCGGCTATGGAGGAAGAGGCTGAGAGCAGCTGGGAACAGGGGTCCTTCACACTCGGCTTCGTGCTGGCAGGACCAATCGGCAAAGACTCACCAGCTTCAGGAGAAACATGGAGGAGAGGCACCTCCGGACAGGTGCCGGGCCTTACCCCCAAGCTGAGAACGCCTCGGGTGCACCTGCAACACTCTCTAAGGAGCACGCTGCGTTACAGAGCACGGCTCCATACAATCAAGAAGACAGGAACTACATACTGCCCTCATAGACCACAACGCCTGAAAACAGAAAGTTTAACTTTTTAAAAATTCTTTGCTCTTTGGATGGTAAAGCCGGTGGAGACGGCGGCGGCGGAGGGTAAAGCCGGTGAGAATGTGGCGAATCGTAAAGCGTGTGATGATGGTCCTAGGTGACAGTGAAGAAGCGGTGGAAAGTCCGCAGAGGAGGGACTCGCTGACCTTGACCCCATTAGACCGAGCGCTGAGAGAGGAGCCTGGGCGCAGGGGCGAGGGCCTCCTTGGGCAGCGGGCGGGGAACAGACCTGAGCCCCTCCAGAGGCATCAGGGCATTTGAGGACCCCTCACGGATTTGGCCCGGCCTGAGCAGTGGGTCTGTGGGGACATTTGACCCAGTCTCTGCTGCATTCACGGAGCCTTAGTCATCTCCAAGTCTGGGCTGCCCACACCACGCTCCGCTTCCTGTCTCGCCGGCTGGGGTGGTGCAGGGAGCCTGTGAGCCTCAGACAGGTGTCTGCCACAGCCGAGCCACTCTGGAGGTCACGGCCGAGACGGGGACTCCTGCCTCCCTGCCTGCGTGGGCCTGCGGGAAGCTGCGGCCTGAGACGCTTGGGACCCCTTGGGGACCCCCCACACACACACACACAAGCCCTCCCAGCGTCCTCACTGCATCCCCAAAGCCTCGGGGCGAGAGAGCGGCAGGGCCAAAGCTGTGTGTCCTCTCCACCCGTTTCATTTATTTTATTATTGGGGTGTTGGGACACCAGTCTGTAGGCGCCTCGGGGAGCTCTCCTGCGCTGGGTCTCTCCTGGCGTGCTCGGGGACCACAGGAGATGCAGGGGATTGACCCAGGTTGGCTGTGTGCGGGCCAAGCCCCCGCCCCCTGAGCTGTCTGGGCCCGAGCTCTAATAAAGCCAATTCCAGAGAGGAGAAGGTGGGCTGAGCTGGAGCAAGCTCCCCCTCTCTCTTGCGTGGGGGCACACCCAGGGCCTGCCCCGACTTCCGGCTCTGCTCTGGTGGCCCAGTGCTGTGAGCTCGGCCTGCAGAGCCCCCCTGGAGCCCTGTCCGCCCCGGGGCCTGGTCCTCTGGCCACAGACTCAGCTCCGAGGAGGCCTAGACTTTGTCGTGTCCGAAGTCCGGAGCCGTCCGCCCTGGGATCCTTCTCAGGGACCCGGCCAGGCTCACGCCCTTTCTGGGGAAGGCACAGACGAGCACCCACACGTCCGCCCTGGAGGGGCAAAGACAGAGGTGCCCACCTGCCTCCAAGCCAGCTGGCCGAGCTGTGCCCGGATTCTCCGGCGACCAGGACCAGGAGGACAGTGTTGGTGATGTGAGGTGAGCGGGCGGGGCCAGGCCCGTGAGTGGTGCCTTAAAGCTGCGGCCGTGCCAGCAGCCGGAGGATGTGACCCAGATGGGCCCCCGCCTGTTCCCACCCGGTGCCCGGGGAAACCTCCCACGTGACGCATTGCCTAAGCACCGGGGTTTCGGCAACGTGCATGCTCCAGGCCGGCCGCGCTTGTGAATGGAAGCTCTCAGCCCTGGTGTTTCCACAAGCAGGAGGTCGGGCAGGCGCCATTGACGGGGCCTGAATCACAGGAGTCGCTGGGACCCTCGGGTGCCACCACTAGAGGGCGGCTTAAACCACATGGGAAGGTGCAGAGGGGCCAGAGGAGAGGCACCCTAACACACTCACACCACACACACCACACACACCTATACCACACACACTCACACCACACACAGCACACACACACACCATATACCACACACTCACACCACACACAGCACACACAGCACACACCATATACCACACACACACAGCACACACACCACACACCATATACCACACACACACACCACACGCACCACACACCATATACCACACACACACACCACACACACACCACACACCATATACCACACACACAGCACACACACCATATACCACACACACACAGCACACACACCATACATACCACATACCACACACAGCACACACAGCACACACCACACACACCATATACCACACACACACACACACACACACCATATACCACACACACACACCACACGCACCACACACCATATACCACACACACACACCACACACACCATACATACCACACACAGCACACACAGCACACACAGCACACACAGCACACACACCATATACCACACGCACACAGCACACACCACACACACCACACACACCACACACACCACACACACCATATACCACACACACCACACACACATACACAGCACACACACCACACACACCACACACACCATACACCACACACACACCACACGCCACACATACCACGCACATCACACACACCACACACATACCATACATAACACATATACCACACACAGCACACATAACATGCATACCACACACATACCACGCACACCACACACACCACACACCATATACATACCACACACCACACACCACACACACCACGCATACCACACACATACCACACACACCACACACACCACACACCATATACATATCACACCACACATACCACACACACACCACATTCATACTTCACACATGCCACACACATATCATACATACACTCCACACATCACACACATCACCATACATACCTCCACAGACCCCACACCATACATATCACACACAGAACACACTCACACACCCCACACAGAGCACACACCACACACTCACATATAACACACACATTATACTAAAACACTTCACACGCACACTCACAATAAACATACCATACACTCACATGCCACACTCACAACTATACACACTCACACCTCACACCTACACACACTAACACCTCACACACACACACCACACTCCTACATGACACAATGTCTCTCTCACACTCGTCACCTGTCACTGGTCTTCCCATTGTTCATTGATTTGCTCGAGTGGGCGCCAGTAACGTCTCCATTCGTTGGGAATGAGGCTCATTATTGTTACGGTTTTTGGCGATCGATGCAGCCCGGTAGCTTGCCAGGCTCTGCCGTGGCAGCATGAATTAGATCCCGGAATTGTTCCCTTTTGCAGGTGGGTGGGCACATCCGGCCGTGCCCAGGGCTTCCTCCTGGTTCTGAGCTCAGGGTCATTCCTGGGGAGCGTTTGGGATGCCGGGGACCGGCGCCAGCCCAGCCACGGGCAAAGCGAGAGCAGCACCAGCTGTACGTTGCTCCGACCATCGGTCCTTTAGCCTCTGGCAAAAGTCCAGGTGAACGTTCTGGCAGGGCTGACGTCTGTGTGAGCAGATGCCAACTTCCCGTCCGTCCTCATGGCCTTGCTTCTGGTGTGGACAGACAGACAGACAGGAGTTGCTTCTCCCGCTCATAAGGAATCCAGTCTTATCCGATTGGGGTCCCAGACCCCAGACTCATTTCACCTTTCGTACCTCCTTAGGACCTTGTCTCCGACATAGTTACATTCGGGAGGACTCCAACACACAAAGGGCTGTTGCCCCCCACAGCGCCAGGACAGACCTTCTCTTCTTCCTCCGAGGCCGCGGGGAACGGGTGAAAACTCACGAGTCCGGCACAGTTCCAAAAGGTTCTTAATAGTACAAAAGCTCCCCCACCGCAACCCAGTATAAAGGAAGACCTCGAGCTCTGGTCAGAGCTTAGACCATGCACGAGAGCCCGAGTCTCCAAAGAGGATCCCAGCAGAGAGAGTCCCACTAAAGTGGATCCCAGCAGAGAGGAGTCCCTACCCAAAAGGGCCCTACCAGAAAGGAGCCCCACCAGAGGGATTCGCTCACACACCGCACTGGTCCACTGCGGGGGACAGTTCCTCGGTGGGGGAGCCCCGCCCCTCCGTTGCTGTCCCACTCACCAGAACCTGCAGATGAGGGTGGTTTGGCCGCGCCCAGGGTCAGCGGCTGAGGCGGCTCGGCCGGGATGGAGGAGATGCCGTCGGCCGTCCTCCAGGCCTGGGGTCCCAGGAAAGGGGAGCAGGCAGAGAAGCTCTCGGCTCCCTCATGTCCCGGCTTCCTTCCACTGGGCCGAGTTTGGTCAAAGTCACTCAAACAAAAGTGCTGCTGGGGAGAGTCAGCGCCATTTCTGGGAGCACTTACAGCCTCCTGACGCGGAGAGGGGGAGCGTGGACAGGCGTCACAGGCAGCTCCTGCTGGCAGCGTATTTACTCAGGCATTAACCCGCACTCACTCACTCACCCACGCGTTCCTGCAGCCTCTCACGACCGTTCACACACGCTGTCTCAGACGCGTTCACTGGTTCATTCTTCATTCTCTCCCTGATCCATTCACTCTCGCTCACCCTCTGTCCATCCACTCACCATCTCACGCTCACAGGCCCGGCCCCAGCTGCTGCCACCCTGAGCTGGCCGCCCCAGCTGCTGCCACCCTGAGCTGGCTGCACCGGAGACACTGCCTGGCCCCCGGTGTCACACTGCACCTGGCGCTGTCTGCCTGCTGGCTCTGGTACCAGATGGCCGGGGCCTTTGCCTCCATGGCGCTCCCGGGGCCGGGGCATCGTGCCTGGGCAGCGAGCACTGACAGGGCGGACACCCCCTGAGTGTCCGGGCTGGGGCCGGGCATCGTGCCTGGGCAGCGAGCACTGACAGGAGGACGCCCCTGAGTGTCGGGCTGGGGCGGGGCATCGTGCCTGGGCAGCGAGCACTGACAGGAGGACGCCCCCCTGAGTGTCCGGGCTGGGGCGGGGCATCGTGCCTGGGCAGCGAGCACTGACAGGAGGACGCCCCTGAGTGTCCGGGCTGGGGCGGGGCATCGTGCCTGGGCAGCGAGCACTGACAGGAGGACGCCCCCTGAGTGTCGGGCTGGGGCGGGGCATCGTGCCGGGGCAGCGAGCACTGACAGGAGGACGCCCCTGAGTGTCCGGGCTGGGGCCGGGGCATCGTGCCTGGGCAGCGAGCACTGACAGGAGGACGCCCCCTGAGTGTCCGGGCTGGGCCGGGCATCGTGCCTGGGCAGCGAGCACTGACAGGAGGACGCCCCTGAGTGTCCGGGCTGGGGCGGGGCATCGTGCCTGGGAAGCGAGCACTGACAGGAGGACGCCCCCTGAGTGTCCGGGCTGGGGCGGGGCATCGTGCCGGGGCAGCGAGCACTGACAGGAGGGACGCCCCCTGAGTGTCGGGCGGGGCCTCAGCACCCGCCAGGGTTCCTCCTGCCCCCTGCAGTCGTTCCCGCAGACGAGCAGAGGGTGAGCCCGGCCCTTGGGGACAGAGCGGACCCCACAGGAGGGTCCATCTCCCAGAAGTTTCTTCTGCAACGCCGTGGTAAGTGCCAAAGGGGGGACGCCCCAGGGGGCTGGGGGTCCTGCCTCGGCTACGTGAGGAGCAGCACGGCCAGCGATTCACCACCTCTGGTGGGAGGAGGAACACACCAGCCAGGAGGGGAGAGGGGGGTGGGCAAGGGTTTGCCTGTGGGGCCTCGGCCGAACCCCAGAACCATGAAAAGTCCCCCAAGTGCAGGCCAGGAGTGGCCCTTTCGCCCGCACCCACACGGAAGGCGGAGTCTGAAAACCAGGAGGAAATGGGGGACGGGGGAATGTGGGGCTCCCGTATTCGGCCCTGCCTTGGGAAACAGCTTGGACCCCCAACAGGTGCCTGACCTGGGAGAGACTCGCATTCACCTCAAGGGGGCGCGCTAAGGCCCAGCAAGGGGCAGCTGCAGGAGGGGCCGGCCTGAAGCCCCCCCGCAGGGTTCCTGGGAGTGAGGCAGGGGGTCTCCTAGGCGCTTCGGCTCCTGGGCGTGCTCTGCATTTTCTTTCTTGTGGAAAAAATGATTCCACTGTTTTTTCATTCGTTTATGTTATCAGGGCAGCACGCTGGGCAAAGCTGCCGGTCTCTCTGGCTCCCACCAGAACCCGCTCCCGCAGCCGGGACTCGGAGGGTGGAGCCGGGCCGGGCCCTGCTCCGTGGAGACCAGGCAGAGGCGGCACAGGCAGGCTGCAGGGTGCCACAGGGCCTCGGGGACTGCTCGGCTCTCACTGTCCAGCTGGCGAGCAATGCGGGCGCCCACCGTGGTCCCCTGAGCAGGGTCGGGTCTCTTGCAGGGGCTGGTCAGCAGGGAGCAGGGCCGAGCACAGGCCCCCGGGAGACCCAGGGCCCAGACTTGGCCAGGCTGGTGGGGCAGGACGTCAGTTCTGTCCTGTCCCCTGGTCACCCAGAAGCTCGTCCCCCAGGCCGTAGTGTCAGAGGTCAGGGGAATGGGTGTGGGGTCCAGTTCACGCCCTTCTCTGCTCCCCGCAGGTGACCTCGGCCCGGCTCTGACCCCAGGAAGCTTGTTGCCCGCTGCCTGCAGCGCCCATGGGAGCCAGCAGGGTGGCTTGGAGCTCAGCCACGGGGGTCCCTGACTCCCAGTCTGGGACCCTCCAGGCACTTCCTGCCTCAGTGGCTCCCTGTCCCGCCCACCCCCTGCTCAGACTAGTTTTATTTTTTCTAAGTGTCTCAGAAACAGCTGCCAACATCCCTGAAGCAACTGTGCCCTTTGAAGAGGGCGCCCAGGATGGGGGGGTGTGGGCATCTCGGAGACTGCGGGGAGGTGGGTTTCAGTAGTGACGGAAGCAGGGCGCGACTGCAGGGTCGGGGGCCCGGGAGCTGGCCCGAGGGGCGGGCGAGGGCAGGGGCTCAGGCAGCATGGCGCCTCCCACTAGGGACCGAGCCGCCCGGCCCGACAGACTGGGCGTGCTCAGGGCCCCCTTTCTCCCGCCAGGAGCCCCGTAGCCCCGGCCTGGCTTGGCTCTACCCACCAGACTCCGCCTTAGGTGCGTGACGGGGCTGCCCACTGCTCCCCTGGGTTCCCGGGGCTCAGGGTCGCATCCAAGTGCTGCTCTGAGCTGCCAGGGTGGGCCCACCTGTTTGGGGTCACTGCTGGGGACCCCGTGGGGTGTTGGGGATCCACCCTGGATCTGCAGCATGCAAAGAGCTGCTGGACTTGCCCATAGATCTAAGAGATTCCTCAGTGGGCGAGACCCTGGGGCTGCTGAGGGCGGGCACGGGCAAGGACCAAGAGGAGTGGGGTCACACGCTGGGGTCAGTGAGAGTTCAGGGGTCACACGCTGGGGTCAGTGAGAGTTCAGGGGGGACCGCTGGGGTCAGTGAGAGTTCGGGGGGACTGCTGGGGTCAGTGTTCAGGGGTGTACCCCTGGGGTCAGTGAGAGTTCGGGGGACCGCTGGGGTCAGTGTTCAGGGGTGTACCCCTGGGGTCAGTGACAGTTCGGGGGACCGCTGGGGTCAGTGTTCAGGGGCGCACCCGGTGACGAGATAAGGACCGGGGTTTCTAGGGCGAGCTCCGTCTCAGGGCTGCTCCCAACACTCGTTGAGCCCCATATTCATGTCTGTGAGGGTTCCGGCAGCTTCAGACCATGTTGAATGTCTTACAAACGTTGGAAGCTTAGTATCTTTTTTTTCTTTTGGGTCACACCCAGCAGTGCTCAGGGGTTACTCCTGGTTCTGTGCTCAGGACTTACTCCTGGCGGTGCTGGGGGACCATGTGGCCCAGGTTCAATCCCCGGCAGCCCATATGGTTCCCCTGAGTGCAGAGCCAGGAGAAACCCTTGAGCATCGCCAGGTGACCCAAAGGGCCGTGCAGGTCTCCTGGGATGAAGAGATGCCCCTGTCTAGGGTCCTCGCTCATGGGCACAAGGGGCTGGGCGCAGAGAGGCGGGCACCCCACCGCACGCCTTGGGCTCACTGCCCCCAGCCACACAGCTGCCGTCACCTTCCATCTTCATTTTCCCAGGCAGGATGTGCCAAGACAGCTGGCTCGGGACAGGCTTACTGGGGCTGATCAGTCAGGAGTGAAGCCAAGGGGACACAGCAGGGGCCGGGCCTGCCATGGGCCGGACCCTCTGCTGGGCGCTCTTGGTCTGTCCTTGTGCGCTGAGCAATGACTCGACTGCTGCCGAGGCACAATACACTGTCCATAAAGCCCTCCCTGGTCACAAATGCGCTTTCCTCCCGCGCTTTCAAACAGTCTGGGATCAGTCTGTGGGCTGGCGGCTATGAAAGTCACTAGTGACCACATGGGACCCTGTGGACGCCTGCATGGTAGCAAGAGTGACCCAAAGCGCCGAGGTCAGCCATTCTAGACAGTGAGCTGCTTTGGTTCCCAAACGAGTCGCCGGGAGGCTGACACCCGCTGCGCCCCCTCTCCTGACTAAACCAGTGCCTGGGACTGCCGCAGTCAGACAAGGAGCCAGCTTCGGGGAATGTCCAGCTCCAAGGGCTGAACCCACGGGAAGAGCAGGCGGCTGGTGGGGACTTTCCAGGAACTGTTTGTGCCGTGAGGAAAGACTGGTGCAAGACGGAAATGCAGAGAGCAACCGCAACCCTTCTGGATGCTCGCGTGGTGGCTGGGCGCGGTGTACACACACTACACACACACGCACACTCACAAATGTGGGCACATACACACATGCATACACATGCACGCACTTATGCTTATAGTACACACGTGTGCACACACGTGCACACAGGACAGAGGCTGACAGGATCCAGCCTCCCTCACCGACGGTCCTCTTGCCCAGATGTGGGCAGTGCAAAGGTCCATGTATTTTTGGGCACTGAGGGCAGGAAGGGACCGCCGGGAGGGGCCGCTGCCAAGGGCACGCTGGTGTGAAAGAAGGCGCTTCCTTGGGCCATTCCCTCAGACCCAAGACCCCCACCAGAGCAGCCCCGCTGGGCCGGAACTCTGGTAGTGTGAGCGGAGAAAGCCCCGCTGTACTCTGCTGTGAGCCCATAGCCGTCCCCACCCCCAATGTATTCCTGGGGCCTAGGCCCACCCCCAGGCCCAGAAACCACCTGCCCTATGCCCTCTGGGCCGACTCCAGGCCAAGAACCCTGTTTCCTAAAGCGAATCCTGCAGCCTCCCGAAACATTACTCCACTTCCAGTGGTATTCCGTGTCACAGTTGATCTCTTCCTTTGATGAAAAACCCAGTTTCATGGGGCTGGCACCTCCCTCCAAGGAAATGATTCAATAACAAGCGCGCAGATGAACAAAGAATATATTAAAACATCTTACATTCTTTCCACAAATGCATACAAAAGGCAGGCATTCTGAATACTTACAGGGGCAATAAGCTTTCTACATCTTCAGAATTAGTTACAATCAGAAAAAAACATTTACAAGAATATCTTTAGGAACCGGGACTGCAACAGTGAAAGGCCAACCCCCATTTACACCAGGTGTCTGCTCACTCTCCTTAAAAGTTTAGAGTAGAGCGACTTACATCTTCCATTATTTTACCCTCACATTTAAAATAGTTACGAGTGGAAGCATATTTAATTTTTTTTTGACCACCAAAATAAACTTTCAGTCTAATGCTTTTAAGGTACAGTATAAAAAGTAATAGAAAACCAACGGCATTATAAATGTTTTTGGTTCAAAAGTTTTATTTGAAATCTTCTGTTCCTTGCCTACACGGAAGAGTGAGCGAAGAGCAAAAAACATTGGAAGTCTTAAAAAAATCTAACAAGTAAGCAGAGCTTCTATTGAGATCAAAAATAGTTTTTATGGATGTACATTATTAGAAAAATCCTCAGAAATGTTGCCTAAAGGTTCAAGTCTTGGGATGCTGAATTTCCCAGAACTCTGAGGCCCGAGGGAGCGAGTCCCAGAGGTGGTGTGAGGGGGGCTGGGTGGCGGGGGACCAAGAGGCTCCACAGACCCCTGCGGCCCGTCTCGTAGGCACAGACCCTTCCAGGAAACAGAGAACCTGTGGCTGTTTCCCTTTCTCCACTGTCAAGCTCCCACCACCCCAGAGGAAGCCCTTCTGAGCCTGGGTGGCCACTTCCAGAGGACCGAGGCGCATGTCTACACCGCAACGCCCGGTCCCAGTGGCCGCCAGCTGCCAGGGGCTATGGCCGGCGGACCCTCAACTCAGAGCCTTCTTTCCTATCAGGATTGAGGGGCGGTTACTGGGGACCCATGCCCAGCCAGGCCCATGGTCACTCCTGATGGGGCTTGGGGTGACCCTCTGGGGTGCTGCGATGGAACCCAGGTCGGCTGTGTGCAATGCAAGCGCCCTCCCCACTGTTGAAAGGGCTGTGTCTCCGCCATGTTCCCGCCCTGATACGCCAAGGCCCCCGTCCCAGAGAACTAGTTTCCCTTTGCAAAGTCCTGAGAGAGGGACAATTCCTACCCACAGGCTTTTGGTCCTGACTGGTACAGAATAGCCGGTGCCCAGACCTAGAGGGTTCCTATGGGTGAAGCCTCCACCAGGACAGAACAGCACAGCCCCAGCGCGGCCGGACACAGGACTGCGCGGCTGGAGTCAGGTGGAGTGGCTGTGTAAATGCTGGCCCTGAGTGGGAGACACCCGCGGGGGCCAGAGGCCAGCAGCACTCAGGGCACCGGGCCTCTGGCCCAACTGCAGCAGCACCGGGAACCACGCAGGGGCTCAGCTGAGGGGCCCAGCAACCTGCACAGCTGCGGCCCAGAGCCTGCACAGGCCTCCGGAAACCAGGGCGCTGGCTCTCACCCATTACAGTAAGTGACCCAAGAGCAAGACTGTTTTTTTAGAAAACCTATTGCTGATTTAAGTTTCTCACAATTCTCAGAGAACAAAAAAAGTTCTACGTGACCACAAAATACCCAATATCTGACTTTGTTTTTAAATCAAGTGTCAGGATAACTTATTCAAGTTGAGGTTTCTCTTTTTTCTTATTGCTAGAGTATTCTAAGATCTAACAGTCCTGCAAACTACCCCACTCGTTCCTGATACGTTCTGAACTCGAGAACATGGCTAAGAGCTTTGCAGGACGCCCGGTGTCGGAGAGAGCCCAGAGAGGTACCTGCCCGGCGCGGAGTGCAGGGGAGCCCTGCCGCGGCTCAGGTGTGGGTCTGCTCGTGGCTCCAGAGGCTGAAGGCCGTCTTGAAGGTGCGGTGGCACAGCTTGCACATGAACTGCCGCTTGAAGGTGATGGCCGACAGCGGGGGCGTGGTAGAAGAGCGTGTCTGACTCCTGCGGCACAAACAGTTTCTCGGCGCTGGCGGTGGCGCCGGGCGGGGGGCCGGGTGTCAGGCAGGCCCGTGGGGCTGTCTGGCTCCAGGGGCTGGATCTTGGGCAGCGGCGGGGCGGGGCAGCGTTGGGGGGTGAGGGCGGCGGGTGGGGCGGAGCCGGGGTCGGGGTCCTTGGGCGCGGCGGGCTCGTCGGCGGCCTGCGCCATGTGCGACTGGAAGTGGCTCCAGAGGCGGAAGTTGAGTGCGGAAGGCCTTGCTGCACACGTGGCAGATGAAGGGCTTCACCGAGCACAGCAGCTCCTGGTGCCGCTCCAGCTGCTTGGGGCCGGGAAGGTCTTGCCGCACTTCTCACAGGGGCCACAGGCCACCCGGCTCCGAGCCCGCCGCGCCCGCGCCCGGCGTCCTTGGGGGCCTCGGGGCGCCGGGGGTGCGGCCTCGTCCTCGGCCTCCTCGGCCGGCTCCTCTTTCACCTGGACCCTGAGCGGCGCGCGAGGCTGAGGTCCTCGGGGAGGCAGGACTCCTCGGAGTCGAAGTTGGCATGCTCCGAGGAGTCGCTGAAGGCCGGGTCGTCCCTTGGCGGAGGTGGCGGTGTGGTTGGGCGGGCCAGGCGGCCGTGAGGGGCAGGCGGCGTCGCCGTTGTGGTCCAGGCTGTCGGGAGGCGCCATGGAGTTCTGGTTGTGCACCTCCACCTGGTGCCGCCAGATGCTGAAGGCCGACTTGAAGGTGCGCATGCACTCCACGCACGTCAGCCTGCGGTGCTCGCTGGCTCTGGCTCGCTCGGCGCAGCTTCCGGGCGAGCAGAACCTAAGGCTGCAGTAGGGGCAGACGGCGGCGTTCCGGCACAGGCGCTCGTGGGGGCCTTGCTCTAGGAGAGAAGAGAGCGCCAGCATTACAGAGGCGGCACGCAGTAAACCTGGCCGCCGCCCGGGCGGCGGCGCCACCACCTCCCGCCGCCGCCGCCTCCCGGGCCTTGGCCCCGCGCCCAGGGCCGAGGGGCTTCTCGCCCGGTGCGTTTTTAGGTGCTGTTTGAACTGCGAGAGGAAGCGGTAGGCTTTTCCACAGTGCGGACACGGTGCGTGCGCTCCTCTGGGCCGCGCCCTCAGGGCCTCTTGCCGGCGGGCGCGGGGCGCTGCTGGGGCGGGCGCGCGGCCGGCACGCGCGGAGCTTGAGCAGCAGCGCCTTCTTAATCTCGCGCCCCGCACTATGTCAATGAGCTTCCGCTGGAAGCGTCGTCCAGGACGGCATGTGAGCTCGCGGCGGGACGGGTTCTTCACTATGCCGTGCTGGGTCTGGCAGTGCGTCCACACTTTGAAGTTGGTGTGGAAGCGCTTGTGACAGATGTCACAGGCGCACGGCTTCTCCGGGTTATGGTACATGTTAGCATGCCGCTGGAGGCGGCCGACCTAAAGATCTTAAGGCAGTGTCTGCACTTAAACTTTCTGCTGGGCCTCGCCTCCCTCCAACTCACCAAAGGTATCGCGGGCGAGGCGGGTCAGCAAAGTCGGCGTCAGGAGGCGGCGGGCTGGCGGGCTCGGGGGGGGGCCGTGGCCGTCCACCCGTAGCTTCTTCAGCGGCAGCCGGCGGTCAGCCTGGAATCTCCTCTTGGCGGGCAGCCTGCTCACGGCCTTGGGGTCGTCCTCCGTTTTCAGCGCCAGGAGTTTGGGGCGGTGGCAGCCACATCGCCCCACGGTGGCGCCGAATGACGTCGGAGGGCTCCGAGAGTGGGCTCTGGGGCTCTGTCTTGATGGTGGGGCCCTCTGCGGCGGGGCGCTTCCCTCTCCGTGGGCTGGGAGGCGCTGAAGGAACGCAGGCGGTGCGGCTGGGGGCCCGGGCCCGCCCATCCACACCCGCACTCTCGGCGCTCCGGGAAGGTGGCCTTCTGGGCAGGGCCACAGCGTGTGGAGGCGGCGTGTCACGGAAGCCACGGGCACGCCGGGGCCAGGCTTAAGGTCGATGGCGGGCGAGTAGCCAGGCACCTGGCTGTCCATGGACAGCGAGCGCCGCAGCAGGCTCTTGACCAACGGGCCGCTGCGGTCCACGCTCTGGCTCCCGGGTAGCACCCCCCGGGAGCGGGATTGCCAGCCCCAGCTTGGAGTAGTAGAGCAGATTGCGGTCCTGGCGGTGCCACCGCCCCGGCCTTCCGATAGCAGGTAGGGCGACTCAGAGGCGCTGCGCAGGGGCGGCACGGGTGGGCGCCTCCCGCAGGGCGAGCCCAGGGCTCTGCCCTTGGGAGGGGGGGCACACCGGGCCCCACCTTCTCAGGCCCTGTCTCTGTGTCGGGCAATGCCAGGGGCCCGCTTCCCAGGGCTGACCCTGCCCGGCTCGTCCGTGGAGCCCACGTGCTCCAGGGCCTTGGGGTAGGCTGCGGAAGGGCATTCGGGGAGGCGCCACGGAGCGAGGTGACTCCCCAGGTGCTGGGCCCTGGGGTGGCCGGCGCTGAGCTTGGCAGTCACGCTGGAGGAAGGGCGGCGGCCGTGGCCAAGCTCAGCCGTGCTGGGACTAGCCACGTGACCCTGGGCCTCGCTTCTGCCCTGGCACGGTGGCGCTTCTCTTCTGGGCACCAGCGTCCTCTTCGTCCACCAATGTCCTCCTCCGGCCAGGGCACATTGGGAAGGGCGCCTGCGGGGTCCTGGAGCGATGTTGGTGAGGAAGGAGATGCCCAGGCTGTAGCCCAGCTCCTGCACGGCCGCCAGGCTGCCCTTCTCCACGAACAGCGACGGCGAGTAGATGTAGTTGAGGGCGTGGTCGAAGGTGTCGGGCTCGCAGAGAAGTCCAGCTGGAAGACGGTCTGCGTGGGCGCTCCCGGCTGGTGAACAGGCTCTGGAAGTACTTCGCTGCTGGCGGCCAGCACGTTCTTGTCTTGCGCGGAACTTCTGGTCACCCGATGAGCAGCACGTCGCACAGCTGCCCCCTTGAGGCGCTCCTCGTTGAGGGCGCTCAGGAGCGAATGGCATGTGCAGGATTGATGTAGTGCAGCAGACCCTCCATGGCGGGCACTGGAGAGACAGAGCAGAGAATCAGCAGGGCCCGGCAAGGCGAAGCCCTCCCGACAGGACAGTCGCGACAGAGCCAAGCTGGTCTCGGGGGCGGTCGGTGACAGACGGGGCTGTGAGCTTACTGGGTGCAACCACCACCCCAGACACCAGCAGGCTGCCTGCGGGGAGCACCTGCGGGGCAGAGCCACGCACCGGGCCCTCAGGCCCGCCAGGAGGCAGGTGTGCGGGAGCAGCCCTCACAGCAGCGTGCACCGCACAGGCAGAGCCTCGTTCACGAGACTACAGGGGCACTGAAACCCTGAGCTACTTCTGGCGCAGCCTGAGGCCCCCACGGGCCCTGCAGCCCCGGGAACCAGGAGACAGGGAAGGGAGCGGCTGCTGCGAGCTGCTCGTGCTCACAGCCAAGGCAAAGGCGCTGCGCTACGGCTCGCTCTCGGCTGCGGTGCTCAGAGGCTGGGCGGCGCTGCTTCCTCTGTGACACTGTCAGCCGCTGGACCCTGTCCCTCACACACCCCTCGGGCATGCACCGAAACGCCCTCAGCCCTAAGGGAAGGGAAGGAGGCCCGACCACATTGGCCTGGCTCTCTCCCGCTCAGAGGGCAGGCGAGAAGCCCTGGTGGCCAAGAGCAGCAGGAAGAGGCGGCAGCCCCTGCCCTCTGCTGGCCAGCTGCTTCCCTTACACAGGCTTGGAAACAGCACAGGCACGCACACCCGCGTCAGCCCGAATCCAAGCAACACCCGGGACTTCAGATGAGACGTCTCCAGTAACTGCAGCCTGGGGGGGAGAGGTGGGACCGGAGAGGGTGTGAACACCCCCCCAACCCGCTGTGCTCCTGGGGGACACGCCTGCTCCCAGCCCCGCTGTGCTCCTGCAGCATCTACTGGACAGAGAGGGCAGGCAGCCATGCCAGGGGCAGTGTGGACAACAGAGGGCAGGCAGCCGTCCTGGGGGCAGTGTGGACAGTACAGAGGGGCAGGCAGCCGTTCCGGGGGCAGCGTGGACAGTACAGAGGGCAGGCAGCCGTCCTGGGGGCAGTGTGGACAGTGTAGAGGGCAGGCAATCATCCTGGGGGGGCAGCGTGGACAGTGTAGAAGGCAGGCAGCCGTCCTGGGGGCAGTGTGGACAGTACAGAGGGCAGGCAGCCGTCTTGGGGGCAGTGTGGACAGTACAGAGGGCAGGCAACCGTCCAGGGGGCAGTGTTGACAGTACAGAGGGCAGACAGCCATCCTGGGGACAGTGTGGACAGTACAGAGGGCAGGCAGCCATTCCGGTGGCAGTGGGACAGTACAGAGGGCAGACAGCCATCCCGGGGGCAGCATGGACAGTACAGAGGGCAGGCAGCCATCCCGGGGCAGCGTGGACAGTACAGAGGGCAGGCAGCCATCCTGGGGGGCAGTGTGGACAGTACAGAGGGCAGGCAGCTGTCCTGGGGACAGTGTGGACAGTACAGAGGGCAGGCAGCTGTCCCGGGGGCAGTTTGGACAGTACAGAGGGCAGGCAGCCGTCCTGGGGGCAGTTTGGACAGTACAGAGGGCAGGCAGCTGTCCCGGGGCAGTTTGGACAGTACAGAGGGCAGGCAGCCATCCTGGGGGCAGTGTGGGCGGTGTAGAGGGCAGGTGCTCACATAGCAGCTGCCATTCTGGGCCTTCCCAGGAGACACAAGGTCATTCTGGGGAATGTCCCAGGCAGGACTGGGGCACACGGGGGAACATTCCCTGTCCCTTTCATGACACAAGCTTGAGGGACGGGGGTATCCCAGAAGACCCGAGGACATGCGGTGGGTGAGTTCCATTTCGACACTGCCCACTGGCCTGGCGGGGAGCAGCGTGGAGGGACTCTAGGAGGGGCCACTCACAGGAGAGGGCAAGCTGGGCGCAGGGTTGGGGGCGGGGGCCAGCAGGAAGCTTGGCCCAGCCCCGAGCAGGAGGAGGGACTGGACAGAACACCCTCGTGGGTCAGGCGAGCTTCCCTGACCAGAGACTGCTCGGTGACCTGGGTCTGAATCGTGATAGCTGAGGGGACACGGGTGCTGCGGCGTGTCAGTGACAGCCAGTGGGAGGCGCGAGGGGAACCCAGCGTGCTCAGTAGCGTGACACTGGGGGCTGGGATGGTGGACGTGAAGGAGGCCGGGCAGTGCTCGGCTATGCGACCAGGCAGCGCACGAGTGCTGGTGCGGGGGCACTAACAGGGCACCCCCACTTCCTGCTTCCTGGGACAGGTCCCAAGCACACGTCTCAGGGCTTGCTCTCGGGGAGCCCAATCTAGGACATGAGCGCACTGAAACCACAGATGAGGACAGGTGGAGAGACCCCGCCCTGCGCCCACAGCCCCTGCTGTGTCGTCTCCCTCTGCTGCGCCGCTCTGCAGTCCCAGCGGCCGCCCCACTGTTCTCCCTGTGCTGGAAACCCGCCGGGCGCGCACAGTGCCCTGAGCTGACAGCACGACCCTTCCCGGAGCCCTTGTCCGCAACACACCCTGGGAGAAGCCCCGAGTCCACTCTCAGCCTTTCGCGGCCACTGACCGGCCCCTGCAGCACCCTCTGAGGCAGTGTGCGGCCTGTGTGTGCCTTACTCCTGCCCCGTCCAGCATCATCACCGCAGAGGAAAGTGAGGCAGAGCTGCGTGCCTGCCCCAGCCGCGAACAGGAGAGGAGCCAAGCAGCAGCCCGCTGTGCCGCCCACCCCACGCTCACGTAGCCCCTGAGCTCTGGGCCGCTGTCCCTGGGACAGACTCGGGCAGGGCAATCTCAGGTGAGGCCTGGACAGTGCTGCGGGGCTAGGCATGGTCTTGGTGCCCGTGGGGCTCCCTCCGGGATGCACTGGGGCTTGCTGGAGACACCGGTGTCCTCTGCCAAGCAGGGTCCTGTGCGTGGGACAGCCAGGCACTCTGTCCTCACGCTCAGTTGGCGCCAGCCCACGCACACACACACACACACACACACACACACACACACACACACACAGAGAGGGTACCATGTTAGCGGGGAGGAAGGTCAGACACACAGCTCACGTGTGCTGGCACAGAGACGAGCAGGGCCCTGCTGGGGCGGGCTCAGTGCTTCGGGGTGAAGTGCAGGGCAGCTCCTCATGTATGTATGTATGTGTGTGTGTGTGTGTGTGTGTGTCTTGCAGCGCAGGGCACTTCCTTGTGTGTGTGCGTGTGCAGGGCAGCTCCTCGTGTGTGTGTGCGCTGCGCGTGTGTGCCTCACTCCTACCCCATCCAGTTACCAGTGCATGTGACAAACAGCCTCTTCCCAGGACCAGTGGCCCACAACATCCTTCCCGCCTTCCTTTTTTTTTTTTTTTTTTTTTGCGTCTTGGGTCAGAGCCAGCAATGCTCAGGGCTTACTCCTGGCTCTGCACTCAGGATTTACACCTGGTGGTACTCGGGGGGACTATATGGGATGCCGGGGATTGACCTTGGGTCGACCCGTGCAAGGCAAACTATCACTCCAACCCCACGATCCCCTTTCTGGACTTGGAACTGAGCTGGCTACCTGAGTGACAAGATAAAGCGTCATGTCACAAACACAGGTAAAGGCCAACATCACCAAGGCCGCTGGGCACTGAGACAGGCAGGGGAGGAGGGGGCAGGGGCAGTCACCCACCGAGTGTGCCAGCACAGGGAGCAGTTTCTCCTGCCGCTCCGCGCACACTGCTCGGAACCTATGGCCATAAAGGCAGAGCAGGGACAGAGCACCTGTGGCCTGCACTTGTGGTCTGTACTCTCCGCCCCTGCCCTGCCCATCCATGGCCTGCCCACCAGCCTCCGTGGATGAGCTACAGAAGCCGGGGCATGGAGGGTGAAAGGGTAAGCCAGAGGGAGCCCAGGACACCTGGACTGGGAAGGGGAGCAGCGGCTTACCACGTGGGTCCCGCATCGCGGCTCTCCCCAAATCCTGCCGCGGTGTTTCTAGTTCATCCTCTTTCCTGAAAGGTGAGAGGAGAGAGGCAGTGAGGCTAACACCATGGCTGCAAGGCAAAGCCTCTTGGCCCCATATCTGTCCAGGGGCCCTGGCTCAGCCACTACTGGCCCGCAACTCTGTAAAGCGCACTCAGCCTTGTAGGATTGTACAGACAGGGCTGCCCCAATTCAGCACACACTCACACAGGATCTTCACAAGGCACAAGGGTGGCGATGAAACTGGCTCCCTAGTCCCAGAGCACCTCCCGCATGGCGAGGCGGATGGCTAGAGCAGGTACATGTACATACACACACACAAACACACGCACACACACACGAGGTCTGTGGGATGGGATGAAGGCACTGGCTCAGTGGCCATTGAAGGGACCCCAAGGCTCCGACTGCTTCCTGCCCACCTACAGGCCTGCCCTGGCCTGTCCGGCCCACCACAAAGTCCTCTGCAGCCACACTCCAGAAAATTATCCCAGACCACACGTGCTCACTGGGGAGGGGGTGGGCATGTCTCAGTAGAGACTATCCCAGACCACGATGTAGTCATGGGGGGCATGTCTCAATAGAGACTATCCCAGATCATGTGTAGTCATGGGGTGGGGGCCATGTCTCAGTAGAGACTATCCCAGACCACGCATGCTCATGGGGGACATGTCTCAGTAGAGACTATCCCAGACCACGTGTGCTCTTGTGGGGGCATGTCTCAGTAGAGACTATCCCAGACCACGTGTAGTCATGGGGGGCATGTCTCAACAGAGACTATCCCAGATCATGTGTAGTCATGGGGGTGGGGGGCATGTCTCAGTAGAGACTATCCCAGACCACGTGTAGTCATGGGGGGGCATGTCTCAATAGAGACTATTCCAGATCATGTGTAGTCATGGGGTGGGGGCATGTCTCAGTAGAGACTATCCCAGACCACGCATGCTCATGGGGGGGCATGTCTCAGTAGAGACTATCCCAGACCACATGTGCTCATGTGGGAGGGCATTGTCTCAGTAGAGACTATCCCAGACCACGTGTAGTCACGGGAGGGCATGTCTCAGTAGAGACTATCCCAGACTATGCGTGCTCACGGGAGGGCATGTCTCAGTAGAGACTATCCCAGACCACGGCGTGCTCATGGGGGGCATGTCTCAGTAGAGACTATCCCAGACCACGTGTGCTCATGTGGGGGGGCATGTCTCAGTAGAGACTATCCCAGACCACGCGTGCTCATGGGGGGGGCATGTCTCAGTAGAGACTATCCCAGACCACGTGTGCTCTTGTGGGGGCATGTCTCAGTAGAGACTATCCCAGACCACGCGTGCTCATGGAGGGGCATGTCTCAGTAGAGACTATCCCAGAACACGCATGCTCATGGGGGGACATGTCTCAGTAGAGACTATCCCAGACCACGCGTGCTCATGGAGGGGCATGTCTCAGTAGAGACTATGGGGGGGGCATGTCTCAGTAGAGACTATCCCAGACCACGTGAGCTCATGGGGGACATGTCTTAGTAGAGACTATCTCAGACAACGCGTGCTCATGGAGGGACATGTCTCAGTAGAGACTATCCCAGACCACGTGTGCTCATGTGGGGGACATGTCTCAGTAGAGACTATCCCAGACCACGCGTGCTCATGGAGGGACATGTCTCAGTAGACTATCCCAGACCACGTGTGCTCATGTGGGGACATGTCTCAGTAGAGACTATCCCAGACCACGCGTGCTCATGGAGGGCATGTCTCAGTAGAGACTATCCCAGACTGTGGGGAAACGCTGTAGCGTCCTGCACAAAATCTGAGAGCAGGGTCAGGGGATCCCCTTCTGCCCTGGGGGATGGGCGGCCGGCGGACAGAGAAAGAGCGCAGGAATCAGGTGAAGTTTCAAAACGCTTTTACTTAACACAGGTTCAGGCATACAAATCAGCAGTGGGAAAAACCCTGTGCTTAGGATTCCCGGCTAGGACCCCAGCCACGTGTAGGCCAAGATGGCGGCCACCACGTGTTAAGGCCCTGTAGAGAGGAGACAAAGACAAGGAGCCAGCAGAAAGGGGAAGAGCGACCCAAGAAGAGTGTGAGCCCCTAAAGAGAAGGCAAGAGAGGAAGCAGGCTAGTTTTATCCCCTGCAACTCAGACCTCCCACTTTTATGGGAAGCTGGCAGGGTCAAATGCCCTCAGGTATTTCTCCCAGCACCTGACCTAGGCCCTTTTAGATGCTAATGTCGTGAGCTGAGATTTGCCTAGGAAATGTCTTTACAGGGTAGAGAAGGGGTTTCTGAGATGGCATGCCTCTCTGTACCAAAGACTATACTAATGCCAGTTAAATATTTCTCCAAGCCTTCACGAGAGTCTCATCTTTATTTCATGGTAGTTTTATATTTTGCAGACGCCACTGGGCTACACTGGCACGTGATAGGGTCAAATGGAAATGTTACTGGCGCCTGCCCGAGGAAATTGAACAACGATGGGATGTCAAGAGAGCAAGTGAAGTGAAGTTTTGTATTTTAGTTGCTTTTTGAGTTATCAGGGAGCCATGCTTGCTTGCTTGGAGGCAAACAGCATTTCTCTCTGGTCTAATTACTTACAGATCCAATGTGGCCAGGCAAATATACCAGTAAGACCTAGCTAGTCCCACGATGATTGTGGCAGCATGAGAGAATATTTATACCAGCCAGTACAAAATACATGGTCAGATAAATTGCCACATTTAAACTACCCCTTATCTGAAGTGATCAGCAGGGAGGCAATCCAGGGCAGATGTAGAGGCTCTGGGCAGCTGTAGTGCAACACCAGACCACGCGTGCTCACGGGGTGGGGAGCATGTCTCGGTAGAGACTATCCTAGACCACGCGTGCTGGGGGGCATGTCTCAGTAGAGACTATCCTAGACCACGCGTGCTCTGGGGGCATGTCTCAGTAGAGACTATCCTGAGACCACGCGTGCTGGGGGGGCATGTCTCAGTAGAGACTATCCTAGACCACGTGTGCTTAGGGGGCATGTCTCAGTAGAGACTATCCCAGACCACGTATAGTCATGGGGGGGTCATGTCTCAGCAGAGATACTATCCTAGACCATGTGTGCTCACAGGAGTGGGGGTGGACACACCTCAGCAGAAACGGAGTCAATGCACTTTTCTGCTTTTCCTTTTTTGGTGTTGGGGCCACACCCAGCACCTGCCTGACGCCCAGAACCTGCTTCCGGTGGTGCCAAGTGGATCACACAGAGCTGGGGTGGAGCCAGGGCCCTGGCAAGCTGAACGTGCACCCTGACACACCAAGCCCCAGCACACGTCTCGCCCCAGCCCACGTGGACACACCAAGACATCTCCCTAGCCCACGTGGACACACTGAGCCATCTCCTCAGCCCCAAAGTGCTTCCTGACATTAGATCAAGGACGTGATCAAGGATGTGACATTAGATCCAGCTCGTGGACACAGGGCCGTCTTTCCCCAGCCCACGTGGACACACCGAGCCGTCTCTCCCCAGCCCCGTGGACACACCGGGCCATCTCTCCCCAGCCCCGTAGACACACCAAGCCGTCTCTCCTCAGCCCACGTGGACACACCGAGCCGTCTCCCTCAGCCCACGTGGACACACCAAGCCGTCTCTCCCCAGCCCACGTGGACACACCGAGCCGTCTCTCCCCAGCCCACGTGGACACACGAGCCGTCTCTCCCCAGCCCATGTGGACACACTAAGTCATCTCTCCCCAGCCCATGTGGACACACCAAGCCGTCTCTCCCCAGCCCATGTGGACACACCGAGCCGTCTCTCCCCAGCCCACGTGGACACACGAGCCGTCTCTCCCTAGCCCATGTGGACACACTAAGTCGTCTCTCCCCAGCCCATGTGGACACACCGAGCCATCTCCTCAGCCCTAAAGTGTTTCCTTGACATTAGATCACTGTTGCAGGGACTTTTAGACTTTTCTTGAACCCGACACTCAGGGGATGGGGGCAGAGCGCAGATGAGGAAAGGATGACATGGGTGACGGGCTGAGGAAGGCAGGTAAAGAAGGAACCAAAGAGGGCTTTGCTGTGCAGGCGAGCCCAGTGAAGGTTCTAGAGGCTGAGGCCACACCCAGACAGGCCAGGCCCGCAGAGCGCTCCAGTGCCACAGGAAATGGTTCCATCGTGGGCGCGTCACCCAGAAACAGACCCCAGGAGACCAGGGCCAGCTGGCATGGCCTGCACCCCTCAGAGCCAGCCCGGCTCTCCTGATCTGACAGTGAGATGGTCACCATAAGTCGTCACTGGGCACGGTCTTATCACGGCCCACAGGTGCGCAATGCAGGTACCCAGCAGCCATCTACTGCGCCTCAGATTTCAAAGCTCTCCCCACTCCCCCACCTAAGGGCTCTATCTCTGCAGCTGATCGCTGTGGGGACGCGTCCCCAGTGTCCCAGGCAACTTCCTTCATGGTGCCGCAGAGCCTAGCTCTGTTCCAGCCTCGGTGGGCGGCACAGTGCCACTGTCAGTGCAGGGCAAACAAAGAAGCCGAGCCCTGGAGCATGTCCAAGGACCTGTCAGCGGATAGTGAGGGGCCACTGCTGACCGTGGGCCTCACTGGGGTCCTGACCCTCCTGGGCCTGTGTCCCCACACTTCCCTAAACCTCAGAGCTGTGCTGGACCTCTACAAATCCTCATTCCCACTGAAGGGCCCAAAGCAACGGGCTCCTGCTCAAGCACGCACGAGGCGGCACGCCCGGGGCAGCAGGGAGGGCAGGAGGACACCGCGTTGCGCACACAGCTCCACCGCACGGGCACTCAGCTGCGACAGGGCAGTGGCTCACAAACATACGAGGCCCCCTTGGTCCAGTGAGGTCCAGCAGGTGGCAAGGACATGGACAGCTGAGAAGCAGGGCTGTACACTGGGGACAACAGGCGCAGTGGGGACGAGCAGGAGGGCAGGGAGGGGACGAGAGCACAGCCTGTGGCAGGACAAAACAGGACGATGGCTGAGCGCCGGCCCCAAGGCTCACCCATCAACGTGGGCTCAGGATGTGGCTCCAAACAGCTCCTACTTCCCGTTGGCAGCCCCTGATGCCTCCCGTATGCTCCAGGCGCTCTCTCGGGGACACCACTGCACCCCTTGCCTCCCGCACCCGACTGGACCCGTCCCCACACAGCCCAGACTGGACCCGGCCCCCAGCACAGCCCTGACTGGACCCATTCCCCAACACAGTACTGACTGGACCCAGCCCCCTGCACGGTCCTGACTGGACCCGTCCTTCTGCACAGCCTGACTGGACCAATCCTCTGGCACAGCCCTGACTGGACCCGTCCCCGGCACAGCCCTGACTGGACCCGTTCCCGGCACAGCCCTGACTGGACCGTTCCCCGGCACAGCCCTGACTGGACCCGACCCCCTGCACAGCCCTGACTGGACCCGGCACCCCGCACAGCCCTGACTGGACCCGGCACCCCGCACAGTCCTGACTGGACCCGGCACCCCCCGCACAGCCCTGACTGGACCCGTCCCCCCGCACAGCCCTGACTGGACCCGACCCCCCACATAGCCCTGACTGGACCCGGCACCCCGCATAGTCCTGACTGGATCCGAACCCAGCACAGCCCTGACAGGATCCATTCCCCCACACACACACCCGCACAGCCCTGACTGGACCCGGCACCCCCCCGCACAGCCCTGACTGGACCCGACCCCCGCACAGCCCTGACTGGACCCGGCACCCCCGCACAGTCCTGACTGGACCCGGCACCCCCGCACAGTCCTGACTGGACCCGACCCCCTGCACAGCCCTGACTGGACCCGGCACCCCCGCACAGCCCTGAGCTGGACCCGACCCCCTGCACAGCCCTGACTGGACCCGGCACCCCGCACAGTCCTGACTGGACCCGGCACCCCGCACAGTCCTGACTGGACCCGGCACCCCGCACAGTCCTGACTGGATCCGAACCCAGCACAGCCCTGACTGGACCCAGCCTCCCCTCACAGCCCTGACTGGACCCGGCCCTCCCTCACAGCCCTGACTGGACCCATCCCCCTCACAGCCCTGACTGGACCCATCCCCCTCACAGCCCTGACTGGACCTGTCCCCACTCACAGCCCTGACTGGACCCGTTCCCCCTCACAGCCCTGACTGGACCCGGCCCCCCACACAGCCCTGACCGGACCCGGCCCCCTCACAGCCCTGACTGGACCCGGCCCCCTCACAGCCCTGACTGGACCCGGCCCCACACAGCCCTGACTGGACCCGGGCCCCGACAGCCGCGGCCGAACAGAAATCATGATGTCCAGTTCCCTCCTCTGAGCCTGCCCTGGCTGGCCTTGACCCTGCCCCCACCCCAGTCCTGACCCCACGCTGGGGGAGACAGCATTTGGGTGCGGGGCTGCAGGATAGTCAAGGTGACGCCGACCCGCGTGCCTGGACCCCGCACCCCGCCCGAGCGTGGCCAGAGTCGGGCGGCCTGAGCCGGGGCGAACCTTCCGAGCCCGCTCGCCGCTTCCGGGTCACCGGGCTCCGGGCACTCGCTGCCTCTGCCCAGCGGCCGCGAAGCCCCCGTGCGCCCACCGCCCCGCCGCGGCTGCCCCGGAAGGGCTCGGCCTCTGCGGCCCTCGGGGCACACAGCCGGGGGTCGCGCCCGGGGGACCCCGACCCAGCGCCGCGAGCACTCCCCGACTCCGGGTCTCCCGCCGACGAGCGCGGGGCTCGGCTGCAGCCCCAGGGGTCCCGCGCGGCTCCTGTCAGGGCGTGAGCGGCGCGCAGGGGGCTGACCCGAGTGGCCAGAGGGTCCGGCCGAGACCCGCCGCCCGCGGCTGCCGGGGCGCTGCAGGCCGCGCACACGCGCGCTCGGGGCCGGACGTCCGGGTGGCGCCGGCCGGGCGGCTCCCCGCGGGGCAGCGGCCGGGCCAGGGCAGCCCAGGAGGGCGCGCGCAGGCGCCGTGGGAGGCGAGGCCGGCGGCCCCGAGCACGCGCAGTGTGGAGGCACGCGCGGCGACGTGGGCTCGGCGCATGCGCCCTGCGGCCGGAGGGGCCCCGCACGCGCACCAGCGCCCGGAGCCCGCAGCCCCGCTGGTGGAGAGGGAAAAAAGCGGCGAGAAATCACCTCAGAGTTACGTCAGGAAAGGCCGCGTTCGGCGCGGGAGGCCGCGGCCCGCCGAGGGGCCCGCGGGCGTCCGAGGGCGACGGGCGTGACAGTTACTCACCGGCCTTCACGCCCGCGGCGGACGCCCGGCCCCTCTCCGCTCACACTCGGCTCGCGCGCGCGCAGCCGCCGCTGCCGCTGTGATTCCATCCATCTTGAATTTGACGTCATCCCACACCAGGGATGAGGTCATCGCAGGCAGCGCTCGTCACGTGCGCCGCGCGGGATTGGCCGCCGGGCGCCGGGGGCGGGGCGAGGGCGGCGCGCGCCGCCAGGGGCGGGGCCGGGGGCGGGGCCTGGCGGCGCGCGTTTCCGCCCCGCGCGCTCCTTCCGCCCCGCGTCCCGCCGCGCTCCCGAAGTTCCTCCTGTCCCGGCGCGGGTCTCGCTGCGCCCAGCTCCGCGCGCTGCCCCTGGAGGTTGCCCTGGGCCGGCCAGCCGCCCGCTAGCGAGCCCGCACCCCCAGTCCGGCCTCGGGGTCTCCCCCTTGCCCCCAGGCCCGCTCCCCGCACGCGCCGCGGCGCAGCCCCCCCGCCCACGTGACGCCGTCGGGGCCAGAACTGTCCCCACCCGGTGCCCGCGCCGCTGCACCTTGACGTTGCGCAGGAGAGCGGGCGGCGAGCACCCCAGGGCGCTCCGGGGCCCCAACGTCCCGCCCCGGCGGCCGCTCCAGCGCCCCGCGCCCACCCACGCTCCCTGGACGGGACCCGCGCGCCCCCTTAGGTGCCCGAGCCGAGGAGCCGCCTCGCGCGGTCCCCCGGTCAGCGCCGTCAGCACCGCGGGAGGCGCCGCTGGAACCAGGGAACCCAAGCCCGGATGGAGGCTTTAGCGCCGATGCTCGGGTCCCCAGGCCCTTTGGGCGGGGGCGCGCCCTCCCGGTGCCAGGGCTTCCTGCTGGCTGTGCGCGGAGGCAGGTCTTCAGCATGGAGTCGGGGTGGTCCGCGTGCAGACCAGCCCTGCGGGTCGCTCTGGCCCCTTTCAAGGCGCGCGTCGGCCCAGGTGCGTCAAGGAGAGCGTCCACCTGGAAGGTCCAGGTGCGTCAAGGAGAGCATCTTGCTCCTGGACGCCGCAGAGTTAAAGTTCGTGTCTCTGTTGGAACTGAGCGGAGGGATCAGAGCTGCCCGCTTTGAAGCAGGCAGAGGACAGCGTGGCCTGCTCCAGGGACCCCTGCAGGGAGGCCCAGACAGCCCCCGCCCCTTTACTCCGGGTGAATAGCGGAGGGCGGAGCCGGGAGACCAGTGTCCCGCGCCCCCATCCAGCACGCGCCCACCCCTCTTCGGCGCCTGCTTCCTTGGGCTGTCCGACCGGGGGTCACTTCCGTTTGGAAGGCCCTTCTGCTCAGGCCAGCAGGGACTGCCCTCTGCGGCTTCACACCTGTTTGCTCCTTTCACCTCCGCGGGTCCGCCCAGGGGCTCCGCTCGGCTTCTCCTGACCCGCCCTCGCCCCATGGAGTCTCAGCCGGCGGGCGGCCCAGCGACTGACCCGGGAACGGACACCCCGGTCCGTCCAGTGTTCAGGCTGCCCGCCTGCTGCTAACGGCGCCACCTCTGCCCGGCAGTCTCCTTCCTGCCCACCTGCCCCTGGCTGCCTGTCGGTGCTCCCACCACTGCTCCCGAGACTGGCCTGGCCGCGTGTACCAAGGCAAACTATAGAACCTCCTGCCCTGGTTCCGTCCGGGACCATGCGCGGGCCAGCTGCAGCCCACGGTGCGGGAAGGCTGGCACCCGCTGGGCTGAGTAGCCGCCCTTCAAGTCACCGTCCCAAGCCCGAGCTGCCCCTTGGAAGCAGCTCCGACACCTTTCCTGTAAGGGGGCTTCTTCGGCTCTTTCCACTCACACCCCCTTTGTGCTGGTAATTGTGCGGACACCGAGGAGCCTGGTGTCTCCTGTGCTGAGGGAGGGGCCGGGGAGGCTGATCCCACCCACATGCCCCTTCTCTTGCCCCCTCCAACCCTCCCCGACTCACCGCTCTGACCTCTCACCTCTGACCTAGCCGACCCCTGCCCTGTCAGTGTCACAGTATTGGTGAGCGGCATAGCTGAGCGGGGCCCTGCACCGGACCTGCCCCGTTGGCGTGTGGCGGCTGGGCATGTCAGGACTCAGCCGGCTGAGCTCAGTTGCTGTTCCCTGAAGCAGACGCGGGGGCTGGGGGCGGGGCAGTGGCTGCCTGTGGCCCCTCGGTCTGAGGTGGTCTCGAACCTCCTCAGTGACCCCTTCCCAGCTGGGGCTCAGGGGCTCCCTCCGCTGCGTGGCTTTACACGTGGGCCCCACAATGTGGAGACGTCGACAGGGCTCCCGACGAGTGTTTTTCTTTTCCCTTTATTTTTGGTTTTGATTACTCAGGTCCCAGGTGGCAGTATTGAGGGCTGACTCCTGGCTGTGCACTCAGGAATTACTCCTGGTGGTGCTCGGGACCCTCTGGACGCCGGGATGGAACCCAGCTCTGCTGTGTTCGAGGCAAAGGCCCTCCCCACCCGCACTGCTCTCTGGCCGCGTCCCGGAGCTCCCGGCGGCCTCTGTGCAGGGTCCAGGTCTGGGGGCACCTCAGCGCAGCTCTGCCGGCCGCAGGACCCCGACTGACTATAGCTGAGCCGGCATGAGCCGGCCGGGGCTGCACCGGGCTCTCTCGCTCTTTCTCCTCTTCCTCTTTCGTGGCTTCCGTCCTGGAGCCTCCTGCACGCTCCCGCGTCCCGTCACAGCGCCGCTGGTCCAGCCGTGACTCACGGATTGGAACCAGGAGTCGGAACAGGAGTCGCAGAGCTCACCCCCTCCCCTGCGGAGCTCACCCCTCCCCTGCGGAGCTCACCCCTCCCTGCGGAGCTCACCCTCCCTGCTTGGCCGCCCTGTGCTGCCCCCACTGTCCCGTGGAGCCTGCGGGACTGGGCTCCAAGCGGAGACGGCACAGCAGAACTGGGTCAGATGACTTCATCTGTTCTTCCCGTTCGGGGCCCTCCCCCACGTGACTCAATCGATCCGTGCGGCTGTCTGGCTCCGTGACACTGACGGGTGTCTGCAGCTATAAATAGACGCTCGCCCCTTCCACGTGCCTTTCTTCCTGGTGCGGTGGTGGGCACGGGGGCGCCGCAGTTCTCTCCAGCAGGTCCCCAGGTGGCCAGACGCTCCCCGTGGGGGCACGTGCACCCAGAATGTGCCAGTAGGAGTGTGGAGCGCATTCCCGGGAGCTGCCTAGTGTGGCCACATCAGTGAGTCAGCCCCAGCGGAGTGTTTGGCCGGGCTGCGGGGAGGCGAGAAACGTGTGTGAGTGGCTCCCGGCTGCGCGGTGCCCTGCTCGCCTCCGGCCGGGGGAGCTCGGGGTCCGTCTCACCCGGGGCCTGCGGGGGCAGCCACTCTGCCTTTTGCCCACAGCACCCGCCTTATTCCACGCTGCTGCTTCTCCCAGAGCAGGGAGAAGCGGGCCCCACCTTTACAGGCCCTTGCTTACAGAGAAGCCCCTGAGCCCGGCACCCAGACAGCCCCTGGAAGCTGCTGTGGTTCCTGCACTCCAGCTCCACACACGCGTCCACATGGGTCTGAGCCGACCTCCACACACGTGTCATTACGGACAGCAGTGCAGAGCCCGAGGTCAGCCAGCAGAGGTGCTGGGCACCCCTCGTGGGCGGGCGTGGCTGCTGAGTCTGGCTGCTGTAATAGAGGCAGCGGGTGATGTCAGCGAGACAGCACGGGCCCCGGACCTCCTGGGGCGGCTCCTCCTGTGCGGAGTCCCTGCAGCTCCCGTGTGGAGGTGCTGCGGGTTCCCTGTCAGCGTCTGATCTGGGGCGCTCACTGGGCGCCCGGCGGCAGGTCCCTCAGCCCAGGGAGATGCCCGACAGGGGCGCCCGGCGGCAGGTCCCTCAGCCCAGGGAGATGCCCCGACAGGGGCGCCGCGCGGCAGGTCCCTCAGCCCAGGGGAGATGCCCGACAGGGCGCCCGGCGGCAGGTCCCTCAGCCCAGGGAGATGCCCGACAGGGCGCCCGGCGGCAGGTCCCTCAGCCCAGGGAGATGCCCGACAGGGGCGCCCGGCGGCAGGACCCTCAGCCCAGGGAGATGCCCGACAGGGGCGCCCGGCGGCAGGTCCCTCAGCCCAGGGAGATGCCCGACAGGGCGCCGGCGGCAGGTCCCTCAGCCTGCTGCTGTTTAGCTCCTGACCAGGTGAGAGGACAGGATTGTGGCGTAATCTCTCCTGGATCCTACTGTGTCTTGGGGTTGGGTGTGGTAAGGCTGGCGTGGCTGTAGACGTGACCATATGCGTGGCCAAGTCTGTAAGTGTGGCCGTGGCTGTGAATGGCTATAATCGTGGGCTTGGCTGTAAATGTGGCTGCTAGTGGCCTTAAATGTGGTCGTGGCCGTGGCCGTGGCTGAGGCTGTTATGTGGCTGTGGCTTCCTCCCAGTAACTCCCCCTCCCTGCAGAAGCTCTTACGTGGACACCTGAGCTTTCTGGAGCAGCCTTTGCGGAAGCTGTGTGCTGCAGTGCCCAGGGAAGCTCTGTCTGGAATCTCGCTAAGCGCAGGAACGGCCCAGCGAGACGGGCCCGGGCACTGCTGTGTGTTTATACAACAGTGGGAAGAGTCAAACCTCGGATCAACACGCGATCGCCCCACCCTGGACGGATCAACGCTGCCAGAAAGTGGGGTGCTGTGGGCCTGCTGGGGTGCCAGGAGCCTGCTGTGGGCAGGCGGGCAGCAGGAGGGGGCTTCCAATGCGGGCAGTGAGGGGCGTCGCCGGGGCTTTGCCGTGGAACCGCCCCCGTCTGAGGGGCTCAGGGCACAGCTGCCCGCGGGCACAAGCCTGCCCCAAGGCCTGCCAGCGTGAGCTCCAGGAGCGCCAGGTGCCCGCCCACACCCCTCTCCTCCCTCCTTCTAGATCTTTCCTGGGGGCAAAGCCAGGCTGTCCTGGGTCAGGTCTGGGAGGGTGTGGGTGGCCCCAGAGCTGGCTCCAGGGCGCCCTGCATTGGCTGGGTGCCAGCACTGTCTCGAGTGTGGCCATAACCCAACACCACTGCCCCACTGGGCTGGGTCCCCGGCTCACAGCGCCCATGAATGTGCCATTCCCAGCCCCGTCCAGCCCGGCCCTGAGCCTGGGACCAGAGTGTGTGGAGAATCCCTGTGCCCATAGGCTCAGGGGCCACGAGGCCACCAGGAGCTGTCCACTGCCCTGCCACAGGCCTGCAGGGAATGGACCCAGATCCTGTGTGTCTGGTCATGGCGTTTCCAGAGCAGCTTGAGCCCTGCTGAGTCAGGGCAGGTCAGAGATGGGCTGTCCCGGCCAGCACCCGTGCCCAGGCCTCCGTGCCCGCTCCACAGGCCAGAGTCTCCCCGGTCCCCCATACGCGGCCCTTCCGGCTGCCTCCTGGAATTCCGACTCTCAGGTTGCTCCTCTTGGAGTGATTTTCTGGAGAGGGGCTGCCGGGCCACCCCTCACATATAGCTGGGGGCCTCCCGGGAAGATGGCATCACAGTGCTTGGGCGCCACGTCTATGCCGGGCACCGGCCTCGCCAGAGGCCCAGAGCTCCAGGGGGTGTGGGCAGCCCCATGGTCCCCTGTAGCCAGTCCCGCCGCCTGGTGCTGCTGTTCCAGCTCGATCCCAGCTGTCCCCTCTGTGGCTTCTTGGACGCGTGTGAGCGCCCACAGATGCCAGGCTCTGATGCCATCCCTGTACCTCCTGACCGTGTGAGACTGGGGGTGGCACCGCAGGGCAGCCTGGGGAGTCTGAGAGGCCTGGGGGTCTATCCCTGCCCCTTGTGACTCCTCAGTGACCACTGGACACTGGCAGGGACAGTCCTTACAGTCGGTGACAGTGATCGGGAGCTCAGGGCTGGAGCCTCTGCTGGGCATAGCGGGCATGTGTGAGCATGCACCACATGCATGGGACATACGTGCACCACAGGCAGACTCATGCGTGCTCAGATAGCTGCACCACATGTGCAAACATATGTGCACACATGTACACACACGTGCATCCGTCCATTCACTCCCGTGGAGCTGGGCCACACCCAAGCCTTGCTCATGCTGAGCACACGCTGTGTCCCCGAGCGCCACGTTTTCCATGTTTCTATTTGCTTGTGGCGCTGGGGCTCAAACCCAGGGATTTGGGCCCGAGGGGCTGGTGCCAGGCCCTGAGCACCATGTCCAGCCTTGGGAGGCGATTTTTAGTTTTTTGAACCATGTCTGGTGGTGCTCAGGGCTGACTCCGGCTCTGTGCTCGGGTCACTCCCGGCTCTGTGCTCGGGGCTGACTCAAGGCTCTGTGCTCGGGGCTGACTCCCGGCTCTGTGCTCGGGTCACTCCCGGCTCTGTGCTCGGGGCTGACTCCCGGCTCTGTGCTCGGGGCTGACTCCCGGCTCTGTGCTCGGGGCTGACTCCCGGCGAGTGCTCGGGGCTGACTCCCGGCTCTGTGCTTGGGGCTGACTCCCGGCTCTGTGCTCAGGGCTGACTCCCGGCTCTGTGCTCGGGTCACTCCGGCTCTGTGCTCGGGGCTGACTCCCGGCTCTGTGCTCGGGGCTGACTCCCGGCTCTGTGCTCGGGGCTGACTCCGGCTCTGTGCTTGGGGCTGACTCCCGGCTCTGTGCTCAGGCTCACTCCTGGCAGGAATCAGGGGACTCGAACCCTGTCAGCCATGTGTGAAGCTGCTCCTGCTGCACCGAGGCTCGTGCCAGGGAGACAGACGTTAACGGCGTGCCTGCGTGTGTGCGCACAGAGATGTGCTTGCAGGCTGTGCCTGCGTCAGACGCTGGTATGCATTGGACTGCCCGTGCGACTGCTCTGAGCCAGCCCTGGCACCCTGCTGTCCTGCCGGCGCCACACGTGCAGACCTGGGGTGTTGCCCTGCTCCTCCGCTCTCAGCAGGTCGCCACAATAATGTCCCAACTCTGACTGGAGTGATTCTTGCCAAGCCTGGCTGGCCTGGAGCTGGACTTGGCCACTGGTGCGGCCGTGGGCAGCCCGAGTGAGGTGACCTGACGTGGCTGTGGCAGCCAGGTGGGGTGACCGCATTCCCTCCTGAGGGCTCTCAGGTCGGAGCTCTCCCCCAGCCCTGAGAATGGGGGCACCCCCTCCCCAGAGGCGGGGGTCACTGATCAGCCTCCAGGCTTGCCTCCCGCGGTCCTTGCTAGAGACGTGGACGCCCACTCTGAGCCACAGCACAGGCCTGGCAGCCCCACTTCCCGCCCTGGGTGGGCGCTCAGCTGCCCCTCTGGGCCCGTCCTCTAAAGTCAGTCCTGCACGGGCGCTGCACTCTGGGCTGCCCACCGTGTGCTGTCTCGGGGCCTGCTGGACGGAGGCGCAACCAGGCTGCCTGCAAGTGCGGAGGACGCCTGAGCAGGCAGAGCGTGCCGAGCAGGACGAGCCGGCGCGGACGTCTGCCCAATGGAGTCAGAACCTCTGAGCAGCGGCAGCTGCGACCCAGACGCAGCGCTGGGGCAGAGCGCACCCAGCTGAGCCCCGCTTCCGTGGCTTCTGCGGGTGACCACGGGGCGACACCTCCCGTCAATGTCCCAGACCGGCTGCCCCCAAGCCAGCTGCCGCAAGCAGGCTCCAGGCCAGTGTGACTGTGCCGGAGGGCAGCGGGCGCCGGGGCTGGCACACCGGCGCGCGGGTTCTCGAGAAGGAGCAGGAGTCCCGTGGGCCCTGCCTGCACGGGCCTGGAGCCCACCTGCCCCCGTCTCCGCTTCCCTGGCCCCGCCCCTCTCCCTGGCCCCCGCCCCACGTCCCTGGCCTTGCCCGTCTCTCTGGCCCCGCCCCATCTCCCTGGCCCCGCCCCATCTCCCTGCCCGTCTATCTGGCTCCGCCCCATGCCCCTGGACCAGCCCGACTCCCTGGCTCGCCCCCATCTCCCTACCCTGCCCCCCGTCTCCCTGGCCCCGCCCCATCCTCCTGGCCCTGCCCGTTTACCTGGCTCCGCCCCGTCTCCCTACCCCGCCCCCGTCTCCCTAGCCCCGCCCCACTCCCTGGCTCTGCCCCATCCTCCTGGCCCCGCCCCTCTCCATGGCCCCGCCCCTCTCACTGGCCCCGCCCCTCTCCCTGGCCCCGCCCCTCTCCCTGGCCCCGCCCCTCTCCCTGGCTCCGCCCCGCCTCCCTGGCCCGCCCCTCTCCCTGGCTCCGCCCCGCCTCCCTGCCGGCCGGTCCAGTCGGCTGGTCCCTCCTGCACCCCCCAGGTCCGGGCCGTGAGAGCGCGCAGGCAGCCGGGCCGCGAGCAGGGCCTGCGGCAGGATTCGGGGCTGCCGCTTCCCCGGCGTTTTCCCGCCACAGCTGCGGCGGACCCGGGGCGACTCCCGGCAGCTGCCTGCGCTCAGCCAGGGGCGTCCCTGCAGCCGCGCCGCGGGGTCGGGCTGGCGGCGGGTGTGTCCGCTCGGCCCGTCCGCGCTGCCCTGCGCTGCCCGGCTCGGCTGCGCCCTGGCGGCGTCTCGCCCTCCCCGGCCCGGAGCCCCGCGGCAGAGGGGGCGCGAGCGGGCCGGGCCGGGGGGCTCTGCCGCCTTCGCCCTGCACGGCCGCCCCCACCCGTCCCGAGTCACGCGGCTGCGGCGTGGACGAGGGCTGCCCACCTCCCTCCGGCGCCCTGGACGGGGGCCGCGACGTCGCGGCTGGCCTTGCTGGCGGGGCGGTCACTCCCGGAGGGCCGCAGACGCCGGCTCAGGGTCCGAGCGCAGGAGGCCGCCCCCACGCCCCGCCGGCTCCGCGTGGTCCCCGAGTGGATCAAGCCAGGGCTGCAGCGGCGCCCGGAGCCGGGTCCCTGCCGAGGCCCTCGGGGGTCTCCGGCCTGGCCTTCGCCGTCTCCTTCCCCCAGCCCTCAGTGGAGAAACGCCGTCCCGTGCCTCAGGGTGGGCGCGGCCCCGTGGCCGTGAGCGGCTCCCCAGCGCCGGGCCGGGAGAGCCCCAGGCAGGGCGGCCGCTGGAGCCGTGTGGGCGCGGGTCCAGGTTAGTGTCCTCTGAACTCTGTGACCCGGAGTCCACGGTCGCCGCCGGTCCCTGTCGCCCAGGGACGGCCTCTCTGGGGCGCCCAGCCGCAGCCACTGGGAAAGGCGGGCACGCCTGAGCCAGGAATTGCTCGGTCTGGAGCACTATTGGGGTCCACCCGGCTCCAGCGGCGTCGGTCCCTGAAACCAGGCGCCCTCCGTTGCTGCCCCAGCCGCTGACCCCCGCCCTGCGGCCTGGTCCTGAGAGAGGCTCTTGCCCGTCCAGGTGAGGTCAGCTTTCACAGGGACACGACCCCAGCTCCCGATTCCTAGTTGGGGCTGGGCCCCATGAGGGACCACGTGACTGAATGTGGTGGGCAAGAAAAGGTGGCATCAGGGCGGGAGGCAGCGAAGCCCCAGGACCCAGCCCTGAGGGACGGCAGCTCCTGAGGCAGGGCTCTGAGGGCTGCAGCTCCTGAGGCAGCTCCTGAGGCAGGGCCCCGAGGACGGCAGCTCCTGAGGCAGGACCCCGAGGGACGGCAGCTCCTGAGGCAGCTCCTGAGGCAGGGCCCTGAGGGACAGCAGCTCTGAGGAGGGTCCTGAGGGGCCGCAGCTCCTGAGGCAGGGCCCTGAGGGACGGCAGCTTCTGAGGCAGGGGCCCCAGGGGCGGCAGCTCCTGAGGCAGGGCCCCGAGGGGCCGCAGCTCCTGAGGCAGGGCTCTGAGGGACCGCAGCTCCTGAGGCAGGACCCCGAGGGACAGCAGCTCCTGAGGCAGGAGAGCCCCGAGGACGGCAGCTCCTGAGGCAGGGCCCTCCCACCCAGCGACGGCAGCTCCTGAGGCAGGGCCCCGGCGGCGGCTCCTGGGGGGCCCCCCTCCCCAGGGACGGCAGCTCCTGAGGCAGGGCCCCGAGGGGCGGCTCCTGAGGCAGGGCCCTGAGGGAAGGCAGCTCCTGAGGCAGGGCCCGGGGCGGCAGCTCCTGAGGCAGGGCCCTGAGGGGCGGCAGCTCCTGAGGCAGGGCCCTGAGGGAAGGCAGCTCCTGAGGCAGGGCCCTGAGGGGCGGCAGCTCCTGAGGCAGGGCCCGGCGATGGCAGCTCCTGAGGCAGGGGCCCCGAGGGCGGCAGCTCCTGAGGCAGGGGCCTGAGGGAAGGCAGCTCCTGAGGCAGGGGGCCTGAGGGCGGCAGCTCCTGAGGCAGGGCCCCAGGGGCGGCAGCTCCTGAGGCAGGACCCTGAGGGAAGGCAGCTCCTGAGGCAGGGCCCCCGAGGGGCGGCAGCTCCTGAGGCAGGGCCCTGAGGGACGGCAGCTCCTGAGGCAGGGCCCCGAGGGAAGGCAACTCCTGAGGCAGGGCCCCGAGCGATGGCAGCTCCTGAGGCAGGGCCCTGAGGGGCGGCAGCTCCTGAGGCAGGACCCTGAGGGAAGGCAGCTCCTGAGGCAGGGCCCTGAGGGACGGCAGCTCCTGAGGCAGGGCCCCGAGCGATGGCAGCTCCTGAGGCAGGGCCCTGAGGGGCGGCAGCTCCTGAGGCAGGGCCCCGAGCGATGGCAGCTCCTGAGGCAGGGCCCTGAGGGACGGCAGCTCCTGAGGCAGGGCCCGGCGACGGCAGCTCCTGAGGCAGGGCCCCCCCCCCCCCAGGGACGGCAGCTCCTGAGGCAGGGCCCGGACGGCGGCTCCTGAGGCAGGGCCCTGAGGGAAGGCAGCTCCTGAGGCAGGGCCCGAGGGGCGGCAGCTCCTGAGGCAGGGCCCTGAGGGACGGCAGCTCCTGAGGCAGGGCCCTGAGGGAAGGCAGCTCCTGAGGCAGGGCCCTGAGGGACGGCAGCTCCTGAGGCAGGGCCCCGAGCGATGGCAGCTCCTGAGGCAGGGCCCCGGGGCGGCAGCTCCTGAGGCAGGGGCCCTGAGGGAAGGCAGCTCCTGAGGCAGGGCCTGAGGGGACGGCAGCTCCTGAGGCAGGGCCCCAGGGACGGCAGCTCTGAGGCAGGACCCTGAGGGAAGGCAGCTCCTGAGGCAGGGCCCCGAGGGGCGGCAGCTCCTGAGGCAGGGCCCTGAGGGGCGGCAGCTCCTGAGGCAGGGCCCGAGGGAAGGGCAACTCCTGAGGCAGGGCCCCGAGCGATGGCAGCTCCTGAGGCAGGGCCCTGAGGGACGGCAGCTCCTGAGGCAGGACCCTGAGGGAAGGCAGCTCCTGAGGCAGGGCCCTGAGGGGCGGCAGCTCCTGAGGCAGGGCCCCGGCGATGGCAGCTCCTGAGGCAGGGCCCTGAGGGGCGGCAGCTCCTGAGGCAGGGCCCGAGCGATGGCAGCTCCTGAGGCAGGGCCCTGAGGGACGGCAGCTCCTGAGGCAGGGCCCGGCGATGGCAGCTCCTGAGGCAGGGCCCTGAGGGAAGGCAGCTCCTGAGGCAGGGGCCCTGAGGGACGGCAGCTCCTGAGGCAGGGCCCTGAGGGACGGCAGCTCCTGAGGAGGGCCCGAGGATGGCAGCTCCTGAGGCAGGGCCCTGGCGCTGTTAGCAGAGCAGTCTTGGTGGAGCCCCAGGCCTTCTGGGCTATGGGAGCGCCCCACTCCAGTCAGCAGAACCCCAAACTCAGCTAACAGTGGCCCCAGGAGAAGCCTGCGCTTGCTCTCTCTCTTTCTCTCTTTCTTTCACTCTCTTTTCTCTCTTTCTTTCTTTCTTTCTTTCTTTCTTTCTTTCTTTCTTTCTTTCTTTCTTTCTTTCTTTCTTTCTTTCTTTCTTTCTTTCTTTCTTTCTTTCTCTCTCTCTCTCTCTCTCTCTCTCTCTCTCTCTCTCTCTCTCTCTCTCTCTCTCTCTCTCTCTCTCTCTCTCTCTCTCTCTCTCTCTTTCTTTCTTTCTTTCTTTCTTTCTTTCTTTTTCTTTCTTTCTTTCTTTCTTTCTTTCTTTCTTTCTTTCTTTCTTTCTTTCTTTCTTTCTTTCTTTCTTTCTTTCTTTCTTTCTTTCTTTCTTTCTTTCCGTTCGCTGTTTAGGTTTCATCCGGCGCTGCTCAGGGATTCCCTCCTGGCTCTGCACTCAGGAATTCTCCTGGCAGTGCTCAGGGACCCTCTGGGATGCCAGGGAAGGAACCTGGATCGGCCGTGTGCAGGGCAAACTTCTGTATGATGGCTCCAGTCCCCAGTAGGAGGTTTCTGAAGGTGCAGTGACCAAAAGTGAAGTGGTCAGTGCTGGGACAAGAGGTTCCTGCCGTGCTCTATGGGGGGGGAAGGGTCTGAGCGGCCTGTCCTGGCATCCCCAGGGTCTGAGCGGCCTGTCCTGGCGTCCCCCCTGCCCCTACTTCACGGTCCCCTGGTTTGCTTCCCTGGGCGCAGGCCCTGAAGCAGCAGGACAGGGCAGGGCTGGACACAGCCAAAGCTTTGATGTGGCCAGTCCACGGCGGGGTGGGGGCGCGAGTCTGACGGTGGCTTTGTTGGTGCTTTGGCTCCTGCTGGCTGACGATAAGGCAACGGGATCTGGAGCCGGTCGGGTGTCACTTGAGACGAGGCTGGGGGAAGGGGCCTCTGGGGACCCCCTTTCCTCAAAGGCGCCGTCCACCTGCCTGCAAGAGGACAGCCTTGAGGGGCGCCACGGAGGGACGCCCCACCGCCATATAAGGGCTCCCAGACTCAGGCTCGGGGCCGCTCCCGTCTCTGCAGCCCAGAACTGCCGCGTGGCTGTACCCACCATGCCCAGGGCCTTCGGGCTGGTCCTGGTGCCTCTGCTCTGCGCCCTGGGCTCCGGCAGCGCCAGCGGCTTCAGGTGAGGTGTCCCAGGAGCTCCGAGGACACGGCCTGCCCAGGCAAAGCCTTTCCACAACCAAGAGGGCTCCAGTCTGCGCCCCTGCCGCATCGGGGGCCGTTAGGGTTCGAGGCAGGTTCGGGGCCTGCAGGGCTGTGGTGGGGCCATCTGTGTTGGCCCCCCTCAGGAGCAGCAGGCACCCGCCCCCATCAGCTTCCCGTCCGGGACTAGGAACGGCCACCAGAGGGCACCAGCGTTCCCTCCCTCAGGCTGGCTGGGCTGTGTGTGTGTGGGGGGGACCGGTGGGTCTCTGGCTTCCTGGGAGGGTGAGGGGTCTCGGCAAGGGGCAGCGACCCAGGCCGCTGCTGAGCTGCGACCATCGGGGGCGTTGGAGCCCCACCTGGTCCCGACCCTGTACAAGCTCTCACAGGCCTGGGGTCTAGTCTGTGCTGGACGGTTCACTCTGCCCGTCAGGGACACGCCGAGCTGAGCCGCTGGCCGCCAGGAGACTGACCTAAGAGGAGGTCCTGGGAGGGGTCCCTTGCTCCCCCTGCCCCGGTGTGCGCGGGGACAGAGCCAGGCTCAGGGTGCCGGGAAGGGACGTGCCGTGTCCTGCCGGGCCCAGGTGACCATCTGACCGGCGGCAGCAATACCCTTGGGACTGCACTCCCCCAGGCCCACTGGCCTGCTCTGGCCGGGCCCCAGAGCCTGCAGCTTCCCCAGGCTCTGTGTGGATCCCCGCAGCTGCCGGAAGACCTGGGCTGGAGGGGATCAGGACTGGCCCCCTGCGGGTCTGCTGGGGGTCACCTCGGGGGTCTCTGTCACATGGAGGCTCCTCGTGTCTCTGCTGCCCTGCCTGTATTCCTGAACCCTCGTCCCCTGGGGGACTGGTCCCGCACACGCATGAACACGTGCATTGGCAAGTCACATGCGTGTGCATGAGCTATTGCGTGTGTGCAGGTCTGACAGTTGTGGGCGCAGGCTGTAGGGCGAGGCCCCTCCCAGAGCTGGGCAGACACTGGGGGTCCCCTGAGGGGCGTCGGGGGCTTCTCACCTGCAGCAGCAGATCCTGGGCGCCCCCGTCTCACTCAAGCGCCCTCCTGCCCCAGAGAAAGGCCTCTCCCTGCTGGGCTACCAGCTCTGCAACTTCACCGTGACCCGCCAAGTGCCCAGAGTGGAGGCCGTGAGGACGCCCCACCTGACCTTCGCCCCCTGCGGCGGGTGGATCCCCTGGAGACGCTGCCCCAAGACCGTCTACAGGACCCGGTACCAGGCCGTCGGGGTCGCTGAGTCCAGGCACGTGACGGACTGCTGTGAGGGGCTTCGAGCAGCTCGGCCTGTACTGGCGTCCTGCGTGAGTGGACAGGCGGGCTGGGTGCCCCCCCACGGTCCCCGCTGCCCTGTGACCTGCATGAGTGGACAGGCGGGTTGGACATCCCCACGGTCCTGGCTGCCCTGTTGACCTGCATGAGTGGACAGGCCAGCAGGTGGTCCCCGGGTCCCAGCTGCCCTGCGTCCTGCATGAGTGGACAGGCCAGCAGGTGGTCCCCAGGTCCCAGCTGCCCTGTGTCCTGCGTGAGTGGACAAGCCAGCAGGCAGTCCCCAGGTCCCAGAAGTAGCAGGCTGTCTTTCTCCCCCTGGAGCTTCCAGATCTTCCTACATCTCCGGCTCTGTCCCTCTCGTGCACAGAGCCTGGAGGGGCAGGTCTGAGGCTGATCCCGGGCCCCACCCAGCATTTGGGGTGACGGGGTGAGCTGGACCCTGCAGGGGCGAGCCACACTTTAGGGACTCTCCGATCCCACGGCAAAGCCCCGAGGCATGGGGAAGGCACTAGTCAGGGCCTGGGTGGGCCGCCCCGGTCCCGGGCCCCCACCAGGATTCTAGAAACCCACACTGTGTTCTTGGCCCCACCCAGACCTCCCGGCTCCCAAAGAGCTCTTCCTGGGGTCACTGGTCACTATGTCCAGTCGGTCTCTCGCCTGCCCTGGTATGAGGCTGCCCATGGACCCCAGTGCCCCGGCCGCCTCCCCTCACCCTCCGGGGCCCGCCAGGCTGCCCTCCTGCTCCTCACCAGAGGATGGGGGTCCAGGCTGATGCCCTGGAACCTTCTGGAGCTTCTCCTTGACACCCATCTGGACGGGTGCCTCCTCTGGAGAGAGCTGTCCTGTGGAGATGCAGTGGGACCCTCTAGTGCCCCATAGGCCTGTGGCTCACCTCTCTCCTCTTAGGGTGTGGACATGCTGACTTGCTGTGGCCGTTTGCACCTGCCCACACTGCTGGGCCCACCACGGCTGCTCTCCTACTCTTCCACCCCAAACAGTGCCCAGGACAACCGTGGGCCCGGGGAGCGGCCCACTAGCAAGGGGGGCGTCAGGTCACGTGGCGGCTGGGGCACACGGTGGTCGGGTCAGCGTGGCGGCTGGGGCACACGGGCGGTCGGGTCGCGTGGCGGCTGGGGCACACGGCGGCCAGGTCGCGTGGCGGCTGGGCACACGGCGGTCGTGTCGCGTGCGGGGCTGGGGCACACGGCGGTCGGGTCACGCGTGGTGGCTGGGCACACGGGCGGTCGGGTCACGTGGCGGCTGGGCACACGGCGGGTCACGTGGCGGCTGGGCACACGGCGATCGGTCGCGTGGCGGCTGGGGCACATGATGTCAGGTCACGTGGTGCTCAGAGTATATGGCTGTCAGGCTACGTGATGGTGAGAGTAATTGATCTTCCCTCAATGTCCGCTTGAGATGGCCAAGCAAATTGTGGCCCACCAGAACAGAAGGGGTCCCAGCCGGAGGGCACCACCTCGCCCAGACCCACTCAACGGCTGCCCTCCCGCCCCAGATCTGAACCGCTCCCTGGAGTTTGCCTCGAGACCCGGGGTCTGCCCGGTGGGCTGGACGAGGCCCCCACCCTGTGTCCTGACATGGACTGCCCCGGCTCTGGAAGTGCTGCCCTTTGCCGGGGTCCCGGCCGTGCGGCCCCGAGCCTCCAGGTAGGGCTGGGACCTGCTGCCTTGGGAGCAGTCCTGGGGGGTCCAGCTATGTGGGTGGGGGGCCCAGGGCCAGCTCCAGTGTGAAATTCTCTGTATACCTGAGGACCGAGGCCGGGCTGGGTGCTCTGTGGCCGGGCACAGCTCTGCGGGGCAGGCGTCGCCCTTGCCCTCAGTGGCCGTGCCCTGGGCAGCTCTGCAGGGGCCCCGGCACATCCTGGTACAACGTGACCTTCCTGGTGAAGATGAGCTTCTCCGACCTGCGGGCTGTCGATCCCCAGCCCGGAACCACTGCGCGGCTGCTGCACGCCATGGTAGGTGCACCCAGATCCTGCGGCTGCTCATAGGGCTGCTGACCCCAGCAGCAGCGTCTTCCTGTCTGGGAAACGGCGTGGACAGCCCTGATCACGGGTCAGCGTCCGGGGAGAAGCAGTACTGCCTCCTCGCAGACCTTCCAGAACGTTCTGCTTTGGGGGCTCTGCTCTACCTCCCAGAGGCTCTGCCAGGCTGTCCGCCGGGCCGGGGGCACCTGTCCAGATTCACAGCCCACCTGGGTTCCCCTGGGACATCCTGAGCTCAGATGTGGGCTTGGCTCCCGCAGGCCACGCCCAAGGTCCATCCCCCAGGTTGGCCTCGAGCTGGGCGGCCCCTTCCCGGCTCTCTGCTGGCCTGGCCTGGGTTCCCGCAGCGCCACCGTCACCCACGCTCAGAGGTGCCAGGGGGCCGTGTCCATGCAGCCGCCGCCACTGGCCTCCGTCCAGGGCTTCTGACCACTGCCCTGAGGGCCGCTCTGTGTCTCCTCGGTCTTTCTGGGGAGCAGAGCAGGGGAGGGTGGGGCCCAGTGTCCAGCCTGCCTTGGGAGTCCTGACTGTTTCCACCAGGTCACCAGTGCCCTGTGGCCACTGGCGTGCACCGTGCACCCCCTGCACTCGGCCGCTGGGACCCCACGACCACCCTGTCGCGGCTGCTACTGGGCCTCAGCCGCCCACTGCCCGTGGGCGCCGTCTCCGCGCGCTGGACCCCCGTGGTGAAGCGCCGTACGAGGTGATCCGCATCGAGGTGCAAGGTGGGCCCCGCTCTCCCGCGGGGGGGCAGGCGGGACTTCTCAGCACTCCCGGTCCTCAGGGCAGCGAGGGCGCCCAGGGTCAGGTCCAGGCACCCTGAGAACCACATGTGACCGAGGTATCTTGGGGGACCCAAGGGGGCATCTCAGGGGCGGGAGAGGGTCTGGTGGTCAGGCATGGCCGTGCGGGGGGCACTCAGTGCTTCTAGGGGTCTCTGACAGGGCAGTGCCAGGTCAGCTGGGAGTGCCCAGCCTGTCTCAGTGCGGGGTCCCCCGCCCCCTCCAGGCTGCCCCTGCTCCCGCCAGTGCCCAGCCATGAGCCCGGATCCCCTCTGGGCCTGGGGCGCCTTTCTGGACTCCATTTGTGGGTCAGTGGGCGCAGGACCCACGCCCCCTTCCCCACAGATGTGGACGAGTGTTCGCACGAGGAGCTGTGGCGCCTGCGCCGGCGGGGAGCTGTGCGTGAACTCGAGGGGTCCCACCGCTGCTGGCCGGAGCCCCCAGCCCCACGCCCCAGGAGCCGGGCAGCCCTGGGCAAGGTAAGGGCCTGCCGGGGTCCGGGACCAGCTGCGGGCAGGGGGCAGGGGGCGTCCCTGCAGGCTGGGCCCTGGGCGGACCATGCCGGGAGGGTCAGCAGTGAACAGGGATGCCGGCTGTGGTGCAGGAACTCGCGAAAGCCTCCTTCAGGACAGTGCGCTGACCTGTCCATGGGAGTTAGCCTCAGCCTTGGAGCTGGACTGGGACCATGAGTGCCCCTGAAAGATGGTCTGCTCAGGCCATGCTGTGTATAGGGCTTGGGTCTGCTCAGGCCATGCTGTGTATAGGACTTGGGTCTGCTCAGGCCATGCTGTGTATAGGACTTGGGGTCTGCTCAGGCCATGCTGTGTATAGGACTTGGGCCCTGCTCAGGCCATGCTGTGTATAGGACTTGGGTCTGCTCAGGCCATGCTGTGTATAGGACTTGGGCCCTGCTCAGGCCATGCTGTGTATAGGACTTGGGGTCTGCTCAGGCCATGCTGTGTATAGGACTTGGGGTCTGCTCAGGCCGTGCTGTGTATAGGACTTGGGCCCTGCTCAGGCCATGCTGTGTATAGGACTTGGGGTCTGCTCAGGCCATGCTGTGTATAGGACTTGGGCCCTGCTCAGGCCGTGGCTGTGTATAGGACTTGGGTCTGCTCAGGCCATGCTGTGTATAGGACTTGGGCCCTGCTCAGGCCATGCTGTGTATAGGACTTGGGGTCTGCTCAGGCCATGCTGTGTATAGGACTTGGGGTCTGCTCAGGCCGTGCAGTGTATAGGACTTGGGCCCTGCTCAGGCCATGCTGTGTATAGGACTTGGGTCTGCTCAGGCCATGCTGTGTATAGGACTTGGGCCCTGCTCAGGCCATGCTGTGTATAGGACTTGGGTCTGCTCAGGCCATGCTGTGTGTAGGGCAAACGCCTCCCCCGCTGTGCTGTCACCTGGCCCCCCACTGACCTTGTTGGAGGAGGCTGAGCTCAGGTCTCTCCCCGAG
>JAJIBD010000789.1:0-36766 GCA_021461705.1 Cryptotis parvus | reverse complement strand
ATTGGCCACATCCTTAAGCTTTCGGATGATGAACACTATTTCTTTTCTTCTCTCTCTCTCTCTCTCTCTCTCTCTTTTTTGGTGGTGGCAGGGTCTCATACGTTCTAGGCATGCGTTCTACTAATGGAGTCACATGCAAGGCTCCAAATGATGAATGTCACTTTCTTTCTTTCTTTTGCTTGCTTGCTTGCTTGCTTGCTTGCTTGCTTTCTTCTTCCTTCCTTCCTTCCTTCCTTCCTTCCTTCCTTCCTTCCTTCCTTCCTTATTTCTTTCTTTCTTTCCTTCTGCTTTTTATGGTTTTGGGGCCACACTTAGTGGTGCTTCGGGTCCAATCCAGGCTCTGAGCTCCAGAGTCATTCCCAGTGACCAAAATGGGGTCCAATGCATGCAAGGAAAGTCCCTGAACTATATCTCTCTGGCCACCACCATATGCAATTCCTAATTAAAAAATTTAAAAATCATTTAAATTTTTTAGTTGTCTGTTTTTCTGGGTCTTTTATTGGAGATTTGGGGGCTACAGTCAGTGATGTTCAGGACTTACCCTTTCTCTGCTCAGGGGTTCTCTGCTCAGGGGTCACCCTTGAGGTATTCAGAAAACCATAATGTGGTGGCAGAGATAGCGCCCCGGTCAGTTTAAGCATGCAAGGCAAGCACATTGCCTGCTGTGCTGTCTCCCAAACTCACCATTTCTAATCTAACCTAAGTGAACAAAGTGAACTAAGTGAGCTAATGTCAATGGCTCAGTACATCTCAAAGACAGGCATACTTTATTACTTGTCTCAAAAATATTTTGGGCCACACAAACTTTTTGTTTTTCCCACAATTTTCTTTATTTCCGCCCCGGCCCCTATTTCCCTCCTGCTTTTTTTGTTGTTATTATTAGGTAGATAACCACTACTATAATTACAGATTAGCCCAGAAAATTTTCCTCCAAATGAGGACAGCCAGTGGGGATGCTCACAAAAATACCTCAAGGAATTCCATTTTGTGAAGACTTTGAATAAGGATTTGGCAATAAAGAGCTGTCAACTGTCCCCACTAAAAAGTCAGGGTCTGGCCTCAATGAATGTGCCAACAAGCAGCTGAGGAGGAAGGAAAAGACACTCAAAAATATAATCCAGGGCCGGGAGTGATAGCCCAGCGGGTAGGGCGTTTGCCTTGCACACAGTCGGCCCATGCCGGCCCGGGTTCGATTCCCGGCATCCCATATGGTCCCCCGAGCACCGCCAGGAGTAATTCCTGAGTGCAGAGCCAGGAGAAACCCCTGAGCATTGTCGGGTGTGACCCAAAAAGCAAAAAAAAAATTATATATATATAAATATATATATATATATTATATATATATATATAGATTATATATATATATATATATATATATATATATATATAATCCAGGTGCTGGAGCCATAGTACAGCGGGGGAGGACGTTTGCCTTGCACGTGACTGACCCGGATTCGATATCCTGGCATCCCATATGGTTCCCAAGCACTGTCAGGAGTAATTCCTAAGTTCAGAGCCAGTAATAACCCCTGAGCATTGCCGGGTGTGACCCAAAAAAAAAAAAAAAGTATGTGTGTGTGTGTGTGTGTGTGTATAATTTTATTTGGATTATATATATACAATCCAAGTAAAATTAGTGTCTGTCCCTTTGAGACAAATTCCTTAGCCGGTCCCTTCCAAGCATAATACCACCCCAACAATCTGGAATCTGGAGTACTCACTGACCTGACAGACAGGACGATAAATTATTCTAAAGGCTTATAGAGGTTTGGAGGGTGAAATGGAGGGTGAAGAAAATTAAGTATATTGTTACTTAGCAGCAAAATCGGAAGGGGGGCCGGAGCGATAGCCCAGCGGGTAGAGCGCTTGCCTTGCATGCGCGGCCGGCCTGTGCCGGCCCGGTTCGATCCCCGGCATCCCATATGGTCCCCTGAACACCGCCAGGAGTGATTCCTGAGTGCAGAGCCAGGAGTAACCCCTGAGCGCCGCCAGGTGTGACCCAAAAAAGGAAAAAAAATCGGAAGGAAGGAGGCAGATGACTAAGCTCAAACCATATCAGGCAGAGGAAAGCTAATTCATCTGCAGAGGCAAATTCAGAAATCACAAGTCAATTGTGGAAGAGACCCTGAGAGTGTTGAGAAGACAGTAACTATGCATAGCATCACGTAGAAATTAAAGGGAAACACCTGAACTTATACAACTGGGGAACTCTTTAAAAAGAGACTATAAAAATCACCAAGTGCATAAAGTTGATCACTTATTTGCTTGCATAACTTATCAAACTATAAAATATGTAATATTATAATATATTTATAAACTTAAAGTTATAATTTATCAGAATCATAAATTTGAGCATTTATGGTCCTCACATATTAAGTCCCTCCTGGAAATGCAGGTATGATGCAGTAGTGGGAAAGACACACGTACTGATAGTGACCACCTGGAACGCTGTTTCAAGTGATTTAACCTTTCCTCACAAAACCCTATTCTGTGACTAAAAGACACAGGAAACATTGGGTCTGCTAGGGCAGGGTCTACAAACCATCAGTCCACAGACTGCTGGTGCGCACGTATAGAAAGCTTGAAAACCAGGACTCTCCCACAGTAGTTATAATGCCAGTCCATTGATCAGTATGCAGACACAGACCATGCATTCCAGACCAGTATGCAGGTCACATTGTTCATGTAGCTATGATTTTGCTACAGGAGCAAAAACGTTGAAGGGCAAGTCCAGTCAACAGAATACTTTAAGTACAGAACGGTAAAACAACTAAGGAGCTTGACGTACTCGGTAGGGGAGACAAAATCAAGAGCTTCTGACTAAACAGGACTATGTAAGAACCCAGGAAGGATCTAGCCTGAAAACAAGTCCTATGTAAAGCAAGTTCTGGCTCTAGACACTATTGAAGGAAGGAGTTGAGATTCTTGCCATTCCCTGCCTTTCTCAGAGCTGGCTCATGAACTAGAACTAGCCTGGCCCTAGGGGTGGAGATTACCAGTGTCTTAGAAATGCTGGAATAGACAGGAGCTTAAATTTGCCCTAAAAGGTTGGACCTTTGCTGGAAATCTATTCATCTGAAATCAGATATGTTGTGCACTTTTGTTGGGGGAGGTTCTCATGGGTTGATCAGACAGGGACTCCAACCAATGCAGAAGGAAGCAATCTGATGGAGAAAGTCCGGACGTCTACACATGAATGCAAATTCTCCATGGTGGAAAAAGCCAGAATGAAGGAGAATAATAGATTAAGAATTAAGGGGCCAGAGCGATAGCACAGTGGGTAGGACGTTTGCCTTGTATGTAGTCGACCCAGGTTCCACCCCCAGCATTCCATATGGTCCCCTGAGCACTTCCAGGAGCAATTCCTGTGTGCTCAGGACTAACCGCCAAGCATCGCCAGGTGTGACCCGACACACACAATAAAGAATTAAGAGGCATGTTGGAGAGATAGAACAGTGGATAGGGCACTTGCCTTGCATGCAGCTGACTCAGGCTTTGGGTTTGGTTTTGTTGTTTTTTGTTTTTTTTTTTTTTTGCTTTTTTGGGTCACACCCGGCAATGCTCATGGGTTACTTCTGGCTCTGCACTCAGGAATTACTTCTAGCAGTGCTCAGGGGACCATATGGGATGCCAGGGATCGGCCCAGGTTGGCCGCGTGCAAGGCAAACGCCCTCCCCACTGGACTATCGCTCCAGCCCTGACTCAGGTTTGATCCCTGGCACCTCATGTGATCCTTCACCCACCAGGAGTGATCCCTGAGCACAGATCCAGAAGTCAGCCCAGAGCATTGCTGGGTGTGTCCCACCCAAAAAAAAAAAAAAAAAAAGAATTAAGAGGGTTATCAGTATAACATTCAGAAATTTTTTCTTAACTCTTATAAATAAAAAATTGAGGGTTGTGTAATATACTTCAAATAAAGTTACTATATTCAAATAGTTAATGTCTTTTTTTATATAGGAAATTGATCCTCCTACTGCTATAAATGATGAAGAAAGTGACATCATATTCTTTATGAAAAGAGCTACAGGATTTAATAATAAAATAGAATTTGAGTCTTCATTGTACAAAGGATACTTTCTTGCTTGTAAAAGAGAAAATGACCTCTTCAAACTCATCCTGAAAGAAAAGGATAAAGGTTTGAATGTATCTGTGAGTGAAATAAAGGATAAACCGTAATTTTCACGATCGAAGACAGTAGAGAATAAAACATGTGACAAGAAGCTATAATGTAGTTTTGTGGAATACTTGCTGGCAGGTGTGAGGTCCTGGGTTCAATCCCCAGCAGTGCAAAAATAAAATAAATAAAATAGATGATAAAATATATAAGCTTTTGCTTTTTTAGAAATATTATAACACTGGTGGAGGGATGGGTGCTGGAGCACTGTAGGACTGAAACCCAAATACGAACACTTTTGTAACTGTATAGCTCACAGTGGTATAATAAAAAGTTTAAAAAAGAAGTACTGTAAGAGTCTGTGCTTCTTTTGTATTATGGTCTCTAATGAGATAAATAAAAAATAAATAATAAACTTTCACAAAATTAAACTGATTCCTTCCAATCTAAGTGAATATTTGTATAATGTAAAAAGAAAATGCATAACTTGAAAACATTCTAAATTGTTAATCAGAACATTCGTTTATATTCAGTAAAAGTAGTTTTAATCTGTGGATACCAACAATGAAAGTTATTAGAACTTAGATGTTTTTGTTTTTGTTTTTTGGTGTTTGGACCTCCCATGGTGGCGCTGAGGCTATATTCCTGATCTGGACTCAGGGATCACTCCCAGCAGTGCTTGGAGGATCATAGGAAGTGCGGGGGTGTTGCAGTACACAGTACACTGTTCCCAGAGCATCTGCATCTTGTCTGGAGTTGCCTCCTGCAGGCCATTTTGTCCATAGGAGGAGGACAGTTTGAATGTGGCAGTATACCTTACCATGCATTCTATGTTAGCTGGTATAAATATTTTCTCTCATATTGCCACAATCATCATGGGACTAGATAAGATCTCACCAGTATATTTACCTAGCCACATTGGATCTCTAAGTAATTAGACCTGAGAGAAGTGCTGTTTGCCTCCAAGCAAGCAAGCATGGCTCTCTAATAAGTCTAAAGGCTAATATACAAAAACAACTATGAAGTAAAGATAAGACTCTTGTGAAGGCTTGGAGAAATATATACCTGGCTGTGGAATATCCATTGGTACAGATGCATTCCTTTGTATCCTTTGTATTCTGAGATACAGATCATCTCAGAATGAACCTCCTCCACTCTACCCTGCAGGGGTGCTTCCAAGGCAGATCTTGGCTGGGTAGTATTAACATCACAAAGGACCTAGGTGAGGTCCTGCGAGAAGGGGAATTGACCCCAACTGCTTCCCATTGATGTGGGCCAGTCTGTATTGAAGGGATATAAAAATTGAAGCCTGCTTTCTTCTGCTCCTTTTTTTTCCTTTGCCTCTTGCCTTTTCACCCTCTCCCCTCTGTTTTCCTTCCTGTTGGGCCTTAACATGTGGTTGCAGACATCTTGGCCTACACCGGGCGGGCCCAGCCAGGAACCCAAAGTCCAAGGTTTTCCTATTAGTGGATTGTATACCAGAACCTGTGAGAGTAAAGCCTTTTGAAACTGCTGGATTCTTGTATCTTTCTTTGTCTGCTGATCCCCTGGGGCAGAAGGGGATTCCTACACCCTGCTCCCAGATTTTGTTGGGGCACCCAACCATATCTGGCACCAGGGATTTGAATGGGGATCAGTTTCACGCGAGACAAGATCAGCCCTTCATGCTGTACCATCTCACCAGCTCCCTACATGATTTAATTTTTAAGGATAAAATTAAAATATAAAGGTTCATGTTTATGAGAGGAGATCTTAGGTTGTTTATGGTGGAGCTCAAGGTCTGCGCTCTGGGGACTATGTGCAGTGCTGGGTTGAACTGGGGTCCACAAGATACAAAGCAAGTACCTTAACTCCTGTCCTAGCTCTCTGACCCAAAATCATAAAATTTTTGGCCTTTTTTTGGGGGCAGATGCCACTGGAGAGATAGTACAGCAGGAAGAGCACTTGCTGTTGCAGGCAGGTAGACAGGGGGTGCCACAAGGCAATAAAAATTCCTAAATAAGAAAGAAAACTGGTCCTTCCGCTATCCAGAGTCACACCTGTTGCCACAAGGGAACTAGACCTGAGAAGACCATATCAACAATAGACCCTGGGGGAAGGGAAGGCCAGAGGGAATGTGTGAATGGCTTTAGCTGATTAAATCTCCTGAAGAAAATGAATCAGCCTTCCCACCCAAAACCCAGCTCAAAGAAGACTCAAGCATTCCAATCAAAGAAGACCACTCCCAAAGTCTACTCCCTTGGCAAGGGCCCTAGTAACTGAGGTTGAAGCCCCATATGGGAGTAACTTGGGGAGAAATCTATAAAAGCCATCCTGACCAAAGGACAGCGCAAACATGCTGCCTGGGTACACATGTTGCCTTGGCGCCGCATGCTGCCTGGGCACACATGTTTCCTGAGCCCCTGTGGCGGAGCACAGGTGGTGCCTAAGCACGTGTGTTGCCCGCGATCTCCCCTCTTGAGATGTGTACTCTCTCTTACTCGCTCTCCGTCTTTGGAGTAGCCCGCGATCTCTCTTTGAGCGCGTTACTCTCTCTTACTTTCTCTCCCCCTTCCCTCTACAAAAACCTCCTCAATAAAAATCTATTTTACTTCACTGCTCGTCCACCCCTGAAAATTCTTTTTCTGCGAGAAAGACAAGAACCCTGAGGCAGACCTGGGTAAGGCCTAGGACTGACTTTCCTTTCCCTGCAAAGAGCAATTCCTCGCTCCAGCCTGAGTCCGTGGCTCCCCGAGAAACCTCGGGTGGTGGGGATTAATTCCCGTGGCCTAGAGATCAAGCGTGCATCAGGCGTGGCTTGACGGCCACCTCGTGGGGCTGGTGGGGCTCAGGCCCACGGCGTGCAGGGGGCTCATGACAGACTTTATAAGTCCTTAGCCTGCCCAGCAGGTCCCGGGTGGCAGAGGCGGCTGGGGAGAAAGCGACCATCTCTCTCCCCTTCCGGGCTCACATAAGTCACCCGTGGGGTCCACCTGCAACATTTGCCTTACATGTGGATAACTATATTCAATTCTTGGTGCCTCTATAGTTCCCCAAGCAATACCAGGAGTGATCCCTGAGCAGAGAGCCAGGATTAAGCAATGTTGGAAGTGACAACAAATATATATATTAGTCAAGCTTTATCTGACTAACATCTGCATTTCTTTCAAGTCAGGATTTCTTCAAAATTTAATTTTTAACTGAATTTAGTCTGAATCCAGCACAATATAAAAAGAATTGCATACCCCAGTCAGGTCACATTCAATTAAGGAATACAAAGATAGTTTCATACTCTAAAATCAAGTAATGTTGTATATTAGTAGATTAAAGGATGAAAAAAAAGTCATCGCAATAAGACAGAAAAATTATTTGCTAAAATCCGTAATAAATATGTAATAAAATAAATGTTTTATTTATTTTATATAATAAATAAAATAAATATAATATATAATAAATATATATAAAAGTAAATAAAATAAACATGTAATAAAAATCCCAGCAAATTTGAAAACCAATTCTGAAGGATATCCATGAAAAAAAATTGCATTTGGGACAAGGAGATATTTGAAAGGGCTGGAATGCACACTTTGTATGTTGGAGCCCCACATTCAATCACCAAACCACGTGGTCCCCCAAACATAAAGTGGAGAATAACTTTCGAACACCAGACGTGGTCCAACACACACCAAAAAAGGAACAGGAAAACCATAGGCTAGCTTCAAACTTAACAGTGAAGAAAAGTGAAATGGCACAACTTTTGCAATTTCCATTCAGCATAATTCTAGAGGTATTAACCACTCAGAGAACAGAAGAAATAAACGGCAACCACATGTGATATAAGAAGTAAAATTATCTTTTTATATCTATTTTTAAAATTTTGTTATTTTATTTTATTATACTACTGAGATATACAATTACAAAAATGTTCATGATTAGGTTCAATTATACAGTGTTCCAGCACCCATCCCTCCACCAGTGCACATTTCCCACCACTAATGTCCCCTGATTCCCTCCTCCCTCCCCCTGCCTGCCTCTATGACAGGCACTTTACCTCTTCTATTTCTGTCTCTCTGTCTCTGTCTGTCTGTCTGTCTGTCTGTCTGTCTGTCTGTCTATCTGTCTGTCTGTCTGTATCTCCCTTCTCTTATACATTCTGGCTTGCAATACATACATTTAGGGTTATTATGTATATCCCTTTGCCTACATTCAATGCTCAGTTCTGGGCTGGCATTACCATTTCCAACAATTATTAGCACTCTGGCCCCCTCTCTGTCTTACCTAACCTGCAGAGGTTACCTAACAGAGGTGACCTGCAGGTTACCCTCTGCAGGTTAGGTAAGACAGGAAAAAAGCTGGACCTGTCGACATTTCCACCAACAATGGATGAGAGTCCATTTATTCCCGCATCCACGCCAGCACTTGTCCTTGCTCTTTTGGATATGTGTCAGTCTCGGTGAAGTGGGATGATGTCTCATTGTTCTTTTGATTTCCATTTCCATGATGAGCATTTTTTCATATGCCTTTTGGCCATTCAAATTTCTTCTTTGATGAAGTTTCTGTTCATTTCTTCTCCCCATTTTTGATGGGGCTAGCTGTTTTCTTCTTGTAAAGTTTACCAGTTTCTTATATCATGGTTATTAATCCCTTATCAGATGGGCATTGGGTGAATATTTTTTCCCACTCTGTGGACTATCTTTGTATCTTGATCAACTTCTTCTTTTGGTCAAAGTGTATCTTGGTCACTTTTAAGTTTCATGTAGTTCCTTGTGTTTATCTTTGTTTCCACTTGCTTTGTCTGTGGTGTTTTATCTTTGAAGATGCCTTTCGCTTCAATGTCATGGACAGGTTTGCTTATGTTTTCTTTGTCATGAGATATAGTTATAAAGTTGTACAAGATTAACTTTCATTCATACAATGTTCCAACACCCATTCCCTGAACTGGTGTACATTTCCTGCCACCAGTGTCCCCAGTTTCCCCCCACCCACCTTCCACTGTAAAATTATCCTTTTACAGAAAATGCACTTCTATATAGTATCCTACATACACACATGTATGTACACTGTACACAAACATGCACAAAAACTCCTATCAAAACTCATAAAAATTTCATCAGTGGGGGCCAGTAGATTCTGCATGCCTTGCATGCAGCCAACCCGGTTCTATTATCTGCACCACCTGTGGTCCCCAGAGTATTGCTGAGCAAGTGTCAGGAGTAAGCCCTGAGCACAACCCCCATACAAAAAATCTTATACCCAGAATGTACAAGGAACTCTTACAAATCAATATGAAGGAAACAATCTAATTGTTTTTATAATCAAGATTTTAAATGGAAATTTTTTTGAATCAAAACTATGAACAAATGGTTATACTTCGGTTATTAGTCATGGAGAAAACACAAATTCAAAACAACAGTGACATACACTGTGTAAGCACCAGAATGACTATTTTAAAAAATCAGAGAGAGAGAGAGAGAGAGAGAGAGAGAGAGAGAGAAAGAGAGAGAGTGTTAGGGGAATCACTGAATTTTAGTCTGAATTAGTACGAACATAAGAGGGGCCTGATTCAGTATCAAGAAAATCAGTATTCTCCCAGATGCAACAGGGAGAGCTGGCATTCAGCTCTCCCCTAGCCCAGCTGACCATGAGGCTCCCAGGAGGACAGATGGGTTTTGGGAGTGGGGCCATCACCTCTGGGGGTGGGGGGCGGGTGTGGAAGCAGCCAGATGAGACTTGCCCACCACAATAACTGCCATTTTTTCTGTCCGGGCACTGCAGAACATCAGAACCCGCCCAGGAAAGATGCAGATCTCAAATGCAGACCAAATTAATAGAGAAGCCGAATTCGAGCCCAGGTCGGAGGCTCCCAGAAGTGGAAGTCACCAAGCATTCATCAGATGGAGCTGGGGCCACCCCCTTCCCCTCTCTATCTTGTTCTGGAGCCTGGTGGCCCCGCCCAGGAACTGCCCTGGGGTGACCAGCCATAGCATGCAGAGCCTCAGATGCAACTCAGCTCTCCCCTAGCTCAGCTGACCATGAGGCCCCCTAAGTCCATCAAACTAGTGGAACCAATCATGTCCTAGAATATACTACATTCCACAATGTGTAGGGAAGGTAGGCAGGAGGGAGAGATAGAGAGAAAGAGAGAAAGGAGATACAGAACCCGCCATGGAGGTGGGCTGGGAGGGGGAAGGGAGGTGGGGACATTGGTGATGGGAGATGTGCACAGGTGGAGGGATGGGTGTTGAAACACTGTAGAACCAAAACTCAAGCATGAGCATCTTGTAAATGTATGTCTAAAGGTGGTGTAATAAAATAATAGATAGATAGACAGACAGACAGACAGACAGACAGACAGACAGACAGACAGATAGATAGATAGATAGATAGATAATAGATAGATAGACAGACAGACAGACAGACAGATAGATAGATAGATAGAGAGAGAGTGAATAAATAAATAAATAAATAGATAAATAAAAAAGAGAGAAAAAAATATAATCATTATTGAAGGAACCAGAAACTGAAGACCAAAGATGGCCATAAGTCTCCAGAATCTGAAAGAATTTTTTGAAAATCGTCTGGCCCCCATAAAATAACAAAACTTTGGACTTCCTTCAGTTCATACAGCTGAAAGTTGAGCCCATCTTGCTGAATCAATATGAACATAAGAGGGATCTGTTTTGGTATCAAGATAATCAGTATTGGAGGAAGCAGAAAATTAAGATCAAAGCTGGCCATAGTCTCCCAAATCTGAAGTAACTTTTGAAAATAACGAGACTTTGGACTTTCTTCAGTTCATACAGCTGGAATTTGATCCCGTCTTGCACAACCTTCATAGAAAGGGAAAGCACATAAAACTGGCCAGAAATGAATTAAAACTAGACTCAAAATTGAAACCAGCAAACTTCTCAGGAAGTGAGCTGTTGAGAATGCAAAGAATGTTTAATTTTCCTTTATATTATCCTTCCCTCCAAAATAAAAAAAAAATACACAAAAAAGAAATCTGAATCAGAAATCTTTGTTGGGGGGCTGGAGCGATAGCACAGCGGGTAGGACATTTGTCTTGCACACGGCTGACCTGGGTTCGATCCCCAGCATCCTATATGGTCTCCTAAGCTCCACCAGGAGTAATTCCTGAGCAAAGATCCAGGAGTAACCCCTGAGTGTCACTGGTGTGACCCAAAAAAGAAAAAAAAAAAAGAGAAATCTTTGTTGGGACTAGAACAATAGTAGAGTAGGTAGAGTTTGCCTTGCACAGGGCCGATCTGAGTTCTGTCTCTGACATCCCACATGGTCCCCTGACCCCTGCCAGATGTGATCCCTGAGCACAAAGTCAGGAGTAAGTCCTGAGCCAAAACAGTAACAAAATCTTTTTAAGATTTATAGAACCATCAGCACAGGAATGGGACAGAGAGAGAGAGAGAGAGAGAGAGAGAGAGAGAGAGAGAGAAGCAGACTGCAATAAAACTTATCTGTCCCCTAAATATCTGCAACAAGCCATAGATTGCTCACTGTAAAGGCATACAAATCCCTGCTTTTCCTACTATTCTTTTCTGACTATCAGATATAAGTGGCTTTTCCACTATCTACTCTCAACACATGGCCTTCATAATGGAAAGAGAAAATGTCGGGACATGAAGGCCTATTTTGTTTCCCTGATTTGTCTTCCAAACCCTTTATTTCAGGGCCGGAGTGATAGCCCAGCGGGTAGGACGTTTGCCTTGCACGTGGCTGGCCTGTGCCGGCCTGGGTTCGATCCCCGGCATCCCATATGGTCCTCCAAGCACTGCCAAGAGTAATTCCTAAGTGCAGAGCCAGGAGAAACCCCTGAGCATTGCCGGGTGTGACCCAAAAAAAAAAAAAAAAAAACCCTTTATTTCACTGCACAAGATAGATCAATATTACTTAGTACATGGATAGTAACTCATAGCTTGCAATTTTGAAACCTATTTAAAATTGTTTCTGGACCCACAACATTCACACAGAACAGGGCTTGCTATATATATCTGAATGCATGCCCAAAATGCAATCATTGATTTTGCCTCCAATGACAATAGCTTTGTTCCTTGCTAGACCCTCCCCTCTATGACTGGACCTTGTGTTTGTTTGTTTGTTTGTTTGTTTAGGATATGATCTAAGAGTTTGGTTCAGAAACTAAAAATTGAAAACAGTTGATGGTAGGAGCCAAAGAGACAGGACAGAGGTTAAGGCATTTGTTTGCACATGAACAACCTGGGTTTGATTCCGTCACCACTTACGGCCCTTGAGCACCACCAGGAACGATCCCTGTGCACAAAGCCAGGAACAAAACCTGAGTATCCCTGGGAATGGCCCAATGGCAAGGCCAGGGAAATGATACATTTGGGGGTAAGAGCTATGAGAACATACCCCCAAACGTAAGACCCTCCCAACCTGCCACAAAAGATCTCCCAAAAGAGTAATAAAGCACTTTCTCTTTCTAGTTCTTACTCTGCAAGATGCTATGTGAGGTATCTTAATCATCAACTCATTTTCTTAGACTTTTCACAGAAAAAACAAAGTCAAGTAAACAAAGCAACAACAGTGAAACAGATGGAGATGATTCCAGAAAGCTCTCAGGTGTGATGTTCTAAACACGATACAGAGGCCAACATCAGACAAGAGCTGAGGCTTTGCAAAGGTGTCTCACAAGAAGATAAAGACAAAGCATTAAAGACTCCTGGCTTGCTGAGTGGCACTAGGAGTGTATCAAGCAAAAGTATCACTTAACTTAGAACATAGAGCAGTGGTCTTTAAACATCAAACTGGTGCCAGGCAGCAGCGGCAGGGTGTGGTGGCGGTGGCGGTCGTGGTGGTAGCAGCAGCAGTAGCAGTAGCAGTAGCAGTAGCAGTAGCAGTAGCAGCAGTAGCAGTAGTAGTAGCAGTAGCAGCAGTAGCAGCGTAGCAGTAGTAGTAGCAGTAGCAGTAGTAGCAGTAGTAGTAGCAGTAGCAGTAGCAGTAGTAGTAGTAGCAGCAGCAGCAGTAGCAGTAGTAGCAGTAGCAGCAGCGTAGCAATAGTAGCAGTAGCAGTAGCAGCAGCAGTAGCAGTAGTAGTAGTAGCAGTAGCAGTAGCAGTAGTAGTAGTAGCAGTAGCAGTAGTAGAGTAGTAGCAGTAGCAGCAGCAGTGAGCAGCAGCAGCAGCAGCAGTAGAGTAGCAGTAGCAGTAGTAGCAGTAGCAGTAGTAGTAGTAGCAGTAGCAGCGTTGCTGCAGCAGTAGCAGTAGTAGTAGTAGCAGTAGCAGCAGTAGCAGTAGCAGTAGCAGAATAGCAGTAGCAGTAGCAGTAGCAGTAGCAGCAATAGCAGTAGTAGTAGTAGCAGCAGTAGCAGTAGCAGTAGTAGTAGTAGCAGCAGTAGCAGTGCAGAAGAGCAGCAGCAGCAGCAGCTAGCAGCATAGCAGTAGTAGTAGTAGCAGCAGCAGTAGCAGTAGCAGTAGTAGTAGTAGTAGCAGTAGCAGTAGCAATAGTAGTAGCAGCAGCAGCAGCAGCAGCAGCAGTAGCAGTAGCAGTAGCAGCAGTAGTAGTAGTAGCAGTAGCAGCAGTAGATAGCAGTAGTAGTAGTAGTAGCAGTAGTAGTAGCAGCAGCAGCAGCGCAGTAGCAGCAGCAGCAGTAGCAGTAGCAGCAGTAGCAGCAGTAGCAGTAGCAGTAGCAGCAGCAGTGGAGTAGCAGTAGCAGCAGCAGTAGCAGCAGCAGCAGCAGCAGTAGCAGCAGCAGCAGCAGCAGTAGCAGTAGCAGCAGCAGTAGCAGCAGTAGTAGTAGTAAATAAAATGGAATTCCTTCTAACAGATTCTCCAGCCATATTTGCCACCAACGCCCTAAATATCCTCTGAGCCTCACTTTGTGGCTGCAGTCCTTTCTGGGGCATGCTCAGGATATATGCCCTAATGGTGCCCTCAGGTAGCCCCTGTCACCATAAGACCCTGCCTTCTTGCCTCTGCTCTCTTTGTATTTGTGCTAGGTTGTCTCTGTCGACAGGATCTGAATAATAGGAGTATCCCTTGCTCTACTCGGTTATTCCCATCTTAGTGGGTGGCAAGGCTACCCTAGCAGTCCAACTCAAAAATCTTTGAGAATTCTTTGACTCCCTATATTTCTCTCGACCCCAGATCTTACACAGTCAAGGCAGCCTGTTTTCAAGAACACTGAGAATCCAGTTCCTTCCTTGCACCTGCACTGCACCACCCAGATCTAGCACACATCACCTACCTGGGTTACTGCCACAGTCTCCAACATGGTCCCTGGGCTGCTGACCTTGACCTGAAATTTTCAATCAAGTCATGAAATGGCTCTGCTCAAAACCCGCCCAGGTTCTCCATTCTGTCAGAGTGAAAGTGCCTTACAAGACCCTAGACTATCAAGGTCCCACTTACCTCTCCAAATTTGTCTTCTCCCTTCTCATTTATTCTGCTCTACCATACTGACCATTCTGTTCCTCAGACATGCTATCCTGGGGTCAACTGTGTGCCCTGAATCCTTTGCCCTCAGATGTCCACTGACTGATTCCCCCACCTCCCTCGAGACTTTGACACGCCCTCTCCTTTTCAATAATGTTTGTACGCTCCAGACTAGTGGGCATTACAACCTATGCCATCCCAACTCCAGGTGCTACTGAGACCCCCATTTCTCAACCTTACTTTTCATCTGTAATTGTTCATCTACTATAATTAACACATCTGCTCTGCTATTTTCCTTTGTAGTATTCCCCCATAGAACACTGACTCATTGCTTTCTTCACTGACATACCATAAGCTCCTCGGCTAGAACCTGTAATACAGTGGTGTTCAACATAGGAATATGTCTGAGTAAATAAGGCAGGAAAATACAAAATTCTGGGACTGAATACTTTCTTCTTTTTGGATGTGGTTTTTGCTTTTGTTTTGAAGGACCACCAGGATTATACCTAGCAGATCTTGGAAGGCCACATGGTGCCAAAGGCTAAACTCGGTCCCATGCATGCCAGGCCTGTGCACCAACCCTCTGCGCTCTCCCCCAGCCCCCAGGGCTTAATACTCTGTTACAGACTTTAAACTTCCTTATAAACAAGTAAATAAAATGCACAACTTGCAAGTTCTCTGACATCTTTAAGGAAACCAGTCAATAGCTCTCAGCTCTCTAGGCAGAGAAGCACTGCACAATAGCTGTGACTCTGGACTTAACAATGGCTGGAAGTCCCAGCATCTTCCCTGGTTGAAAACTTACTGGACCAGGGCCAGTGCAGAGCTGTGTAGAGATGCACAAAGGACAAATTCACAGGTCCTTGGCTATTCAGCATTCCTTCCTCACTTGGGTGACACTCACACCCTCCACCTTCTGTATTCCAGAAAGGTTCCACCCTCCCACTGGCAATCTTATAAATATGGCTACACCCATGCAAGGGGTATTGAAATACCCCTGTACTGACTGCTTGCTATGTGAAGATATATTTCCTTCAGTCCATAGATATGTGTGAATCAAGTTCCTAAAGCCCAGGTTCCAAAGGTTAGCATGATCTACGGCATGTAGACCTGAAAAAGAACTTATGGTAGCAATTAAAGTCCGGTATTAGGGGGAGGGCACAGTTCTTATTCTTTCAAGTCGTGATTGAGTCTGGATTGTCTGCCAAAACCAATGCTTATCAGTGGTTCCCAAAAGATAACAGCCTGGCTTCCTAGTCCTTTCACATCTCTCTAGTCTCTCAGGCTTGATCTGGCACCTTCCCTTCTCACCCACTTATTTCCAGTCAGCCCATTAAGGTCAAAAGTCATGTGTTGCATCACTGAAACTCACCTGTAAGCTTCACCCACGTAGAGAAAGACAAAACAAGGATTATTTAATTGCCTTTCCTGCACCTAATAAAGCTTCATCAAGCACCCACGCTCTTTCATTTATTTATTCACCCATTCATTCAATTCATTTGTTTTGGGTTGGTGCTCAGAGATTACTCCTAGAGTTGTTCTTGGTCTCAACTATATCATGCCAGGGATCAAACCTGGGCCTCCTGAATACAAAGCATATGCTCTAGTTTTCTGAACCAACCTGTTGTTCCTGCACCAGTCTTTTATAGGCATCAAAAGTTTGACAAGCAAGAGACACAGAGTTCTGTTTTTAACTACCCACTGGAACACCTGGAACCACTTCTGAACACAGAGCAGGAGTAGCCCCTGAGCCAGAGTCCAAGACCTAACATAGAGTACAAATGCGATATGGAGAATAAAATCTTTGAAGAGGCAACAGCTAAACTAAGTTCTAAATGCCAAAAGAGAGGATCCTCTGCCAAGATTTTGGGGAAGAATATTTCAGGCAAAGGAAACAGTACCAACAAGGTGTGTGATACAAAAAGAAAGTGACCCCGGCAGGAGGAGAGGTGGTGAGAGTGGCATGGACGGGGTGGGCAGAGGCAGTGGCCCGATCAGGTACGGAGTGCAAATTATATCTAAGTCCCAATGACAGAGGAAAGGAATTAAGCAATGGGGTGATATGATCTTATTTATAGCTCTGAAAGATCATTCTGTCCCCTGGGAGGAAAAAGGAGACAGAAAGGCACTAGCCCAGGTGAGGGATGAAAAACAGTGTTGAGACTATAACAGTGTGAGTAGAGAAAATGCTGGGATTCACATGTACTGAGGGGAAGGGGTTGTGGTTGTGGTTGTTGTTGTTGTTGTTGTTGGTTTGGTTTTTGCTTTTCAGGTCACACCCAGCAATGCTCAGGAGTCACTCCTGGCTCTTCACTCAGGAATTACTCCCGGTGGTGCTCGGGGAGCAGACAGGACGCTGTAATTGAACCAGACGGGCAACTTTAAGGCAAACACCCTACCGGCTGTACATCAGGCCCCGTTGTGTTTGTTTGTTTTGATTTTGGGTTTTGGGTTTTGTGTCACACCTGGTGGTGCTCAGGGCTTATTCCTGACTCTCCTTTCAAAGGTCACTCCTAGTGGTGATCAGGGGACCAAGTGTAGTGCCAGGAATTGAATTCAGGTCAGCTGTGTGCAAAATGAACACTCTTCCTGCTGTACTATCGCTCTGGCCTCCTCACTTGTCTTTTGGAGAGGAACCAGTAAGAGTTGCTGGTGGATTGTATGTGAAGGTGTTTAGAGAAAAGATCCTAACCATAGGATGACCCCAGGTTTGGATATGGTACCACTGCACCAAGACATCTGACCTTGCTTTAAGTTAAGTTCAGCTAAGTTCCTGAAAGTAGAGTTCATTCACTCTCTGCTCTCAACACCTGACCCATTCTATTACCACGGAGCTGTTTATTTGCAAAATCACTTACAGTCAGACGGTTTAAAAAGGCCTCAGACAGCTTGAATGTAAAGATTAAATTAGCACACTTTTGAAACAATGACCACAAAGGAAGTGTTTCTTCAGTCTCTAGAGCAACTAAAAGATGTCTACTGTAGATATTCACAATACATGAGAGTCAACCAACACACATGCTTGTAACTTTAAAAGAGAAAGAGATCAGAAAAGAAGAAAGAAAACCACTGGAGATAGAAATTTAAACTGCAGCTCCTATATTTCCAGATGCTTTCCATTTTTATCCATAAAACTTAATATATACATCAAGCTTATTTATAAACACAGTTCTCCCAATTTAAATGGAGTGGAGGGGGAAAAGAGGAAGAGGAGGAGCAGGAGGCGTTAACTCTTTTCCGTGAGTCAAATGAGGTTCAGAGCAAAGGAAAAATGGAAACTCAGGAAATAAAATATTTTTCCCAGGGGCCGGAATGATAGCACAGCAAGTAGGGCATTTGCCTTGCACGCAGCCGACCTGGGTTCCACCCTGGGAACCCATATGGTCCCCGCGCACCACCAGGAGTAATTCCTGAGTAAAAAAAGCCAGGAGTAACCCCTCAGTGTCTCCAGATGTGATCCAAAAAGAAAAAAAAATTCCCGTGATGCCTTAAGTTTTTCCCTATTATTCATTCCTGAGGCTCCAAACAGATAAGAAAAATAAAGTTTAAAAGAAGGAGCTAACTAAAAGGGCCAGAGCAATAGTACAGTGGTAAGGGCATTTGCCTCGCACCTGGCCAACCCAGGTTCAATCCCTGATTCAATCCCTGTCAACCCATAGGGTCCCCTAAGCATGGCCAAGAGTAATTCCTGAGTGCAGAGCCAGGAGTAGCCCTGAGTATCACCAGTGTGGTGCAAAAAGACAGAAAAATAAAATAAAGAAGCTAACTGAGAGTTGAGGAGAATTAAGGAGGCAACACGCAGTGAGCACAGGAGGGAGATGGTGGGGAAGTCCCCTCCTATGAACTATGGTGTCAGAAAGCTGGAGGTAGTATATCTTTTTTTTTTTATTTTTATTTTTTTTTGGGTCACACCCGGCGATGCTCAGGGGTTACTCCTGACTCTATCACTATCACTATCACTATCTTCCCATTAATCATCTATTTGCTAGAGCGGGCACCAGTAATATCTCCATATGTCCTGTCTCATGCTAGTAGAACCCAAAGGCATCCGCTTGCTCCAGGAACATAAAGAGCCTCAAACAATTATATTAGGTCACGGAATGACCTAATATAAATGTCACTGGTATTTGGCATATCAAATACGACATGAGCAGCTTGTCAGGCTTGCCGTACGGTAGCATACTGTTGTAGTCACCTCTAAATAAAGCAATTATTGATGAACCATGCAGCCGCTAGGCTGTGATAGTCTGGTCTGCTGGGTGGAGTTGTGATGAGAGGGAAGTCCGGATGTGGAAAATGGTGGGCCCCATGGAGTAGGGGATGGTGGTCTGGTTTGTTGTGAGGCTCTTCTGGGGTGGCAGGCCAGGGCTAGAACCCACCATGCCTCCCGGGCACCTCATGAGCAGCTGGGCACAGGGAAGCAAGTAACAGCTCTGCCCCATGTCTGAGAGTCTCTGGTTCAGCATACCTGGGCCGGATTGAAAAAAAAACTGCTGCAGGGTGGGTGTCGGTGATCCGGGCTGTGATAGTCTGGTCTGCTGGGTGGAGTTGTGACGGCTGTGATAGTCTGGTCTGCTGGGTGGAGTTGTGACGAGAGGGAAGTCCGGATGTGGAAAATGGTGGGCCCCATGGAGTAGGGGATGGTGGTCTGGCTTGTTGTGAGGCTCTGCTGAGGTGGCAGGCCAGGGCTAGAACCCACCATGCCTCCCGGGCGCCTCACGAGCAGCTGGGCTCAGGGAAAGCAAGTAGCAGCTCTGCCCCATGTCTGAGAGTCTCTGGTTCAGCATACCTGGGCCGGATTGAAAAAAAAACTGCTGCAGGGTGACTGTGGATCATGTGGGCCCGGAGCGATATCCCAGTGGGTAGGGCGTTTGCCTTGCACCTCCTCTGCACTCAGGAATTACTCCTGGTGGTGCTCGGGAGACCATATGGGATGCCGGGATCGAACCCAGGTCGGCTGCATGCAAGGCAAATGCCCTACCCGCTGGACTATCACTCTGGCTCCAAGTGGTAGTATATCTTATTGAGTCTCAACCACATGGTCAGTTGTCAGAAGTGTAGGAGGTGACCGGTACAAAAAGAAAAGTTAGACATGTTACCTGCTTCTAAGAAAAGTGACTATTAGAAAAACAAATACCTTTATTAGAAAAATGTTAAAAGCAAATGAGAAAAATAATAAGATTGGTCTATTCTACACTAAACTGAACTTTTCACAATTGAAAAAAAAAAACTTTTCATTTCACGTGAACCAGGGATCCTAACTATTATACTATGTAGTCTTTCATCGCCCTTTAGAGTTATACCTTATTTCGCTGATAACGTGTCAGACTCCAGCAACAGCACATTAAACACAAATACACAAAATGCTAATTAACAATGATGGGAACAAGCAGGGAACCACACCAGCAGAGGGACTCCAGACACATTTTCCTAGAATAGGTGAGTGTGAATCAGACTTAGGGTAAAAGACTTGTTTTGGTAAAGAAAAAAGAGGAAATGATTACAACACACTATCAAGTTCTCAAAACTGTCATTACGCATGTTTTTATATTGGGTTTTGTTTTTTACAGCAAGACAACCAGATTGGAATAAAAACCAACTCTGTTCAGTGCAAGTGTATATTGCCTTAAGGAGCCCTCCAGTTACCTGATTCCAATTCTATGGAAATTTGCCTTTCTGAAAGTTGTACAAAGCAGACAGCAACACAAAACCTTTCAGCTCCATGGGCAGCTAAGGCCTATACTGACCAGTGGAAGACTGATGGATCTCCACCACCCTCTTGGAAAACCAGTCTAGCACATTTATGTCAATAGACTTGAACTATATAAATGGTTCATTTTTTTTTGTTGTTTTTTTTCTGGGTCACACCCTGTCGGGGACGCCGCCAGGGTCCCCAACAGTGCTGGAAAGTGAGTTCCCTTCTACCTCCAAAGCCGGGGGGGGAATGGTTGAAGACTCAGGAATCCAATGCAGTTTTAAAAGGGCTTTACTATCACAGGTTCCAATATACAATCCAAGAGCAGGGAAAACCTCTGGACTCTGGGTTCCAGCTAGGCCCCAGCCACGTGTAGGCCAAGATGGCTGCCACCACGTGTTGAGGCCCAACAGAGAATGGAGAGGACGGAGAAGCAAAACACCAAGGGAAGCCAAAATGGCAAAAAGGGGAAAAAAAGAAGGAGCTTCTTTCTTCTTGCAGCTTATTTTATAGCTAGAAATCCGCCCAAACTCCCCAGTCCAGCCCATTCTGGGCTGGGCTATCTAGAAATGAAAACAGGAAAATAGCTCTATAGAAATGTAGCAATTATGATACCAATATCCAAGGTCAAGTGAAACATACATCAGGAGGTCCTGTCAAAGGTGGAACTTATCACAAACGTGTGGGAGTCAGAGGCTAGGTAAGACAGAAAATGGAACAGTGTGCTAACAATTGTTGAGGGTACTTATGCCAACCTAGAACTGAGAATTAAATAGAGGCAAAAAGATACACATGACAACCCTTTAATGTATGTTCTGTAATCCATAGTCTGGAGGGGAAGGAAAAGAGAAAGAGAGAGAAATGGAAAGAAATAAAGAACCTGCCATGGAGGAGGGCTGGGGGGGGGGGAGGGAACCGGGACGTTGGTGGTGGGAGATGGGCACTGGTGGCGGGATGGGTGCTGCAACACTGTATGACCAAAACCCAAATATGAACTTTTTAATTGTATATCTTTGTAATTGTAAAAATAAAAAATTAAAAAAAAAAAAAGAAAGAAATGTAGCAACTTCAGGAGACCAGCTGGCTGTTTACAAGGACCCAGAGCTAATTCAAAATCTCCCTAGCAGAGCTGGGAGGAGCTATAAGCTAAATGTAACTTCCCTGGTCAAATGCCCTCAGGTAATTTCTCCCAGCACCTCACCTAATGTATTGAGCCAAGATTTGCCTGGAAATGCCTTTACAGGGTAGAGAAGGGGGTTTCTGAGATGGCATGCCTCTGTACCAAAGACTATACTAATGCCAGTTAAATATTTCTCCAAGCCTTCACAAGAGTCTCGTCTACTACACGGTAGTTTTGTATTTTAGTTGCCTTTGAGTTATCAGGGAGCCATGCTTGCTTGCTTGGAGGCAAACAGCATTTCTCTCTGGTCTAATTACTTAGAGATCCAACGTGGCCAGGCAAATATGCTGGTAAGGTCTAGCTAGTCCCACGATGCTTGTGGTAGCATGAGAGAATATTTATACCAGCCAGTACAGAATACATGGTCAGATAAACTGCCACATTTAGACTACCCCCATCTATGAAGTGACCTGCAGGAGGCAATCCGAGCAGATGCAGAGGCTCTTAGAGGAGTCCTGCAACAACACCCCACAATGCTCATGGGTTATTCCTGGATCTGCCCATAGGAGTATGCCTGGCAGTGCTCCGGGATCACATGGATGCTGGGGGATAGAATGCAGGTTGGCCACATGCAAGGCAAGTGCTCTCCCTACTACTGTACTTTCGTGTCAGCCCAAAAACAATTCATTCTTTGGCTTCTCTTTTGAATCCATTATTACCTCTTCCTGATGCCATCACCAATAAAAAATCCTTTGTGTGTGTTTATTTTTATATATGTATAAGTTGTGAATTGTCCTTATTTTTAAAATTAGCATTTAATGAGATAAAATCAGATAAAAGCAAATTAATCAAAGAGAAACAAATTAAGAAAGAAGAACTGAAAGGAAGAGGAAGAGACAAAGGGAAGAAAAATAGGCAGTTCACTTGTACATATGAGGGGAATACAAAAGAACTCAACCTCACTGAGGATGTCAATAGATATATATAGTTTATATAAAACTAGATATGAATATATATGTTTAGATAGTTTGATTTTTCATGTATATTGTTCTGTTTAGTTGTGGCAGTAATGTGTAGAGGAAATAGGGTTTAAAAAGTATAAAATCTTCTCCCAATCCAAATAACCTCTCCACACAAAGAGAGAGAATGGGAAAAGTTTATTATTGAATAATCATTAAACCGGAAAATTATTCACGCCCCAGCCAATCCAGATTATAAAAATTTAAAATAAATCTCACCCTTGATTCAACCACACAGATATAGCCCATTGCATGCTTGTTCTCAAGAGCAGCAAGGGAAGTGGCAGATAACATCATTTATTAACAGAGTTCATCCTACGTCTACCTGATAAGCAGGGAAACCAGTTGGACTTGTTACTGATATGTGAAGTAAAAATAAGTGTCAATCTTTATCACAGGGAATAGTTTCATAGAACACGGCTATTTTATCTCAGAGTTTCATAGCCTGGTGCCCACCAAAATTAGGGTCTTTGACCCACAGAAAATGAAAGTGAGAATGTTTTCTTCATTGGAATTTAGCAAAGTATATCCTTGAGAAAGGTATTCTCAGGCATAGTACAGCTAATAAAGGCGCATTAACCTTTTCTTTTTTAAAGGTGGCTTTAGTTTACATCTGTGTTTCCTAAATGATTGATACCACCACAGTGGGGGTGCTGGAATGATCCAGAGAGGGTGGGAATAGTCTCAGATGCAATTAGGGTGTGTTTTATATCAATTCACTTAAAGTTGATTTGGAGGGGAGGGTGATAAGTAATTTTGTTTCTGAAAAGGGAGAGTTGGCCAAATAATTTTGGGAACTTTTGGTTTACATCATTCTAAATATTAATTACATTTTACACACCATTTATATGTAAGTTGTCACACTAGGCCCAAGTTGCTTTGTTTCTTTAGATCTGCCCATAAGCAAAATACCCCAAAAATTTGTCTGTCTCTGACTTAGTGTCATTTAACACAATATCTTCCAACTCCCTCCATGTAGCAAATGACTTTAGATTTCCTCTTTTCTAATAACGACTATTTACCACATCTTTTCTTTCTTCCTTTTGGTTTTTCCAGCAGTGCTCAGGGAGACTCCTGGCTCTATGCTTAGAGGTCACTCCTGGTGCTGCTCAGGCAACCATGTGCTACTGAAGAATTAACCCAGGCTTCCTGCATGCAAAGCACCACACCTGCCTTATGCACTCAACTCTCCATGTCCACTGGGTTGTTTCCATATCTTGACTATTTTGATATCACCTTAGTTAACACAGTTAACAGTAATTAAAATTAGTGTATCTATATTCTTTATATATGCTGGAGTGGCATTGCTGAATCATAGCAAGCCTATATTTAGAGAAATTCCCATACTATTTTTCACAAAGCCAGGACCAGGGCACATTTCCACTAATCAAGGGCAAGGGTTCATTTTTCTCCACATCTTCACCAACTCTTATTTTTGGTCTTTGTGACAAGAGAACATTCTCATGGGTGAGAGGAGTTTCATTGTGGTCTTTACTATCATTTGCTAAGCCTTAGTTTTAAAGGTTTATTTTCCTTTATATGATGAATGTCACTTCTATAACTAAGTCTGTTGTCTACACAATTCCCTTCTCACACAATGCAATGTTTAGCACTCCAAATGCAAGTCTGCTTAGTCTCCTGGGGCTGGGGGCGGGGCAGGAGGGAAGGACATGGACTGACCCTCTCTACATAGGAGGAAACACCTTGTGAATAAAGTATCCAAAGAATATTATGCATCTGTAAGAAAAATGAAATCCGTGCTCCGTGGATGATCTGGAGAGTATCGTGCTGAGTGAAATTAGAGGGAGAGGAATAGGCACAGAATGATCTCTCTCATGTGTGGGATGGAGTACGGGAATAGCAAATGTCCAGAGAAACTGAAACGAAGAGCATAAGAACTGGTCTTCAGAGAACCACAATGACAAAGGTGAAAGGAAGTGGCCACTCTGGAGGAAGGATAGATGCTGGAAGGTGATACCATGGAATCGTATCAATAACAGTATTGTAAACCACAAGGCCTAAAAGAAAAGGTGGCTGCCATCAAGGAAGGATGTGGGGTGGAGGAAAACCGGGGCTTTGGTGAGGAGAGGACACGAGTAAAGGGGCTGTGTTGGAACACTGCATGCCTGAAAGTCAATCTGTGGATAGTTTTGTAAATCATAGAGCCTCAATAAAAATAAAAAATGAAAGTAAAATGCCCAAAGAAGAGAAACTCAAATTTGTTTGATAACTGTCACTGAAGGACACCAAAGTCACTATATGATTCCTGAAGAGTTCCTGGAACTCTGATACCCTGAGACCATTCTAGAGGACTTTCCATTTACTGCAGTGGACTAAAGATTTCTTTGAAAGAGGACAAGTTCACAGCTTGCAGCGAATTTCAGTCATGGGGCCTCACAACTGCAGCTCTTTAGACACAGCTACTTCCCCAGGAGGCTGGTCTGTTTCAAGAACACCAAGTGATGCAAAGTGCCAGAAAGGGTCACCTCAGAGACCAAGAACTGTGTCCCCTCCTCCTAACACCACAGGCCCAGGATATCTGGGCCTCGTGCCAGCCCACTGGGTTGCTCCACAGCAGGGAATTGTATGCCTGATCCTACCTGCCACAAACTGAACTGCACCAGGCAGCTTTTCTCAGCCGGATCCCCAACTTTGAGGGTTGGGCCAGGAGACTGGGTTCTCAGAGCCTATCCTTCCAATAGTTTTTTTTTTTTTTTTTTTTTTGTTTTTTTGGTCACACCCGGCAATGCTCAGGGGTTACTCCTGGCTCTGCACTCAGGAATTACTCCTGGCGGTGCTCGGGGACCATATGGGATGCCGGGGATCGAACTCGGGCCAGCATGGGCCGGCCGCGTGCAAGGCAAACGCCCTACCCGCTGGGCTATTGCTCCGCCCCCCCAATAGTTTCTTGAGTTCTATAAATGTTTCATGTATATAATTAAATAAATGTTCTCCATCCTCCTCAGAACTATGCACACTGAAATCATTGGAAATGGGGGTAGGGTAGGGGGACAGGATAGTTCTACTCTTCTCTTGGGTAATGGAGAGAAAAAAGCCACAATCCCATCATCAAGTGGGTAGGCCAATCAAGTGATTTCCTTGGGTAATCTTGGCTATAGTGGTTTTCTACTTCCAACTTAAAAAGTCAAGAATAACATAATATTAAAGTTCTTCCTTAAAGGCATTCAGCTATATGTATGATTAATTAGCTTAGAACTTAAGATATAGGGGCCGGAGTGATAGTCCAGCGGGTAGGGCACTTGCCTTGCACGTGGCCGACCTGGGTTCGATTCCTGGCATCCCATATGGTCTCCTGAGCACCACCAGGAGTAATTCCTGAGTGCAGAGCCTGGAATAACCCCCGAGCATTGCCAGGTGTGACCCAAAAAACAAAACAAAACAAAAAAAGATATAACCTTTAGTGTTTTCAAGGCAAAAATTCAACTTTGAAATGAAAAGTTTTACTTGCCTTTGCAATGGGAAAATTAATCGACCTTTAGAAACAGCCTTTGAGGGGTTGGAGCAATAGCACTGCGGTAGGGTATTTGCCTTGCACGAAGCAGACCCGGATTCTATCCCCAGCATCCCATATGATTCACCGAAGTGCACTGCCAGGAGTAATTCCTGAGCGCAGAGTCAGGAGTAATTACTAAGCATTGCCGGGTGTGACCCTTTTGGGTCACAAAAAAGAAAGACTTTGAAATGGTGACAGAGAATCAAATGACCAGCTAGCCTCTGCCATGTAGAACAGTTAGTTACACAACCCTACCACACCTAGTCTTCCAAAATAGACTCAAATGGAAATCACAACAGGAGGTAGGACTATGGCCCTCAATCCTTTACCTTCTTCTTTTTTTTCCATAAACAACAGCTCCAATTTGGCAGGAGAGAGGGCATGACAGCTATGTCACAGGCTCTGCATGCAAGAGACCATGATCAAACCCCACACCACAGGGTCCCCAAACACCACCAACAGTGCCCTCAAATCAATAAGCTGACAGTATACCCGAGCAAAGCCAGGTGTGGACCCTAAACCAAATGAGAGAAACTATGATTGCTTGAAGTATTTTTGGTATAGTTTATTCTTTTAGCTGGGAGCCTCCCAAACAATGGCCAGGGTGCCAGGGGACCATACCCAGCAGCATCTACACTGGCAATGAGTACTAGGCAGATCAACCTTGCATGATGATGTAGCTCTGTGCAGGCCCGACGTGCCGGGAGCCCCCAGAGCCACACGGGCCATACTGGGGGACCGTGCAGTGTTGAGAGCAAAGCTGGTGCCTGCATATGCAAGTCCTGTACTCCAGCCACTGGAGTTATCTTTCTGGGTCCCTGAGTCTTTTTTTATAATAATATTTCCATTTAATAGAAAAGTATAAATAGTCTTAATAAGTCACATGATCTACCACTTGAGGTGTTGCAGGTGTGGCTGCAGTGCAGCTGCATTGGCAGGTGGCAGACAGGAGACAAGCTTGTCTACACCCAGGGCTCGGCCCCATGAGCCGTTGATGGTTGATGGTCTGACGTAGAAGAAGACTGGGCCCCCTGGGATGAACCCAGAGCCACGGCAGAGCCTGGCAAGCTACCCGTGGTGTATTCGATATGCCAAAAACAGTAACAATAATGGACCTCATTCCCAATGAATGGAGACGTTACTAGCGCCCGCTCGAGCAAATCAATGAACAACAGGAAGACAAGTGACAAATGACAAGTGACAAGTCACATTATAAAAATGGCATCTCTCGAAAAAACTAGAAACAACCAGTGTTTGTGGGGATGTGACAAAATAAAAAAAGAAAAGAACAGGGCTGGAATGATAGAACAGCAAGTAGGGCATTACCTTGCACACAACTGACCTAAGTTAAATCCCCAGCATTACTTATGGTCCCCTGAAAACTGCCAGGAGTGACTCCTGACTACAGATCCAGGAATAAACCCTGAGCACAGAAAATCAGATGGGTTGGACATGTAATGCGATTTGGAGATGACCGCTGGACTAGAGCCATTACCGACTAGATCCCATGGGACGTCAAAAGATCACGTGGTTTGGGGGCCAGAGCGATAGTCCAGTGGGTAGGGTGTTTGCCTTACACATGGCCGGCTTGTGCTGGCCCAGGTTTGATCCCCGCATCCCATATGGTCCCCCCGAGCACCGCCAGGAGTAATTCCTGAGTGCAAAGCCAGGAGAAACCCCTGAGCATTGCTGAGTGTGACCCAAAAAAGCAAAAAAAAAAAAAAAATCACGTGGCCACCCACCTACAAGATGGTTAGACTTCTTCATCAAGACACTGAACAAACGGTTTGAGGCTCTTCATATTCCTGAAGCAACCAGATGCCATTGGGCTACACTGGCACGTGATAGGGTCAAATGGAAATGTTACTGGCGCCTGCTCAAGCAAATTGATGAATAACGGGATGTCAAGTGATCACAGACAGATGTGGTGCCCCACAAAAACATCTACCCCCAAGACAAAAAGCATGTGGTGCCCCCTCATCTACCCCCGAAAACAAAAAGCATACATTGAAAAAAGATTTATGCACACCTCTGTCCATTGCGGTGCTTAGTATAATAGCCAAGATATGGAAACAACCCAAATGTCCAACAACAAGCAAATGGACAATAGAATAGAATGCAGCTGTAAGTAAAGGAGAAATCATGTAGTTTGCTGCCAGCGGGATGAAACTAGAGAGCATCGTATTAGTAAACTGGTCAGTGGAGAGGAACAAATACCAGGTGATCTAACTCATCTGTGAAATACAGAGAAATAAACAAGAAAGCAGGCAGTACTAAGCAATGGCAAACTCTTGGCCTTGGAATATAAAACCAATTATTAAGCTGTGGGGGAGATGAGGGGAGATCCAGACTAGAGGAGATTTGGGGCAGTGGTGAAGGGTTCTGCTCACTTTGGTGGTGGGGTGGGGGGTTTCAGTAATTTTGCATATCAATACACTAACACTATTGTAAGTACCTGAACTATAATAAATAAAAATTTTAAAGAGGGGGAAAATCACACTTTAATGCACATAAAGGAAATGTTCACATTAAAATGGATTAGCTACTGTGATCAGTCAAATAACCACAACACTCAGTAAAGTACTTCCAGTATATTTGCTCCATATTTTCTGAGTATATTGTTGCCTTAGTTTATTCTTACAGCTGTTAAATTGAGTAAGAAGTGTGGGGATTTCCACCCAATCTCAGGATAGCCGATCTAAGGAGAAAATCACTTTCCTATTGAGCAGTTCTACTGCACATGTGACTAATCGTAGGTCACAAATTTCACAGGCTGTTGACTCACTTCTCCATCTAAAAAGGTTGCCCAGGAAAATAACATTTACGCCATCCACTTTGAAAGATACCTACTGTAGGGAAGGCATGGGGAAAATGGGAAAAGGTTTGACTCTTTTTATATGAGTTACAACATACATACCAGCAAGGAGAAAAAACGTTGTACCTCTTGGAGGAATCCTTCACTTCTCCGATGTAACTGAAAGTTGAGGAATAAAGAGCAGACTCTTAACCAGACCTGGATCTCCTGTTCACATGAATCTTGCTGGGTATAGCCTAGGTGGAGCTGGATTTGGGGGGGTTCATGGGTATAGACTTCTGGAATTGCCATAAGGCACTAATTTTGTTTGTTTGGTGGTCGCACCAGGTGGTGCTCAAGGACTACTCCTGGTTGTGAGCTGAGGAGTTACCTCTGGTGGTGCTCAAGGGATCATTTTTGTTGCTGGGATTCAAACCAGCAGGGTTGGACCACATGCAAGGGAAACACCATACTTCCTGTACTATCTCTCAGAAAATAAAGTCATTTTGTTTAGGAAGAAGGAAGGGAAGGAGTTACCCCAAGTTGGAATGTGGGTAATTCCAAAATGGAATGTACCAAGACCTACTTCAAAAATAGTAATAGGGGGGCCCGAGTGATAGCACAGCGGGTAGGGCATTTGCCTTGCACACGGCCGACCTGGGTTCGATCCCTGGCATCCCATATAGTCACCTCGCACCGCCAGGAGTAATTCCTGAGTGAAGAGCCAGGAGTAACCCCTGAGCATTGCCAGGTGTGACCCTAAAAATAAAAAAAAAGTAATGGGGGTAGTTGGGAATATTTGAAATAATTGTGGTGTGCAGTTGCAACAGTGGTGGGTTATTAAGTATCTGTGAGAAATTAATATGAATATCTTTGTCAAAAAATTAAGTAGGGATCAGAGCGATAGTCCAGCCTTGTATGCTGCTGACCCAGATTTGATGCCCGGCATCCCATATGGTCCCCCAGCACTGCCATGAGTTATTCCTCAGAGCAGAGCCAGGAGTAACCCCTGAGCATTGCTGAGTGTGACCCCAAGAGCAAAAAAAAAAATTAAGAAGCCCACTATGTTTAATAAATTAATAAGTGAAAGCAATGACACAGATGGTCCAATTCATATGCAACAACTCAATAAAAAGGTCAGGACTAAAGCAATACCTTTCCAAGATATATGCTTTAATAAACAATATAATTAGCTCCTGCTAAGGGAGCTGACATGGGAAGTGGGTGGGCAACAAGGGTCTTTAGTGGCAGTAAGGGCCCATTAGTGGTGGGACTGGTGTTAAAATATTGAATACTTAACTGCACTATGAACAACTTTGTAAATCACGGTGTTTAAATAAAGTTAAAATATGCTATATCTAATTAAAAATTTAATTAGAATACAAAAAATAAATATTAAGGGACTTTTAAAAGTAAAATAATAATAATTTGGGCAGTTGGTACAGTGGATCAGGCATTTGCCTTGCATGCAACCGACCCAGATTTGATCCCCAGCATCCCATATGGTCCCATAAGCACCACCAGGAGTAATTCCTGACATATGGTCCCATAAGCACCACCAGGAGTAATTCCTGACTGCAAAGCCAGGAGTAACCCCTGAACATCACCAGGTGTGACCCAATAAGGGAAGAAGAAAGAGGAGGAAAAGGAGGAGGAGGAGAAAGAGGAGGAGGGGGAGGAGGAGAAGGAGAAGGAGAAGAAGGAGAAGGAGGAGGAGGAGAAGGAGAAGAAGAAGAAGAAGAAGAAGAAGAAGAAGAAGAAGAAGAAGAAGAGGAGGAGGAGGAGGAGGAGGAGGAGGAGGAGGAGGAGAGGAGGAGGAGGAGGAGGGAAGGAGGGAAGGAAGGAAGGAAGGAGGAGGAGGAAGGAGGAAGGAAGGAAGGAAGGAAGGAGGAGGAAGGAAGGAGGAAGGAAGGAAGGAAGGAGGAAGGAGGGAGGGAGGAAGGGAGGAAGGAAGGAAGGAGGAGGAAGGAAGGAGGAAGGAAGGAAGGAAGGAAGGAAGGAAGGAGGAAGGAGGAGGGATGGAGGAAGGGAGGAAGGGAGGAAGGAAGGAAGGAGGAGGAAGGAAGGAGGAAGGAAGGAAGGAAGGAGGAGGAAGGAAGGAGGAAGGAAGGAAGGAAGGAAGGAAGGAAGGAAGGAAGGAAGGAGAAGGAAGGAAGGAAGGAAGGAAGGAAGGAAGGAAGGAAGGAAGAAAGAGGGAGGGAGGAAGGAAGGAAGGAGGAAGGAGGGAGGGAGGAAGGAGGAAGGAAGGGAGGGAGGGAGGGAGGGAGGGAGGGAGGGAGGGAGGGAGGAAGGAAGGAAAGGAAGGAAGGAAGGAAGGAAGGAAGGAAGGAAGGAAGGAAGGAAGGAAGGAAGGAAGGGAAGGAAGGAAGGAAGGAAGGAAGGAAGGAAGGAAGGAAGGAAGGAAGGAAGGAAGGAAGGAAGGAAGGAAGGAAGGAAGGAAGGAAGGAAGGAAGGAAGGAAGGAAGGAAGGAAGGAAGGAAGGAAGGAAGGAAGGAAGGAAGGAAGGAAGGAAGGAAGAGAACTGCGACCGCTGGGAAACAGCGAGAGGCACAGGGCTGAGCTGCTGCCCACTCAGCCTGTGCTAGGCTAATGAGGGGTCCTGGAAGGGGTGCAGGGCCGGGCCCCTTGCCTCCCGGCCAGACCCTCAGAGGCTGAAAAAACTCATGCATCACAATCACAGCCACTTTCAAGGTCTGGACTCCAAAGCTTGGCAGAGCCACACCCAACAGAATAGACGTGTTCAAGCCCAGGTATGCACGACTTGGTGATGCACCAGGCCTCCTGAAGAGCTGAAGTTGGGGCGCCTCCCTCAACTCAATGCCCTCCGGCAAGGCCTTGTGGGCCCCTCCAGAACTGCTACCGGCTGGGAAACAGCGAGAGGCACAGGGCTGAGCTGCTGCTTCATTAGCCTAGCATGTGCTAGGCTAATGAAGTGTCCTGGAAGGGGGCAGGGCGGGGCCCCCCTGCCTCCTGGCCAGACCCTCAGAGGCCGGAAAACCTCATGCATCACAACCGCAGCCACTTTCAAGTTCCGGACTCCACAGCTCTGCAGAGTCCCATGTATCCCCCATGGCGCCGCCGCAGAACGCCTCGCGCAGTTATCTCAAAGCCTAGTATAGTCATCTAACTGGTTCACTTGATCACTTGATCATTTGAATCCCAAGTTATTCATCGATTTGCTCAAGCGGGTGCCAGTAACATTTCCATTGGACCCTACCTATCACGTGCCAATGTAGCCCAATGGCATCTGGTTGATTCAGGAATATGAAGAGCCTCAAACCGTTCCTTCAGGGTCTTTACAAGGAAGTCTGACCATCTTGTAGGTGGGCGGCCACGTGATCTTTTGACATCCCGTGGGATCCAGTCGGTAACGGCTCTAGTCCAGCGACTGTCTCCAAATCGCATTACATGTCCAGCCCATCTGATTTTCGATGCCTTGGCAAACGAGACAGCGCCCCTGATTCTGGAATAGTGATGAAGGTCAGAACTCCGGATTCCTTCTCTTACTTGAGTGAGGAGTGATATTCCAAACATAGCTCTTTCCATTCCTCTCTGGGAGACCCAAATAGCATTCTCATCCTGCTTTCATAGGGCCCAGGTCTCTGAGGCGTATGTTAATGCAGGGAGAACGGTGGAGTCAAAGAGATGTGCCCGGAGAAGGAGTTTCTTTGTCCTTTTAGCTATTTCTTCGATGCCTTTGAAGGCATTCCATGCTGCTCTCTTCCTCCTGTGCAGCTCAGGTTTTAGGTCGTTCATCATGTTGACTTCTCGACCTAGGTACACATAACTGCTGCATTCAGAGATGTTTGTTCCATTGAGAGTGAATGGGGCCTCTGACACTAGCTCATTTTTTCATGAACATAGTTTTCTTTAGATTCAGCTGTAGACCTATCTTTCCACATTCTCGGTCGAAGTCAGCCAGCATTTGTGCCGCTTGGCTAATATTTGGTGTTATTAGAACGATGTCATCAGCGTGGCCGGAGGTGGGTGTAGTTGCCATCTATCTTCACTCCCATTCCTTCCCATTCTAATTGTCGCATCTAACTGGTTACCCCATCACATTTTCTAGAAAAGGAATGTGTGGGCAGGAAGTGTGGTCTGGGGGAACCACCTCGGTAATTTTCTATACAGTGGACTCAAATGGCACAATGGAGATTTGAGGCTCTCCATTGACTTTTGTCCTAACACCATGTTCATTGACCGTATTTAGAGAAGTAGCTCCAACAACCAATATAGAATGGATTGTTCAGTGTATGAATAAAAAGCTCAAACAGACGTTGAGATAAATATGAAATAAGTGTTGTCAATAGCTGTAGTGATGGTGTGTCTGGGATTATCAGTAGAAAGCCACTGTGTTCTGGAAACCCAGAAAGTGAATCCAAGAACAGAAACTGGCCAAACTCCCACACATCTGCATAGAAAAAAAAAGGCATGACTTTTTTATCATTTTTTATCATTTTTTCATTTTTTCATTTGATCATTTTTTATCATTTGATCATTTTTTATCATTTGATCATTTTTTCATTTTTATCATTTTTATCATTTTTTCATTTTATCATTTTATCATTTTTTATCATTTTATCATTTTTTATCATTTTTTATCATTTTATTTCTTTTTTTTTCATTTTTTTTCATTTTTTTTAATTTTTTATCATTTTTTTATTTTATCATTTTTATCATTTTATCAATAATTTTTATCATTTTTAATCATTTTTATCATTTTTTATCATTTTATATTTTTTATCATTTTTTATCATTTTTTATCATTACTGTTCCCTTATATGAACTGTAAGGATCAATCAACATAACTGATGCTGGCTAAGTCAGCAGGCATCGGGAGGGGATGGAGGGTGGGAGGGAAATGCGGGTCTCTGGTGGGGGGCACACTGGTGGTGGGACTGGTGCTGAATGATGAATCTTTCTAGCAACTGTATTGTGAAAAAGTTTGTACTTTGTAAATTATGCTGTTTAAAATAAATCATTATTTAAAAAAAAAAAAAAGAAATTAACATAGACAAAAGTAGAAAGAAAGAAAGAACCCCGCCAGGTGTGTGCGTGATCCTCTGCGCCTCCGCGGACCCAAACTGCCCCAGGGAAGAGCGGAAACTCCATCAACGGGAAACCAAGGCTAACTGCCTTGTTTTCACCGAGGAACCTTGGGCGCTGGCGCCCTGGGACCGGCTGAAAATCCCCCCCCGCCAGGTGTGTGCGCGTGATCCCTGCGCCTCCGCGGACCCAAACTGCCCCAGGGAAGAGCGGAAACTCCATCAACGGGAACCAAGGCTAACTGCCTTGGTTTCACTGGCGAACCTTGGGCCCTGCTCTTCCATAATCATCCCAAAACTCAAAACCGCAGGACCTTTTACTACCTATCTTGCATGAGGTACCACTGAACCTTGGTTCCTACATCCTTGCTACCCACCCAAACTCCACAAACAGACCAGACACCTACTAACTGTACTATCCTGTCATCCAAGACCCCACATTTGCAACCTACAATAGTCAAAATGGTAAGGCAACGCAAAGTTCCATCCAGCTCTGTGAGTGAAGTCACTAGTCCAGATGAGCCAAGCAACACCAATGAGTTATATAACCTCTCTGATAAGGAATTTCGAAAGAAATGTTAAGGAGTCATAAGGAATTCAAAGAAGCAATGGAATGCAAACTCAATAAAATACAAGAGGACATGATAGAAGAAGTGAGGAAAATGCAAATGGAAATGACATATATTAAAAATGAGGTAAATGAAATGAAAAAACACAGTGGAAAGCCAGCATAGCAGAATAATAGCTACTGAAGAAAGAATTAGTGATCTCGAAGACGCTGCTCCAAAGATTCTCTACACAACACCAGAAGATAGAAAAAAGACTCACAATTACCGAACAGACAACAAGAGATAATCGGGATGAAGCCAGAAGAAACAACATACGGATCATTGGGGTCCCAGAAGGGCAAGAAGAAAACCCTGATGAAGAAGAAACTGTCAAAGCCATCATTGCTGAGAAGTTCCCGAACTAAAAAAAACACTTGCCTCAAGATCCAGGAGGCCCGTAGGGATACCTGCTAAAAGAAACCCCAACAAGAATACTCCAAGACACATCTTAATTAAAATGACAAAAAACTATAGATAGAGATAGAATACTGAAAGCAGCAAGATCAAAGAAGGAAATCACATACAAAGGAACATCTCTAAGATTTACAGCAGACTTCTCTGATGAAACACTCCGAGCAAGAAAACAATGGTGGGATATTGTGAAAAGGCTGAATGAACTGCAGGCCTCACCAAGAATTCCTTACCCGGCCAGACTCACATTCAGATATGAAGGAAAGATACACAACTTCATGGATAAGCAACAACTCAGGAACTTCATGGACTCAAAACCAACCTTAAAAGAAGGACTGAAGGGTCTACTGTAATACGACCAAACCCATAAGCACAACAAGCTCAAACAGAAAGATGGCACAAAATCCGATGACAATAATCTCTCTCAATGTCAATGGTCTAAATGCACCAATTAAGAGACACAGAGTAACAAAATGGATTAAAAAATTGAACCCAACATTCTGCTGTCTACAAGAAACACATCTGAATAATCAGAACAAACACAGACTCAAAGTCAAAGGTTGGAAGACCATTCTCCATGCAAACAATTCTCTCCAAAAAGGCTGGTGTGGCCATATTAGTATCAGATAATATAGACTTCAGGCTGAAAAAGGTTAGAAGGGACAACGAAGGCCATTTCTTATTACTTAAGGGGTATGTACACCAGGAAGAAATTACACTACTAAACATATATGCACCCAACGAGGGGCCAGCAAAATACATAAAACAACTGCTAAGAGACCTCAAAGAAGACATTAACAGTAGCACAATAATAGTTGGAGACTTCAACACTGCTCTATCAACGATGGATAGATCAACAAGACTGAAACTCACCAAGGAAATATTGGCCCTGAAGGAAGAAATGGAAGAAAGAGAGCTAGTAGATATATACAGGGCTTTTCATGCCAAAAAAAGCTGAATACACATTTTTTCTCAGTGCACATGGAACATTCTCCAAGATAGACCACATGCTGAGCCACAAAGCATACCTCAATAAAATTAAAAAGATAGAAATTGTGTCAGCTATCTTTTCAGACCATGATGCACTGAAAATGGAAGTTAACCGCACACAGAAACAGGGAGTCAAACCAAGCACCTGGAAACTGAACAGCTCACTCCTGAACAACCAATGGGTCATAGAAGAAATCAAACAGGAAATCCAAAGATTTCTGGAAACTAATGAAAACGAAGACACCAACTATAAGAACTTGTGGGACACGGCAAAAGCCGTGTTAAGAGGGAAATTTATAGCTCTGCAAGCATTCATCAGGAAACAAGAAAGGGCCCACATAAATAACCTGACTACACAGCTGAAGACATTAGAGAAAGACCAACAAAAGGGAGCCCAACCCCAGGCAGAAAAAAAAGGAAATAATAAAACTTAGAGAGGAAATCAATGAGTTGGAAACCAAAAAAAACAATCCAAAAGATTAATGAAACCAAGAGCTGGTTTTTTGAAAAAATAAACAAGATTGACAAACCATTGGCAAGACTTGTAAGGACAGGGAAAGAGAGAACCCAAATAAACAGAATCAGAAATAAAAAGGGTGACATCACAACAGAAACCACAGAAATCCAAAAAGATCATCAGAGATTACTTTGAGAGCCTGTATGCCGTGAAACATGAGAATCTAGAAGAAATGGATCAATTCCTGAAGTCCTATAACCTCCCACGGCTGAAACAAGAAGACCTCCAATACCTGAATAAGCCTATCACCATTGAGGAAATAGAAACAGTAATTAAAAAGACTTCCCAAACACAAAAGCCCAGGTCCAGACGGATTCCCTAGTGAACTCCTACCAAACCTTTAAGGGAGGACCTACTGCCAGTCCTGTTCAAGCTCTTCCAGGAAATAGAAGAAACAGAAACACTCCCAAACAGCTTCTACGAGGCACATATCACCCTGATACCCAAAGCAGGGAGAGACAACACAAAGAAAGAAAACTACAGACCAATATCCCTGATGAACACGGATGCTAAGATCTTCAACAAAATACTAGCAAACAGAATCCAAAGAC
>JAJIBD010000788.1:0-96036 GCA_021461705.1 Cryptotis parvus | reverse complement strand
TCCTGGGGTGTGCGGCTGGCCGGGCGGGCGCCTGGGGTCATGGTAGAGCCCCAGGTCTCTGCAGAAGGTGGAACTACAACCCCCAGAAGTCCGAAGCGGAACCGGAAGTAAACCGTCATTTTGAACTCTCACACAGGCCTGACTCCGCCTCAGGCAGCCTCCCTGGGGTGTAGGGCTTATTTCTATTAATAAGTGGGGGCCAACGCAGCCACTTATTAATAGAAAAAATTAGAAATTCAACACCAAGGGAAGGTAATACCCTCAAGAAAAAAGAAACAGTACACCAGAGGAATCTATCCCTGAACACCACAACACCATGGGGGAAACAACGCAGAACCCCAGCTCGAAGAAGAAGAGATGAAGGAATCAACCCTGAAGACTCAAAAAGAATACAGATGTGCATGATCTCTCTGACAATGAAATTAGAGAAGAAATTGGTAGGATGTTTAAGGAACTCAACGAAAAAATTGAGCAGATGTCCAATAAAATAAGGAGAACATAAACAAAGCAGTTGAAAGGGCAGTCAATAAACTACGGGAGGAAATGAGAGCAGAAATGAGAACCATGCAAATAGAAATATCATCGCTTAAAAACTCAGTAGAAGAAATGAAAAACACAATCGGGGCTCTCAACAGTAGGATGATAGCAGCGGAAGAGAGAATCAGTGAGACTGAAGATGAGCTGCAGAAAGCACTCAGAGATCTACATAAGATGGAAAATGACCGGAAAATGGATCAGCAACAGAACAGAGAACAATGGGATGAAGCCAGGTGGAACAACATAAGAATCACCGGAGTCCCAGAGGGACAGGAAAGTGACCCCAAGGAAATTGAAACAGTTAAAAACATCCTGGCTGAAAAGTTCCCGAGTTAAAGGACGAAGGCATCCAGATCCAAGAAGCCCGAGCTGTACCAGCAAGAAGAGAGCCCCAATAGAAAGACCCCCAAGACACATCCTAGTCAAAGTAATGGATGCCATAGACAGAGACATAATTCTTCAGGCAGCAAGATCAAAGAAGGAAATTGTATACAAGGGAGCATCCATTCGACTTTCAGCAGACTTCTCAGAAGACACCCTCCAAGCCCGAAGGCAGTGGTGGGATATAGTAAAAAAAATTAATGAAATGAATGCCTCAGCAAGAATTCTTTATCGGGCTAAACTCTCACTCCAGATTTGAAGGAAAGATATACAACTTCTTGATAAACAACAGCTTAGGAACTTTGTAAAATCAAAACCAACCTTAAAAGAAGGACTGAAAGATCTACTATAAGACGAGACATAACCCAAAAGAACAACCAACCTATTCAGAAAGATGGCACAAAATCCCATGACAATAATCTCTCTCAATTTCAATGGTCTAAATGCACCAGTTAAGAGACAGAGTGGCAAAATGGATCAAAAAGGTGAATCCGACATTCTGCTGCCTTCAAGAAACACACCTGAACAATCGGAGCAAAGACAGGCTCAAAATAAAAGGCTGGAAAACAATCCTTCACTCAAACAACCCATCCAAAAGGCTGGGGTAGCCATACTGGTATCTGACAACATAGACTTCCAGGCTGAAGAAGGTCAGAAGGGACAGTGAAGGTCACTTCTTAATAGTCAAGGGATGCATATATCAGGAAGAAATCATGCTATTAAACATATATGCACCCAACGAGGGGCCAGCAAAATACCTAAAACAACTACTAATAGACTTCAAAGAAGACATTGACAGCAACACAATTGTAGTTGGAGACTTCAACACTGCTCTATCAACCCTGGATAGATCAACAAGAGTGAAACTTACCAAGGAAATACTCCGCCCCAAAAGAAGAAATGGAAGAAAGAGGGCTGGTAGACATATACAGGGCATTTCATCCCCCAAAAAGCTGAATACACTTTCTTCTCCAGTGCACATGGAACATACTCCAAAATAGATCACATGCTGAGCCATAAATCATACCTCCATAAAATCAAGAAGATAGAAATTGTGCCAACTATTTTTTCAGACCATGAAGCACTGAAAATAGAAGTTAATTGTACACAAAAATGGAGACCAATACCAACTACCTGGAAACTAAACAGCTCACTTGTGAACAACCAGCAAGTCATAAAAGAAGTCAAAGAGGAAATCCAAAGATTCCTGGAAACAAATGAGACTGAAGACACGACTTACCAGAACTTGTGGGATACAGCAAAAGCAGTGTTAAGAGGCAAGTTCATAGCTCTTCAAGCATTCATCAGAAAAGAAGAAAAGGCCATCATAAACAGTCTGACTTCACAACTTAAGGTCTTAGAGAGTGATCAACAAAAGGAGCCCAACCCAAGCAGAAAGAAAGAAATAATTAAACTTAGAGCAGAAATCAATGAGATGGATTGTCAAAAAACAATCCAGAAGATCAACGAAAACCAAAAGCTGGTTCTTTGAAAAAATAAATAAGATTGACAAACCACTTGTAAGACTTGTAAGAAAAGGAAAAGAGAGAACCCAAATAAATAGAATCAGAAATGAAAACGGGGACATCACAACAGAAACCACAGAAATTCAAAAGATCATCAGAGATTACTATGAGAGCCTACCCGCCACGAAACAAGAGAACTTAGAAGAAATGGACAAATTCCTGAATTCCTATAGCTTCCCAAGTCTGCAACAAGAAGATTTGGAATACCTCAACAAACCTATCTCTATCGAGGAAATAGAATCGGTAATCAAAAGTCTCCCCAAACACAAAAGCCCGGTCCAGATGGATTCACCAGTGAATTCTACAAAACCTTTAAAGAGGACCTACTCCCAATTCTTTTTAAGCTCTTCCGGCAAATTGAAGAAACAGAAACACTCCCAAGTAGCTTTTACGAGGCTCATATCACCCTGATACCCAAAGCAGACAAAGATGCCACAAAAAAGGAAAACTACAGACCAATCTCCCTGATGAATACAGATGCTAAGATCTTCAACAAAATACTAGCAAATAGAATCCAAAGAGTCATCAAAAAGATTATACAACATGACCAAGTGGGATTCATCCCGGGAATGCAAGGATGGCTCAACATCCACAAGTCAATCAACATAATACATCATATCAACAAAAAGAAAAATAAAAACCATATGATCATATCAATAGATGCAGAGAAGGCATTTGACAAGATTCAACACCCGTTCATGATAAAAGCTCTCCGAAAAATGGGGATTGAAGGAACCGTCCTCAAGATAATCCAGGCCATCTACTACAAGCCCACAGCGAGCATCATTCTCAATGGGGAAAAAATGAAAGCCTTCCCCTTAAGGTCAGGGGACAAGACAAGGCTGACCACTCTCACCACTTCTATTCAATATAGTACTGGAAGTACTTGCCATAGCAATCAGGGAAGAAAAAGACATTAAGGGCATCCAGATGGGAAGGGAAGAAGCCAAGTTATCACTATTTGCAGATGACATGATATTATACCTGGAAAACCCAAAACTCTCTACCAAGAGGCTCCTAGAAATAGTACATTCCTATAGTAGAGTAGCAGGGTACAAAATCAACACCCAAAAGTCAATGGCCTTCCTATATGCAAACAGTGAAAGAGAAGAAAGGGACATTAAAGAAACTATCCCATTCACAATTGCGCCGCAGAAAATCAAATACCTAGGAATCAGTTTGACAAAGAATGTAAAGGATCTCTACAAAGGAAACTACAAAACGTTACTTCAGGAAATAAAAGAAGACCTGAGGAAATGGAGACACATTCCCTGCTCATGGATCGGAAGGATTAACATTATCAAAATGGTAATACTCCCTAGAGCTTTATACAGATTCAATGCGGTCCCTATAAAGATACCCATGATGTTCTTCAAAGAAATTGAACAAACACTCCTGAAATTTGTATGGAATAATAAAACTCCACGAATAGCTAATGCAATCCTTGGGAAAAAGAAGATGGGAGGTATCACTTTCCCCAACCTCAAGCTCTACTACAGAGCAGTTGTAATTAAGACAGTGTGGTATTGGTATAGAGACAGACCTGTAGACCTATGGAATAGAACTGAGTATCCTGAAACACATTCTCATATATACAACCACTTAATCTTCGATAAAGGAGCAAAAAATATTAAGTGGAGCAAAGAAAGCCTCTTCAACAAATGGTGCTGGGAAAAACTGGGCAGCTACATGTAAAAAATGAACTTAGACCTCCTTCTAATGCCATGCACAAAAGTCAGATCAAAATGGATTCTAGATCTCAACATCAGACATGAATCTATAAGGTACATCGAAGAAAACATAGGAGAAACGGCTCTACGACATCGAAACGAAAAGTATCTTTAAAAGACGACACACCACTGACCAAGAAAATGGAAGCAAATATAAACAATTGGGATTATATAAAATTGAAAAGCTTCTGCACCTCAAAGGAAACGGTGACCAAGATACAAAGACAATCCACAGAGTGGGAAAGGATATTCACCCAATACCCATCTGACAAGGGGTTAATATCCAGGATATATCAGGCACTGGTAGCACTCCACAAGAAAAAAGCAGCCAACCCCATCAAAAAATGGGGAGAAGAAATGAACAGAAGCTTCCAAAAAGAAGAAATTCGAATGGCCAAAAGGCATATGAAAAAGTGTTCTTTATCTTTAATCATCAGGGAGATGCAAATCAAAACAACAATGAGGTACCATCTCACACCACAGAGACTGGCACACATCCAAAACAGCAAGAACAACCGGTGCTGGCGTGGATGTGGGGAAAAAGGGACTCTCATCCACTGTTGGTGGGAGTGCCGACTGGTCCAGCCCTTTTGGAAAACAATATGGGCATTCCTCCGAAAACTAGATATTGAGCTCCCATTTAATCCAGCAATAGCACTCCTGGGAATATACCCGAGAGACTGAAAAACACATAGCAGAAACTCTATCTGTACTTCTTTATTCATCTCTGCGCTATTCACTATAGCTAGAATCTGGAAACAACCTAAATGCCCGAGAACAGAGGACTGGCTAAAGAAACTGTGGTTCATCTACACTATGGAATACTATGCGGCTGTCAGAAAAGATGAAATTATGAAATTTACCTGCAAATGGATGGACATGGAGACTATCATGCTGAGTGAAATTAGTCAGAAGGAAAAGGACAGATATAGAATGACTGCATTCATTAATCCGACATAAATAGATACCAGTGTTTTACTAAATGTGGGAAATGGTAATGGCAGATTAAAACTCACCATTGAATATACACAAAGAGACTTAAGTGATAAACTCTAAATATCTGCAGGGCTAGCCACAATGTGTAAAATAAGAGGGAGAGTGATGCAGAGACAGAGAGAGACAGAGAGAGAAAGAGAGGAAACTGGGGTACCTGCTATTAAGGCAGCATGGGGGTGGGGGAGGGGTGGGGTACATTGGTGGTGGAAATGGGGTACTGGTGGAGGGATGGGTGCTGGTATACTGTATTACCAAGAACCAATTATGAACACCTTTGTAATTGTATGTTTCACGGTGGTATAATAAAAAATTAAAAAATATATATATATATTAGGATATTTTACACTAGAGTTGTTAAAACACTTAAATAATAACCACTGAAATAATGCTGTTGGCAGTATTTGAGTAATAGAACTATAATAGATATTATTATAGATGTTTATTCTCTAGATCTTATGAAATGTCAAGTTGTCCTAGTAATGTTAAGATTGAATAAACAAGAAAGCAACCTAGTCTTTTCAAACAGCCCTTATAGTTATTGACATACAAATTCATGTCTGTCTTTATGTTTAAGCAGATGCACATAAATGTTTTCTCTGTGTGATGTGTGTGTGTATATATGTATATATATATACACATACATATATGTATGTATATATATCACTTGTATCACTTGTCTTCCCGTTCATCATCGATTTGCTTGAGCGGGCACCAGTAATATCTCCATATGTCCTGTCACATGCTAGTAGAGCCCAAGGGCATCTGCTTGCTCCAGGAACATAAAGAGCTTCAAACCATTCCATCAGGTCATGGGAATGAGATATATAATTGTTACTGGTATTTGGCATATCAAATATGGCACGGGTAGCTTGCCTGGCTTATACATATATATACATACACATACATATATATAATATGCATATATATACATATATACAGGCTTATACAGTGTTTATACATGATTATGTATATACATATCAGCTTGGAGTTAAAAGACCTGAAAAACATTTTTGCTTCCTTCATAAAAAAATTACTGTTGAGCCCTGTGGACATTTTTAGCCTACTTATATTTTATTTTTTCTACTAACTAGAAGGCTTGCTTGGAATTGCAGAGGAGCAGGGAGTCGTTGGATATTAGAAACAGAGGAAATTTAAAAGACCCAATTTAGACTCCTGCCAGGAAGATGATTAATGTATAACCATAATAGGAAGTGACTGAGGAAAACAAGGCCAGTTTTGTTAATAGGTGTGTTCTGGGAATAATTATTGGTGGCAAGATCACTCTCTTCTAAGTAAGTTTCAGCTTCGGTCCCTTTGCGATGCTTCCAAATGCTGACACCCAACTGACAAATGGGCCATTTTAATCAAAATATCAAAATATATTGGGGCCGGAGCGATAGTCCAGCGGGTAGGGCGTTTGCCTTGCACGCGGCCGACCTGGGTTTGATCCCCGGCATCCCATATGGTCCTCTGAGCACGGTCAGGAGTAATTCCTGAGTGCAGAGCCAGGAGTAACCCCTGAGCATCACTGGGTGTGACCCAAAAAAGCAAAAAAAAAATCAAAATATCATTCATGTGGTTGGTAGACATGACACCAAAGCATTCAATTAATGTATTTTGCCCTAACTCGAACAGCTGTTTGAGTGAGTATTGGCATAGTTTTTCTACAGTGAAATTTCAGACATTCACCTTCAGCCTTTCCATGTGTATAGCATTACCAAAGATAGATGTATTCAAAGACACTAGCCTCAAAAATAATTGCATCAAATTCACATAGATTACATTGCCTTTATTGAGAAGTAAAACAATAAGAAAGGCGGACTCTGTGACAAGCAAAGATTTTTTTAAATTGGATAACAAAACATCACTAAGAATAAAGGAAGACAGCAATAAATGTCTTCATTTATAGGCACAGTTTAGAGAGTGAGAAAGAAAATCATATTTTAATGAAAAGTCATACAAAATATTAAAACTATTTCTACATATCAATAAAAACACTGATGAGTCAAACAAAACATGGACCAGATAGTTCATAGACATTGTACAAAAGCAGCATATCTCCAAGAACAGAAAAAATGCCACAGTAGCTCAGCATCATTAGTCATAAGGAAAATGTAAACTCTAAAATAAGAAGCCACTATACACCCAGCAGAAGGGCTAGAATAATTATATAATATAATATTACTAAGTGTTATCAAAGGTGTGGCATAAAGGAAATTCATGTACCCAGTTTTTCTGAGTTATTTCTACTAAAGCAAAACATATATCCTACTAAACCTATGTTTCTACTAAAACATATATCCTACTAAACATATATTTCTACTAAAACATATATCCTGCTAGACACATATTTCTACCAAAGCTAAACATATAAAGCAAACTCTATATCCGGTATTTCCAATACAATATATATCTAAATAATAGAAAAATATACTTCCTTGTAGAATGGTGAGATCCTGGTGGTGAATCCGTAATACAGCTCACAAAGGATCATGATGTATTGGGTTTAAATGCCCTGTTTGGCTAGGGCTTCAATGACCGCTTCAGTCTCACCATAATCAAAGACTTTCTTTAAATCAATGAATGTTAGACAGAGCTCCCTACAAACCTCAATGAGCTTAGTTACCATGTGGATATGGTCGATTGTGCTGAATCCTTTCCAGAAGCCTGCTTGCTCGCATGGTTGTCCTTCATCTAATGTTCTGCCAATCCTGTTCAGGATGACTAGAATGAACAGTTTGTAGATGACGGACAGCAGGCAGATGGGGTGATAGTTGCCTATGTCATGGATGTCTCCCTTCTTGAACAGGAGAACTGTTCTGCTGGTTTTCCATTGGGAAGGCACTTTGCATTCAGACAGGTAGTGTGTGAAGAGCCGAGCCAGTGTATTGATGAGTACCGACGGCAGATTCTTCAGGTGTTCAGGTCTGACTTTGTCTGGGCCTGGTGCTGTTCCCTTCTTCACTGACGAAATGGCATGTTGGATTTCAGAAGGGAAAACGTTGGGAATGACATATCCATCCTTCTGAATTTGGTGTGTGGGCAGGTGGACGTGGCTATCAAAGAGATTTGAGTAGAAGTCATGGATAATCTCTATTGCCTTTCTGGAAGATGGGATAGATCCATCAAGACATCAGAGGGCAGTCATCTTGGTCTTATAGTTGGCGAAGGACAGGCGGGTGCTGTGAATACTTTTCCTGGCGTCTGCTGCATTGGCCAGGATTGCTTCTCTTCTCTCTTTGAGGTCTTCCTTTATCACTTCTCTGCACTGCTTTGCAAGCTTGGACATTAGCATATGGTTGCCTGAGGCTCACTACTTGCCATGATGGTGAATGAGCTCGAGAGTTTTTGAAGACAGGCGCCCTTTTGTGTCTTTTGGCATTCTTCGCACAATCATGGAGGTGCTGAACCAGTCGATTGTATTCTTCATCGATGTCCTCAATGATGGCATTTTTCCCATGTTGCTGCAATGGTGCCAAAGAGTTCCCAGTTGGTGGTCGTTCTGGGAGCTCTCTTTTTAAACTTTGCAGGATCTCACCATTCTACAAGGAAGTGATCATTGATGTCAAAAGAGGGGTTCGACAGGGTGATGCTGTTTCACCAAAACTCTTCAGCACCACCCTCGAGAACATTATGTGACAATTAGGATGGAAAGGAATGGGAAGATAAGAATGGAAGATAACAATTAGAATGGAAAGGAATGGGAACAGAAGATAGACTGGTGGCAACTATACCACCTCTGCTTTGCTGATGACACTGTTCTAATAACACCAAACATTAGCCAAGTGGCACAAATGCTGGCTGACTTTGACCAAGAATGTGGAAAGATAGGTCTACAGCTGAATCTAAAGAAAACCATGTTTATGAAAAATGAACTAGTTCCAGAGGACCCATTCACTCTCAATGGAACAAACATCTGTGAATGTAGCAGTTATGTGTACCTAGGTCGAGAAATCAACATGATGAATGACCTAAAACCTGAGCTGCACAGGAGGAAGAGAGCAGCATGGAATGCCTTCAAAGGCATCGAAGAAATAGCTAAAAGGACAAAGAACCTCCGACTCTGGGCACATCTCTTTGACTCCACCGTTCTCCCTGCATTAACATATGCCTCAGAGACCTGGGCCCTACGAAAGCAGGATGAGAATGCTATTCGGCTCTCCCAGAGAGGAATCGAAAAAGCTATGCTTGGAATATCACGCCTCACTCAAGTGAGAGAAGGAATCTTGAGTTCCGACCTCCAATGATGATACAGAGTCAGGGATGTTGACTCATTTGCCAAGGCGTCAAAAAATCAGATGGGCTGAACATGTAATGCAATTTGGAGATGACCTCTGAACTAGAGCCATTACCGGCTGAATCCCATGGAACATTGAAAGATCATGTGGCCGCCCACCTACAAGATGGTCAGACTTCTTCGTCAAGACCCTGAATGAACAGCTTGAGGCTCTTCGTATTCCTGAAGCAAGCAGATGCTATTGGGCTACACTGGCACATGATATGGTCAAATGGAATTGTTACTGGAACCCGTTCGAGCAAATCAATGAATAACAGGATGTCAAGTGATCAATTGATCCTTACAAAAATCATTATATCAATAATATTCATAAGAATCCTCAAATGGAAAGAGCTTTAATGCTCATGAATAGGAAAAGGATGCTTAAATAGAGGTGTAGCCATTAAGTGGGCTACCATAAGGAAATGGATAAATAAACCCCTACTGCACACAACGCTTGAATAAATTTCACGAATATGTTGAGAAAATAGACTAGACATACAAAAAATACTCTATGGCTCTAGTGAAGTACAGCTCACTTATTCATTTATATATCAGTGGGAATTGTTTATAAACAAACAGAAAATTAAAAAATCTGAAGGCATCTATCCACATCACTTTATCATATTAAGACTCATAAGGGTGAAGAGTTGAACACAACCTAAGTTCCCATCAATTAATCAGAGGTTACAGAAAACCCCAACATACTACGGCCCATCTGTAATTAAAAGACTAAAAGGTAAAATAACCGCCATTTTCAACATGCATGGACATAGAAGGCATCAATTTTAAGTGAAAGAAGTCAGAGAAAAATAAATATCTATGACTTGAGTCATATGTAGTAGAACATGTAACTACACAAATCAGTTGAAATTATGACAAATGACTGGTTACCAATGCAGGAAGAGAAGAATGGTAGTTAGGGGTCAACTAACTTTTTTTTTTCTGGTATCACTTGTATCACTGTCTTCCCGTTGTCATCGATTTGCTTGAGTGGGCACCAGTAACATCTCCGTATGTCCTGTTACATGCTAGTGTGGCCCAAGGGCATCTCCTTGCTCCAGGAATATGAAGAGCCTCAAACCATTCCTTCAGGTCATGGGAATGAGGCCTATAATTGATACTAGTTTTAAGCATATCAAATATGACACGGGTAGCTTGCCAGGCTTTGCTGTGTGGGTGGGATATTAGTAGGTTCTCATCTCATGCATTTATTGATGAACCGTGTGACCACAAAGTGGCCGTGCAAGAGGGCTTTTCTGCTGGGTGGAGCTCTGATGAGCTGTGGAGTCAGGATGTTGAAAATGGCGGCCCTCATGATGTGGGGGTTCCTCTAGCTTCTTGTGAGACTCTGCTGGGATGGCAAACCAGGGCTAGACTCGCCTTCCCTCCTTGTCTGGTAACTGATGGAATATATTCTTTAAGGGGCAAATGCAATAAAGTGTACATAGATCTTGATTTACAATGATGGATGCTTGAAACATAAAGTGGTTAAAATCAATGTGACTTCATTTTTTAAAAATATCTATATAACTAGATACATTACATTCTTGGTCACAATACAAATACAAGAACAAACATATCACTTAGACTTTTATTACTCAATAATGGAATCAAAAAGAGGAAAGCTGGTTCAAAAAAGGAATCGGAAGAAGAGAGTTTTTAAAACCCATCAGGTAAGACACACTGAAATAATTTCCTAAGTTAAAGACAAAACCACTTAATAATATCCTGCAGGGGAATAAAATTAACTTTTTGTGATAATCTGATTTATCAGACTGAAATATGGTTCAGTAGACATTGGAAGCACGTAGAGCCATTCTCTGGGGGTATCAATGCTTTCAAGTACTTGACAAACTTTTATACATTTACATCCTATGAGATTTAAATGCATAGAAGACAGCGGATCCTAAAGTCAAAATAAATATTTAAATACTTAGAACTTTTTAGCCTTCAAAAAATTTTTTTTGAAGTTGTAAATCTGGCTTCAGATTCACACTTTCCTATATTTTATGAGGAGTACAAAGCAGGATTCTGAGCAATTCTGCAAGAAGATGAGCTAATAATGTACCATTGGAAAAGAATGGTGAAAGGTACTTGATAAGGATGAACAATATGAGCCTCTTGCTTGGCCAAGATATAAATGTGAATAATACAACTGTGAGATTGTTTAGAGACGCAGTGAAAACTGCCTCTCAATGGTCTCACCTCTTAGCACCCACGGTGATGCTTTTTTTCAAAGGTCTGATGACATTCTGTCATCTGAGTTTCCTTTAGGGTATGAATTTATTTGATCTTTTCTCTGTGGCCATGGGGCTCTTTGCATCCAGAGTACAGTAAAGGTATCTTTGCAGCTGCCTAGTGTGGTTCTTGAGACTGGGCTGAAAGAGTTGATGTCCGAGAAGCAATTCCTTATTGTTTGATGGTAGATGTTTTCTTCTAACAGATTGAAACTGGATGGATAAGAGGAGATATGTTCCTGGTGTCTTCTAAGAAATTAGAAGGATGATGCTACAGTTTGCTAAGATTATGGCAAGACAACGTGGGAAGCTCAGATGTGGCGTGAAAAAAATTAGGAGCTCCAGTTTGATGATTTGAGGTAGGAATGTTTGTCTCCCAAGATGGCCAGACATCCAAATAAGATGCATTATTGCTGCCTAAGTAAGGCTGAACACTCCAGGCTTGGTTGGTTTTCAGTGCCACAGAACTTGATGAGATGGACAAGCATGCACACATAGTCAGATGGAAGGGAGGAACCCCTGGACAAATGAAATGGGGAAACCCAGAGTCTTGGGGGACCCCGAAGTTTAGAGAGCTAAAAGTCAAAGAGAAAAGGAGAAAGGGGAAAAAGAAGAAATCAGAAAAATAATGAGAGATTCAAGAAAGAAGATTCTGGAATCAGGAGAGGAGGAGGAGGAAGAGAGTCATGTAAGAAGCAGCTGTAAGTGAATGGGTGCAAGACTTGGAGGGAATTCCTCCAGCTTGCTTCTGATAGTCAGTGAAGTGGAATAAACTGCCAAAAGACAAAGGGCTCTCATTGGGGAGTGAGGGGAAGGAAGCCCATACGAACCAAACAGTGGCTTAGGAGAGTGGGAGAAAAGAAACTGGGCAGAGTGTGTTCTCAAGTGGAGTGCTATGGATAGAGACACATGGTTTTGTGTGTTTCTTCAGCCAGAAAGTTCTGTGTACATGAGGGAAGTAGGAAACTATATCAACCCAGGGTTGAACCTGCCAAGAAATACATATCTATATATCTATATATCTATATATATATTCCAATAAATATAGATCACTATTCATCTAGTTGCTCGAGCGGGCACCAGTAACATTTTCATTTGACCCTATCACGTGCCAGTGTAGCCCAATGGCATCTGGTTGATTCAAGAATATGAAGAGCCTCAAACTGTTCCTTCAGGGTCTTGACAAGGAAGTCTGACCATCTTGTAGGTGGGTGGCCACATGATCTTTTGACATCCCGTGGGATACAGTTGGTAATGGCTCTAGTCCAGCGGTCATCTCCAAATCGCATTACATGTCCAGCCCATCTGATTTCCGATGCCTTGGCAAACGAGACAGCATCCCTGATTCTGGAATAGCGACGGAGGTTGGAACTCCGGATTCCTTCTTTCACTTGAGTGAGGCGTGATATTCCAAGCATAGCTCTTTCGATTCCTCTTTGGGAGACCCGAATAGCATTTTCATCCCTGCTTTCATAGGGCTCAGGTCTCTGAGGCGTATGTTAAAATAGAGCCCTGGTCACGGTGAGCTTACAAACTGACCTCGGTCATGGCGGGCTCAACGGGAAATGGGGACAGGCTGTTGTGTTTCTGAGTCATCACAAACCAGGTGGGCAGGTCAACTCCTGCTTATGCTAAGGCAAGAGGGTTCTTAGGACAGGCAGGTGAGGTCGTCAGGTCCAGGATCAGGCAGCGCAACTGCAGGAAGTGAAACAGTAAGACGATGGACGTGGGGAAAACAGAACTGCTCAGAAAAGAAAAGGACGTGGAAGCCGTGATGGATAACAGCTCGCCACTGTCGTTAGTTGCTCTCCTCCAAAAACTCTCCTTTTAAGGGATTTTATTTTACCACTAAGCTGTCTGCTCATAAGAGAAGAGCTCATTAAGGCAGGGGAGAGCTACATTGGAAGAGATGAATGTGTGTGGCTTTTAGGACCAGGTGTGTGTGAGGGGGTGGGGGATAGAAAGTGAACTATTTGTTTAACCTGCCAGAATGAGGCGTTTCTCCTTCTATGTAACTGGTGGCCAGGAAAGGCCAGCCTTCTGGATTCAGCACGGTGACCACCTCTGTGAAAACCTGTTGTTTATTCTCTGTCCCCAGTTGGGAGCCTTGGAGCCCGGGAGGCCCCAGGTGGGAGACATGGAAATGAGCTGGAATGGGCCATAGCTTCTCCCTCTTCCTCTCATGAGAGCACCTGCAACTTATCCAGAACACTGCCTGGCTGTCTGAAAATTGTGGCATTATTTCAAACCTAAGGTCCAGAGTTGATGGTGGGAATGAGTATGGGAAAAGAGAAGGTGGAGAAGGCATTTGGTAACTGCTCCTTATTTTTAATCCCATGATGGCAATTCGGGGTTCCTGCTTGCTATGGAGACATGCCCCGAGAAGTCATCTTGGTGAGTAAATTCAGAAGCTGTGCAGCAAACGGAAATGCCAACATTCAGGTCAGCCTAAACATTGGCGGCGTTTATCTCTGGATTGTCCTGGGCACGGGGGCACTCACCTGCCGAGGGAGTGCATTCTCTGACCCTGGTAACCATGAATTGTTAATAGCGGTTTTCCTTATGCTCATCAGGCTGCAGGGCTGAATGCTAAATGAACATTAAGATGCTTTGCACGCCCACCCCCCGCCTTCCAATCAGGTTCCTGAAATGCCAGTGAGCGGCGAAAAGAGGCATGAAGATCGCATTCCGGGAACTGTCGAGATGCCAGTGGGCAGGTGATTTATGGAGCGGCGAGCAGAGGAGAGCTTCCAAAAAGGGAGCAGGACACAGGAGACTGGCCGCTAAGTGATTTCCTAATGGCCTGAGGGCTGCAGGGCCTCCCCCTGTGCCCATGTAATAGCCGGGGATGCCCTTTGGACCAGAAAGAATCCAGATTACGAGCCCTCCTGGATGGGTTTTAAGGAACGAGGAAAGTACGTGGAGGCGAACGGCAGTGCACATAATGGAGGGATTCATTTTTACCCGTTGAGATGAAGTGGTGGCTTGCAGCGGGGGCTTGCCGGTGTCTTCAGCCCCTCTTGCAAAATGTCTAACTTTGGACTCACTCTAGGACATGAGTGTGTGTGTGTGTGTGTGTGTGTGTGTGACTCACACTCTAGGACATGAGTGTGTGTGTGTGTGTGTGTGTGTTTATACAGTTACACAGCAAACTTTATGTTAAATTTCAGAGAATTTATGTTCTCTTAAAACTCACCGTTAAGGCCAGCTTTAAATGCTTTGCTCTATATAACTAGGGGAAATAATTAATTCTTTAAAAAGGCAGGAAACACTAACCTTTCCAAAAAATTGAAAATCTTTTATTAAGGGGAGGGCTGTTGGTAGTTCTCATCAAAGTGAGGAAATGGACCTAGATTTTCCTCTGAAGTTAAATTCCTGGATGTTTGTCTCTGGTTTCGCTCCCAGACTTTCCTTGTCAGTTTGTCACCTCCAGAATTAAATATGGGTGAAACTTAGTCATCTATTAACAAAATATGTATTTAGCATTTATGATGTGCAAACAAATACGGGAAGAGCGCTGCCAAGAATGCAGACGTGAACAAGGCGCGATTGAGAAGCTTCAGGAATTTGGAATCGGCTGAGAAAATGAGCTGCTTATCAAGGCCAGGAAGGGGGCTCCAAGAACTGAGGGCCTCCCTGCTTTTACTGGGCGGAGATTCAAGCTCTGAGCTCCTGAGCCCCGTAATATATAACCTCAGTGGCCTTGGAATCTGTGGGCAGGCCCCCACATAAACAAAAACCTGAGTCTCACGTTCTCTGTAGAAGGTGGCACCAAGACATAAGTCCAAGAAGGTCAAGGGCAAATTTGTTTCTGGATCATTATCCAGAAACAAATTATTAATATGGGAAACATTATTAATATGGGAGAGTTTCATCATTATAAACATTTTAAACTGAAATTAAAAGTCCTCTTTTAATTGATTTGCCCTAAACGTATAGGGGAAATTATATTACATGGTATAGGGGAGAATACATATTCATATATATGAAACAGTTTTATTTCATGTATAGATGACATATGTATATAACTATTTACATGCATATTACACATGTTTATAGTATGTATATTATTATGTAATATGTGTATATTTGTGTGTACAGTTGTATGCAGTTTAAGAAAGTCTGCATATGTGCATGAAATAAACATTTGTAACTGGGTTTGCCCTTCTTATGGTTAACATAAACTATTGTGCCCTATTCTGCTCTATAATATCGTACTTGAATGACTTTCATGTAATCAAAAATCATGACTGAAACAATAAAATTTCTTTAACTCTCCACACATCACTGCCTATGGTTTGATAAATACTGTCTTAGTGGGAGGATGGGGGACTGCGTGCATAATATTACATGATATATTTGAAATTCAACCTCTCAGGTCTATTATAAGTCACTTTACTCGGTTTTTCTAGAGCTTTTAAGGTCTATGATAAGGTCTTTGTATGGTCTATTTAAAAGGCATTTTCTAGACCTCTTTAGGTCTATTATGAGTCACTTTTTACTCAACTTTCCAGTTGAGTAAAACTGAAAAGTTGAGAACAGGGACTCAGAAGTGAAGTAACAAAGTTTCCAGAATGCTTAAAAGGCAGCACAGGGATTTGAACCCAGTGGAGGTGAGTGTGTAAAAGCCCCACGTCCGGGAAGAGACAGGGCAGAGACCACTGGGACAGACTCAAGCACTGATTGTTTGCATTTGAGGACCGAGGAGGAAAACTGGAGAGACGATTACAAAAGGAATAACATCACTATTACTCCTATACATCAGTGTAAGTAAAACCCCTTCCTTTTTATAGGATTAAAATAAGTTTTATTTTTATTGAGGTAGTGTTGGTGTGTATAGCTAATGTGTTTTATATGTACAATTTCACACCTCTTTAAAATCTGTTATGACCCTGCATCCAGCAGTATACCAATGTCCCTTCATCACCATCCATTAGATTTATTTCTTTTTATTTATTTATTTATTTATTTATTTTTGCTTTTTGGGTCACATCTGGTGATGCTCAGGGGTTACTTTTGGCTCTCACTTGATCACTTGATCACTTGAATCCCGTTATTCATCGATTTGCTCGAGCGGGCGCCAGTAACATTTCCATTGGACCCTATCACGTGCCAATGTAGCCCAATGGCATCTGGTTGATTCAGGAATATGAAGAGCCTCAAACCGTTCCTTCAGGGTCTTAACAAGGAAGTCTGACCATCTTGTAGGTGGGCGGCCACGTGATCTTTTGACATCTCGTGGGATGCAGTCGGTAACGGCTCTAGTCCAGCGGTTGTCTCCAAATCGCTACTTTTGGCTCTGCTCTCAGGAATTATCTAGAGGTGCTGAGGGGATCTTACGGTATGTTGGGATCAAACCCAGATTAGCCTCAAGCAAAGCAAACACCCTCCCCTCATACTATCCTTTTCCCTCACCATCCATTATTTTTAATCTCCTGTTTTATACATAACTTCCTCCAGGAAAATTAGAAAATTCATCCTAATTCTCCCAAATTAGTTAGGTAGCAGCTTCCACTTAGGATTTGTAACTTAGCTCACAGGCTAATGTTAAAACCATGTTTAAAGGAAAATGTGAGGAAAGAAATACGCAACAGAAATATAAGAATCCTGTCTGAAAGAAATGTTATATATTTGAATGGATGCAATAGATGCCACTATGTTATGTGTACACACATACAATGTGAAATGTTACCTTTCTTGAAAAAAAAAGGGACCAGAGCAATAGTACAAGTGATAGTGTATTTACCTTGTGGCCCACCTGGGTTTGATCCCAGCATCACATATGGTCCCCTGATCACCGCCACCAGTAACTCCTGAGTTCAGAGCCAGGAGCAATGCTTGGGCATTGCAGAATGTGACCCGTGCCCCCCCACCAGAAAAAGTAAACATTTTGGAGAAAGTATAAGTACAACTTGGAGGTGAGGAAAGAACACATTTTCAGTTGGTTCTTGGGCTATCAGGAAGTAGATGGGTTTCAGAAACATAGTATAGAGAAAGTAATTATTCCAGCTAAGAAAATGACAAGCTCAATCCCAGAATATGTTTAAGTGGTCGTGATGGAGAACACAGAGATAGAGGGAACAGTAAATGTGAGATGTGGAAAGCGATAGAGATGTAAGATCCAACTGTGGCCTCACATTCTGTAAACAATAACAAGTACATGCAACAGCGAAGTGGAAAAGCCTATTGTCGGGATTGCTAGGCACCCAGACAAAATCTGGGAGCAGGGTTAGGGATCCCCTTCTTCCCCAGGGGATCAGTGGATGGAGAAAGATGCGAGAATCCAGCAAAGTTTCAAAAAGGCTTTACTCACACTTTTTCTGGTATACAATCTAGTAACAGGAAAACCCCAGACTTTGGGTTCCCAGCTGCGCCCTGGCCAGGTATAGGTTTTGTATCCTAGGCCAAGATGGCCGCTACCATGTGTTAAGGCCCAACAGGGAAGAGAAGGGAGAGAAGTAGAGCAGAGGTTGAAGGAGGAAAGGCTAAAGTGCCAAGACAAAAAGCCATACAATTTTTATAGCTTTTCAATTGAGAACACAACAATGGGAAGCAGTTGGGGTCAATTCCTCGCTCTCCCAGGACCTCATCTAGGTCCCTTGAAATGTTAATGCTGCCCAGCTAAGATCTGTCTTGGAAGTGCCCCTGCAGGGTAGAGTGGAGGAGGGGCATCTGAGATGAACTGTATCTTAGAATACAAAGGCAAGCATCTGTACCAATGGATATTCTATAGTCAGGTACATATTTCTCCAAGACTTCACAAGATTCTCATCTTTACTTCATAGTTGTTTTGTATATTAGCCTTTAGACTTTTTTAGAGAGTCATGCTTGCTTGAAGGCAAACAGTATTTCTCTCTTGTCTAATTACTTAGAGATCCAATGTAGCCAGGTATCTATATATTGGTAAGATCTAGCTAGTCCCATCATGATAGTGGCAGCATGAGAGAAAATATTTATACCAGCCAACATAGAATACATAGTCAGATATACTGCTACATTCAAACTGTTTTCTGCCCCCTATCTACCAAGTGGCCTGTAGGAGGCAACCCCAGGCAAGATGCAGAGGCTCTGGGCAACAGTTATTGCATTTACATTAGGGGAGAACCAAGACTCAAACTCAGTGTCTTACACATGCAAGGAGTGTGGGATACCACTGACATAATCCTTTGCTGTACTTAATTTTTAATGAATAATAAAACATTTAAATACACTGCTCCCTTTAAATTATATAAATTACTACTTGCTGAGTAATGGATGGCACATCCACTCAAATGAAAGCACAGAACTGTAGGTTGCTGAGATTAGGTTATTGATAATGACCATCACTATCATATTCATGTGGCTGAGGATAATATTCCTCTTCCTACTTTAAAAGTGATCATTTTAGTTTTGTGTTGCCTTGCTGGATTATTTGGCATATGTGCTTTTGATATATTGCTTGTTAAATAGAAAAGAGACCTCAAAATATCCTTTTCATTATTTGTACTTCGCTTATAGGATCAAAAAGTTTGCAAGAATAATGAACAAAATAGATCCACTTTGGTTGGCTGTTTACCCAAGGCTAAGGAAATGCAAAAAAATTAACTTTAATGACATTAAAATTCTCAGATAATTGCCCTCACAGCATCAGTTGGAAATGTGCCTCTAATCCCCTTTTTTCTCCTTCTAGGACTGGCCTAGTAAGAAAAGAGTCAGTGATATCTCTGAACTAATATTTATCACCATTTTGGTGTAAATATCACTGGTTAGAAAGTTGTGTGAGTGTATATATGTGTGTGGTGCATACACATGCATGTGTGCATGTGTGTTTGTGTATGTACATGAGAGAGAGCATCTGCATATGTGATCTTGTAGAAAGTAACTAACTACACCTTATTTGATTTATTTTGTGTGAATACAGATAGCAATGGGTTGGCAGTCAATCATATCTTCTGAAAATCCGTTCTTGTTGAAAAACAATCAAGTATTACTATTCATGGTTTAACAAAATTGCTGTCAACACTGAGTTGGTGAAAACTGCTCCTAGGATAAATATCAGGTTGGACCCCTACAAGTCTGTGGTCCAGAACATCCCCTAACCGATGAATATCAGTACACAATGGTATTTAGCATGTGTTTCTGCTGTAAGATAATCGCTTAATAGAGATCATTGATTCATGCTGCACTATAACTCCATCCCTGAATGAAGCTTATTAACACACATATTCTCTCATAAGGCATAACACAACCTTATTATAGCTAGGAACATTATAGAACATTTGAGACCATCTTTGGGTACCATTTTAGAAGGAAAATCAACATAACTAAAATGTAAAAGCAGAGAGGAATAATATCAGACTTTGTCTAAACAAAAGAAAAGATTCTTGTCTACAAAATGGGCTCTAAACAGGAAGACCATATTCAACCTAGTCTAAATATGTACATCAAGCATGTTAATAAAATAGTGCTGCTCTGTGCAAATGACCATGAGAATTTTTCAAGTACTGGTTTTAAAGTAGCAAACAAATCTTCAGTGAGTATGCAAATTCACAAATAAAGATCTTGTGAATAATTATGATTTAGTTATTGGATTTCTGAGCTATTGCTCTGTTCCTAAACTTATGTTGGCAATGGGATGGACCTTGTCATCCATTGCTACAACTTAGCGCTAGATTTAACTCAACTTAGATTTTGAATTCAGGCTTTAAAAAAGTTTATTATTTCTCCTCGTCCAACTTACCAGCCCTCTCCCAAATTGTGATGTTGGTAATGATTGGATTGAATTTGCTTGGGGGCATCAAATTCACCTTTCAAAGGTAATACAAATCCTCTACAGTACAACAACAACAGAAATTCAAGGAAACTTAAACTTGAAAGAGTTTTCTGCTTAAAACCATAAAATATTGAGCACTATTTCTTTTCTGTTGGGTTGACAATAAATTCAGAACCCAAAGTGAATTAAACAGGGTACAAGAGCCAAAGTATTATTTGACATATAAATCCATGTTCTGTTTTGTTACGGATTGTGTGACTTTCATAAAGAACTTGGGGACACGAGTCAATTTTCCTTCTCCCTGGTGCTTTTTTTCTCAGATAATTTGCTCCCACACCCAAGGCTGAGATATCGTAAAGTCACGTGACACCCCTGCTTCCTTGCCAGCGTTGACTGTAGCAAGAACAGAAAGCTGACCCAAAGGAGTCCAATAATAATTGCTTTCCAAGAGTCAGAGATATTAAGAGAAACATCTCAGGTAAACAGAATCCAGAAAGAGACTCCTATTCATCTCATGAATGATGGAGGACATGGTGTAATTTTGTGATAGGAAGGATGCTCAGTATTTAAACCAGATTCCTATTTCTCATCATCTACAAAACCCAGAGATTAAAGATAAAAATAAGACAAAAATAGTGGAAGGAACTATGAGCATTTATATAATCTTGACTGGGGAAGAATTTATACAGTTTCAAAAATTCAAGAAACATAAAGAAAAACTATATTTGAATGTGAAAATGCTTCTGATTATTAGAAAAGAAATCCTAAGCCCAATCAGAAGATTGTCAGTCCAAAAGAAAGCATATTTGAAGCTGATATTGCATTGGATGAGTTTGATGCCACCTTGTTAGTGGACATACCTTTAAGCTATGCAGGTTCTATCTTGGAAATCACAAGACATCCTGATTTGCTAATTTATGTCTAATTTCCCCTCGACTTCCTTCAATCTTGACATGTATCAACATTCCTTTCTAAGCTCTCTCATCTCTAGGCCACTGCCTGGTGCTCCTTGTGACTCGACGGCACAGATGTTGCCTTCAGTCTGCTAAGCCCAGTTTAAACACCTGAGAGTTGCCTCTCTCTCTCCAACTGCCACAGGCATCGCTGTGTCCTCAGCTCAGAGTGTGCATTTTTCATTCTCTGGCTCAGTGCTGTTCCCTCCCCACTTTGGTGATGCCCATTTTGGTAACAAGCACCAACCTTCCCTTTGAGGGCCCAATTCTGAGAATCACCCTTGAAGCCTCAGAAAACCCCCGCACCCAGATTGATCTCATCTGAAAATGCTGCTCTGCCATCTTTCCCACCTACATGGATTCCAGGAGCGTTGTCACGCCTCCCTCTCCAATTACATGTATAACTGCTTCATCTTCAAGCTAAACTTCACAGCTCGCTTTCGACTCCTCGCAATGTTTTTTTCTACCCAAAGTGATTGAAAAGCAACAACGTAAAACAGGCCATGCCATTACTGTAGTTAAAAGCCTCCAAGATAATCTGTCTCATGCACAATAAAAATCTAATCTGCACCCATACGCCGCTAAGGTTATGCCCTTAACAGAGTGCAGCCTATATACTAACAGTGTGACAGTCATGTTGGTATTTTCTTAACTGTTGTTTGCCTATATTAAGCTTCTCACTGACATTTGCTCTTGATTGCTCTTCAATGCACTGTCCTCAGATTTTACTACGGCTTTCTCTTCCTGTCAATCATAAAGTGTCTGATTTTGATCTCCGTATTAAAAACCCCCCGCCTCCTCCTGCCTTATCTAGCTAGTCCTGTGTATCCTTTTAGTTCTTTACGTAAAATTATGTTACTTGTTTGGTTTCTTTGACTCTCTTCACAGACTATCTACAATCCACAAAGTGTACTACACTTTGTTTTATTCCTGCAGTTAGCACTTCGCAAATGCCATAGGTTCTCAATGAGTGTAGGGCAAGTGAACCCAAGACTACAAGCACTGGGCTGAATGCTAAACATTACTGAGCAACTGGCCAACCTAAGGAATAAATAGATGCGATCTGAGCACTATAAAGAAGGAAACATTTTAAGTTCTAAAGATATGTATTAAAAGGTCAATATCACTGGCAGTCATATTGAGATGACATTTATCAATATATTGAGATATATATCTATATATTGAGATAACATTTTCTCTTAGAAGATTCACACCAATTATACTGACATATACTGTTCACTGCAAAAAGAGGTGCTGGAAACTCATTATTTCATGCTGATGGAGGAAGTTTAAATTGTTACTAATTTGTCCAGAGGTGTAATTTGTATTAATGTGAAAATGCAGACTCCTATTACTACATATTGAGAGATCTGTAACATATAACTAAATTCACATAGAAATAATTTATTATAGAACTATGATATTAAAAAATAAGTATTACAATGCCCTCAACAATGAAGATTAAACATTTTGTTGTATGTCCCTATGATCGGATATTGTATATCTTAAAAAGGTTAAAGAAAATCTATGCATACTTTCTTAAAAGGTTTACAATAGACTGAAATATTTAAAACTTGAACTTAAAAGTCATGCATACATTGTATCCCTTTTGTGTGAAAACAAAGAACAAATAAATGAATAAACAAACACATGTGTGCATGTGTTTGTTTTTTGCATCAACATATAAAATAGAATAGAAATATATATTAATGCCAGACTCTGGCATATTGTCAGAGCAGAAAAGGGCGCCAGGGAAATAGTCTTAAGGTTTTCTTAATGTATCTTGTATTTTTCACATGAAACACACAGAAAACAAATTTTTTTCTTTTTTGCTTGTTGGGTCACACTGGCAATGCTCAGGGGTTACTCCTGGCTCTGCACTCAGGAATTACTCCCGGTGGTGCTTGGGGGACCATATGGGATGCTGGGGATTGAACCCAGGCCGGCATGTGCCGGCTGGATGCAAGGCAAATGCTCTACCCGGCTGGGCTATCACTCCGCACAACAAATTTTCTTAACATGCTTAAAAATATTTTTTCTGACATTCAGAATTTTTTAAATTATTATAAAAATATAAGAGCTCAGATAAAATCAATAGATTCTTTTGAGCCACACTTAAAAATGCGGAAATTATAAAGTAGTTTTATTTATTTATTTTTGGTGAAGCGCATAAAAGATGAGAAAAATAGAAGACTTGGGAAAATAATAACATGAAAAGGATACAAAATGTATTGAATAATTGCTTCTCCAAAGAGGCATAGCCCTGATGATTTTAGCTGGGGATGATTTTAAACATGATATCAGAATCATAATTCATTGGGGGAATAAAGAACAGAGATATTTCAGCTTGATCCATAATTCCTTATGACTTTTATATATTTACAGCTTTGAATCAAAGGTGTCAAATGTTAACAACTTCCAGTACTGAGTGGTGGGTTCATAGCTCTTTGATGTATGTTATTTGTACTTTACAGTATTTTTAAATTCCTCAAGAAAAATAACACAATAAGGTGACTGTACTTTTAGCAAATTAAAGCTGCATGTTACCCAGATATCTGCTTCAGTTATATTGAGAAACCGGGAGTGTGAAGCTACTCCATCTGTTGAGGAAATCTTGACATCCACACACGCGCTTTCAAAGACAGGCACTGAAGCCAGAAGACAAGGAAGGCTATTTGGATGACTGTAACCATTTGGGCAAGAAATTCTGAAAAGAAAAATCAGCTTCCATCATGGATCAAGATGAAATGATTGATGATGTCGATGAAGACTTCAGATACAACTTCCACTTGTTTCCCTTTGAGGTGGGAATAAAGGGCTGTTTTAGCCCAATCAAACTTGTTAAAAGTACAAGCTGTTCCAAGGAATTTGTATGTCTATTCCAGTCTGTTTTCACAGGATTAAAGTGCTAAATGTAGGGAGGGACCCAGCAACATTTGAAGAATCCAACAGCTTACTCACCTGCCCCCTCCAGTCATGAAGTGTTGCTCTGACTCATCTCTGGTGTAGACAAATCCATTAAAACATCCTTGCAGGTTGGGGAGATGTCCCAAGTTGTAGAATACAAAGACTCTGAACTTGATTCCCAGGACCACGGGGCTCTTGGAACATGGCTGGGAGCCCCCGTGCACTCTAGGAGTGGCCCTCCCTATCAAAATTAAAATTAAATTGAAAATTTTAAAAAAAGAGAAGCATATGACTGTGAGGTTATTTCTTTTTCCCTCGGTCCTTCCCTTTTTCCCTCCCTCTCTTTCTTCTCCTTTCTCTCTTACTTTCCTTCTCTTTTGATTTTGGATGACACTCGTTGGTTTACTCCTGGCTCTGGGCTCAGGGATCACTCCTGGTGGACTGCAGGGACTATATGGGGTGCCAGACGTGAATCTTACTATATGAGTAAGGCAAGTGCCCTACTCATAGCGCTATCACTGTAGCACGAATTTTGAGGTTACTTCCGTGAAGGAAATTTACTGAGGACTGGCTTGTTGTATAAGTACTCCCTTGGTAAATAAGAAGCAGGGTTAATAAGAAATTGTGCAATTATAATCAATTTTTAGAAAAAAACGAGATATAATTATGTTTCAATTCCATTCCATACATAATTAGAAACAATTATGTTTCATTTCATTCTTTTCATAATCCATGCAGATATAATCATGACATTTTTTTTTAATTTGAGGAAGGGTCCCTTGATATGCTTGGGTGTCTGGAGATCACTCTGCTGAAATAGTAGGTCGGGTAATCGAGACCTGAGGGTGAGGAGTTGAGGAGATGGTTGAGGAATTCACAAGCGAAACAAGAGATCTAGCCCTTTACTGAGGTCTCTGAACTCTCCACTCAGGGAGAGAGGCTGTTTAAGGCAGTCAAATCTCACAACTAATAGGCGACAATATTGACCTCTACCTGGTCTTATAGTCACTAAAGCTTCTACATAAAGCTGCCCTTGATTCACTTGTTAGTTCATCCACATTTTATTTAACTTTTACTAAGTCAGACATTTTTGTAAGACAGTGAAAATGCAAGAATAATATGTTCAATCTCTCAGAAGTCTGTAAAATAGCAAGGAAATCAGAAATACACACAACATATATTTTTTCTATATATTATATATGACGTGCCTCCCCGTCGGGAATAGAACCCCAGTCTCCTGGCGTGACAGGCGGGATACCTACCACTTACTAACAAGGAATAGTTAGTATTCCCAGCCAAGGCTCCCCACCCACTTGCAGTTAGTGTGGCTGTGGTGCCTGGCTGCATCAGCAGGTGGTAGACAGGAGACAGGCTTGTCTACAGCCAGGGCTCTACCCTGTGGGCCCTAGATGGTTGATGGTCTGACATAGAAAAAGAGTGGGCCCCCCTGGGATGAACCCAGAGCCACTTCAGAGCCTGGCAAGCTACCCGTGGTATATTCATTATGCCAAAAACAGTAACAATAATGGACCTCATTCCTAACAAATTACGATGTTACTGGTGCCCACTCAAGCAAATCAATGAACAATGGAAAGACAAGTGACTCAAGTGATATTATATATATTCTCTCATTTATTTTCTCTATATATACTTTCTATACATATCTATCTATCTATCTATCTATCTATCTATCTATATATATATATATATATATATACATACACAAACACACTTAGGAAGAAGCTCATAGAGGAAACCCCATACCATGAGAGGAAACTCATAAGAGGAAACCCCATACCATGAGGTCAGTCATTCTCAGCATCTAGACTCCACAGCTCCTCAGAGCTCCACCCAAGAGAAAACCTGATCTTCCCCTGTTGAGTTTCATCTGTAAATGCTCAAGATGAGAGCCTTCTACTGAGAGTATACCACCTACAAGGCAGACCCTGGCAAGCTACCTATGTTTTATTGATATGCCAAAACCAGTAACAATTATGAACCTCATTCCCATGACCTGAAGGAATGGTTTGAGGCTCTTCCTGTTCCTGGAGCAAGCAGATGCCCTTGGACTACACTTGCTTGCAACAGGACGTATTGAGATGTTACTGGTGCCCACTTGAGCAAATCGATGAGCAATGGGAAAACAAGTGATCAAATGATCAAGTGAAAGTATGTATATAAAGTATATAACTTTATATACTTTAAAAGTACACTTTAAAGTAACTTTGAAGCATATATATTCATACTTTAAAGTTTTTAGAGTGTATTTGCATTTCTATACTTGCAAGTGACATGGATAAAAACATGCGGATTACTTTTTTTCTTTCTACACTAATAGAACCTAGCCCAGTGCCGAATGCGGGAGCATATGTTTGGCTTATTAATGAGCAAAGCGTATAACAAAAGAAAAAGTGATTATGAGAGGTTGATTGTCATTGTTATCAAGGTCTCTTGGCTGATAGGTAACATTGGTTGATTATTCTAAAAAATCATGCCCAGCTCCATTTTCAAATGCATCCTTACAATCAGCAAATCTTTTTAGGAAAAGTTTCAATTTTTACGTTTTTTTTTTCTTAAAGGCATGACAATTTTCAGGATATTAATGAGGATTTGAACTTTACATTGGATGGATGCTTTTCTTACTATGTTTTCTGCTGTGCATGTATATAAGATAATCTGTAACTGAAATGACTGCCTCTAGCACATGAGGAAGCAGGTCTTTGTGTGCGTATGTAAAATCTTTATTCATTTAAATAATTCATTTAAATACAGCTGGTTTTCTTGCCCCTCACATTCTCCTCCAAGAAGCAAAACCATTTGTAATTCAGAATAATGATCTTTGTTTTAATTTATAGAAAGGTATTTTGCTTGCAGAAAATAATTACTACAGATTCATTTTAGTGAGAGTCTTTCAAATGTGTTTATCTTTAGGGCATGTGAACTGGACACCTGTGTGCTTTTGTTTTGTGTTTATTGATATAAAATGTGCATACATTTCTTTTAAAAATAGTTAAAGAGAGGGCCGGAGTGATGGTATAGCGGGTAGGGCGTTTGCCTTTGCATGCAGCCAACCCAGGTTCAATCCACTGCATTCCATATGGTCCCCCCTAGCACTGCTAGGAGTAATTCCTGAGCAAAAGAGCCAGGAGTAACCCCTGAGCATTGCCGGATATGACCCAAAAAAAAAAATAGTTAAAGAATATAATATGTATAAATTAATCATTTAATTGAAAATGAAACATTGGTGTTTGTTTTGTTTTGATTTTTGTCAATCTTCAAGAAAAAGGCTAAGTCTTGTGTCATACCCAGCAACATTCAGATGTTACTCCTGACTCTGTACTCAAGAGTTACTCCTGGCAGTGCTTGGGGGACCATATAGGATGCCGGGGATGAAACCCTGGGTAGCCTGGTGCAGGGAAAATGCCTTAACTTGTTGTACTATCGCTCTCGTCAGAGGCCAGGATTTTTTTTTATGGGACTGAGCTCAAGAGTGAAAGCAGAGAGCACTTTCTTGTGTAGACTATGTTTATAATGAAACTTACCCGGTTCCAGTTTCAATGTATGAATAAAGTTCTGAGCTCCTAAAGTCCCCAAGATCCCCACCTCAGGTTTTCCCATTCATTTCTAAAAATGTCACGCTATTTTTTGTGTGTGTGTGTGTGTGTGTGTGTGTGTGTGCTGAGCATGTGTTCCATCTTTTGAAGATACTGGAGTTTTCAAAAGAGCATTCAGGAGCTGGAGAGATACAGGATAGGGTGCTTGCCTTGCACATGACCAACCAGGGTTCCATGCCCAGTATCCCACAATGTTCCCCAGTAAGGCCAGGAGAGATCACTGAGTGCAGAGCCAGGAGTAACCCCTGAGCATTGCTGGTGTGACCCCAAGCCTCCCCGCTTTCTACTGCTCCCAAACAACAACAACAAAGCCAACGAGCACTCAAATTCCTTTTCAGAAAGATATAGCTTCTCCCCAACACATTTTCATAGAAGCACATTTTCTCGTTCTGTGTAACCTTGAATTAAGTGCTTGATTAGAGCAGTATGTAGCGCTGGGACGAATGGTTGGAAGCAACTCTTGGTCATAGGAGAGGCCAGTTGGAGCCTTAACCCTCCCCACCTCCCCCACCAAGAATCTTGTCCCTGTGTGCTGTGAGCATTGTGCAGAATGAAGATATGGTGGGTTCCTCTGAAGATTATTGCGAGAACATCTAAGGTCACATGAATTGATGCCAAAGCCAGACTGTAAGGAAGGTTCAATTGTGGAGGTGGAGTCAGGGAGACAGTTCAGTGGACTGGAAAGCACGGTTTGCATGTGGTACCACATGGTCCCTGGAACTAACCCCCAAACACTGAACCAGGAGGAGTCCCTTATTATTGCTGGATTGTGACCTCAAAGCAAAACAAAACATTTTGTGAGGTGGCCTAAAGTAGCAACATCTCCCAAGGGAATAACTCTTGGAAAACAGGAAACAAAGATACAAAAAGAAAATGGAAGGGGTGAGACTATGCTTAAGGGAAATCCTGCCTAAGGATCTATCCTTAAGGAACTGTATTTTCCCTGAGAGATAAAACCAGAAAGACATACTCAGTCTTTATTAGTGGACTAACAAGATAATTAGTATAATTATTGTCTGTAGACATTAATTATTAATCATACACTTTCTTTAGAGTTAACCTTTGAATGTGCATGGAGATAAAAAAAGGAAGAAAGGGAAGAAGAAACAAGGAAGGAAACATACATAAATTTATTCAAAAGCAAAAGCTTTCTGTAAAACAATCCTGATTCACATGGTCTTAAACCTGTGGTATATTTATCTAGAGATCATTTCTTTCATTAAAATGGAAAGAACTACTTTATGTATTTATTAAAGTTCCTGGGAGCTTTTATCTCTTTTGTTTTAATGACTTATTTTTATAAATAAATTACATTCATATTTTGAAGTATGGGACTCAGCTCCTGTCTCCCTAATTGGTAAAACAAAATTGCAAAAACTTTGAACATTACTGATGACTACCAAGTGCATCCAAGAACTGGACAAGCTGATCCCTTCATGACAGACATAGAGCAGAGCTTACAGATGTACCAATGAGGGCCAGAAGGGTCTGACCACTGTGGACACAGCACACCCCACTTGCACTGGGACAGCAGGATCTCTGGACAGCTCTAGAGGTACAATCCTCTCCCTCATGGAAAGAACAACTTTAGAAAAAGATCATATTTGTCCACATATATCTTCAACTCCCCCATGCACTGATTTATTCTTTTCAAAAGAATTATTGCATTTAAAAACATAACCCCAAGATCTATCACTTGTATTACTTGTATCACTAGTCTCCCCATTGTTCATCGAGTGGGTGCCAGTAATGTCTCCATTGACCCTGTCTCATGCTAGTGTAGCCCAAGGGCATCTGCTTGCTCCAGGAGCAACAGTTGTTATAATCACAAATTACAAGTTGCAAGGGATTTGTGTGATCTTTAGATTTTTGTATGTGTCAGAACAGGACCCATTAACCCCTATGGGCTCCTTTGTTTGCCTACCAACCCATGTCTTTTGGGGAGGGGTAAAAGAGACTTGAAATACAAATATTTAGAAATTGAACAAACAAGAACAAAATTTAAGTGACCCTTTCTGTTCCTATTCCATACCTAAAATTTCATGAGGACTCTTCCCCCAGAATAAAATGGTATTTCAAGCAACAGTCTTAAGGTTTATAGGGTGCTTTTGAAAACAATTAAAAAGCTATAAAAAAAAGTAAAGTGAGTTCCTTGGTGGAAAGTTTTGTTATTTGAATTTAGAGGTTCTGGTATTATATTCCAAACCCCAAAAGCACATGCACCAAGTGAAAACTTATTATACAGATTTCTGATAGTTTAGGATTTGTTAGCAAATTATTCTCTTACAAGGCTTTGAGTCTCCTGACAGAAACCTTTCTCATGTTTCAAATCACCTCATCTTTGAACTGGATTTTAGCTGTACATTTCAGACGGTATGGAAATATTTGCTCAAAAACCATGGAAACAAACCAAAAACCAGACCATGAAAACAAATCTTCATTAAATAGTCATTTTTGCTTTTAGAATTCCTCTGTTGTAACTAGAGATCACTTTTAAGGCTCTTCTCAATTATTTATGGACAAGTAAGTATTTTAATTTAATTTGTCTCAGCAGAAAACACAGCCATATGTTGAAACATTAGCGTTTTTGGTGAGACGTCTAAGGAAAATCCAATCCCTTTCCTCTTTGTATTTTTTTTTTGTTAGCTCTCACTTTAAAATGTTTAAGTGGTTTTTTTAAAAGAATTTGCTTCCTATTTTAAAATAATTCAATAACGTTTTCTGGTTGAAAAAAAATAGTATGAGCCAAGACTTAGGTTGGGCAGAACCACTATGATGCACTAGACTCCATTTTGTGCCTTCAGGTCATGAGGTCATGAGTTTTAAACCTAGTAAGAAAAACATGCTAGACCCTACGAGCAGAAACCTAAGTGCCCAGACATCGGGACACAGATAACAGGATGTTACCAGAAACTGGGGCAAGGCAGACAGGATCAAGAGCTCTGGGGCCAGGCGAACTTGAGCAAGGTGGCCTTGCTGTGGGAATAACCTACAATTTGCTTCTGTATTTCTGCTTTGGCATAGATATGAACAAACGCTTCCATGGCTCGGGGCTCCAAGTCACTCTCTTTGGCTTGTGGGTCCTCAGTGCTGGGCTCCTTTCTGTCCTAATAAATCTCTTTATGCTTCTGTCTGACTCCTGGTGTCTGTGAGTTGCGGTGGCTTAACAGTATAAAACCCACTGATTAGCATAGTAGTCCAACAAGCGGTCCTTGTAAGCTCCTGGAATTTGTGTTCTGGTTAATGTGGCCGGGTGGGGAGGATGGGGTTCACAGAATAATTTGAGGACCAAACCAGATCTGTACTCCAGATGGATGAGACTCGCCTCCATGTCTGATTATCTCCATGAGGCCTAAGAGACCAATTCAAGGCCCATTCCACAGAAGTTTTGTAAGAAAACTGTAGGGTTGAAAAAATATTTGGGAATGAATCCACAAGATAGTGAATAATTTTTGGAGCAGAGTAAGTCAAGGATGATAAAGGTCTCTGGTAGAGTCGATGTCAGCTTAGATAGCTGCAGAGACAGGAAAAAAAGAAAAAGTTGGAGGTGAGAAGGTGATAATGACTTTTAACTTAAAGCAAAGCTTGTTTGTTACCCAGCTGGACTTATTGTGCACACAGTTACAGTTGTGTATATATAGTTGGCTGTAGAAATGTTTCCATTGACATATGGAGAAAATTTGCCATGTAGAGGCAGGAGGGGCTGCTCAAAGGGCTGGAGCACAGGTTTTGCATGTGGGAGGTATGGATTAGAACCCAAGCTCTGCAGGGGCTGCACCTGGAAGTGCTCAGGGCATGCTTCTGGCTCTGTGCTCAGGGATCACTCGGGGTAGTGCTGGCGGGACCACATGCAGTTTTGGGGATCAAGCCAGAGTGGGCTGTGTGCAAGGATAGCCTTAGCCCTGTACTGTCTCTTCACACCACCCCACTTAATTTTTTATAAACTTTCATTTAAACACTGTGATTTACAAAGTAAAAAATGTGTTACAATATAGTTGTTATGAGCATTTATCATTCAGCATAAATACCACCACCAGTGTGTCCCTACTGCCACCAAAGACCCTTATCTCCCACCCCTTCCCCATCCCGAAGTCTGCTACCTTGGCAGGCACCAATTATAGTGATTGTTACATATATATGGGAATGGTCTTGATAAAGTCATGACCTTTTACTGGGTTATTACGTGCGAATTCGGGCCATCTGTGTTCTTGCATTCACTTACTGAATTTATAGAACGCAGTGGGTTTCTACTCCTCAACCCAACCCACCACCGCTGCAACTCCAGGCAACACTTAGTTCAAATTTTCAAAACCACTGTTTGAGTTTATCCCTATCCTAAGCATACATTGAACAGTCTATTTTATATTTCTTTTTTAGAGCTAATTTGCTAAATATGGTCAAGAAATATATTCTCAGAAGAAATTCAATGAAGATTATTAAATCTCCCAATGGGCTATTGGGCCCTTGAGCCCACTGTAGAAGAAATGACTCATGTGTTCTTAGAGAATAGACATTGTGACCACACACGTGCTGTGTGCTCTATATTTAAATTCATTAAATGTCATGTTGATACAGCTGGAGCTAGAGTGGAGAACACCAGGTTACTCTGATAGAGCTGGAGCCAGGGTGGAGAACACCAGGTTACTCTGATACAGCTGGAGCTAGAGTGGAGAACGCCAGGTTACTCTGAGACAGCTGGAGCTAGGGTGGAGAACACCAGGTTACTCTGATACAGCTGGAGCTAAGGTGGAGAATGTCAGGTTACTCTGAGACAGCTGGAGCTAGAGTGGAGAACACCAGGTTACTCTGATACAGCTGGAGCTAGGGTGGAGAACGCCAGGTTACTCTGAGACAGCTGGAGCTAGAGTGAAAAAACGCCAGGTTACTCTGATAGAGCTGGAGCTAGGGTGGAGAACACCAGGTTACTCTGATACAGCTGGGCTACAATGGAGAACACCAGGTTACTCTGATAGAGCTGGAGCTAGGGTGGAGAACGCCAGGTTACTCTGAGACAGCTGGAGCTAGGGTGGAGAACATCAGGTTACTCTGATACAGTTGGAGCTAAGGTGGAGAACACCAGGTTACTCTGATAGAGCTGGAGCCAGGGTGGAGAACATCAGGTTACTCTGATACATTTGGAGCTAAGGTGGAGAACGTCAGGTTACTCTGAGACAGCTGGAGCTAGGGTGGAGAACGCCAGGTTACTCGGTACAGCTGGAGCTAGTGTGGAGAACGCCAGGTTACTTCGGTACAGCTGGAGCTAGTGTGGAGAACGCCAGGTTACTCTGATACAGCTGGAGCTAGGGTGGAGAACACCAGGTTACTCTGATACAGCTGGAGCTAGGGTGGAGAACACCAGGTTACTCTGGTACAGCTGGAGCTAGTGTGGAGAACGCCAGGTTACTCTGAGACAGCTGGAGCTAGGGTGGAGAACACCAGGTTACTCTGAGACAGCTGGAGCTAGAGTGGAGAACACCAGGTTACTCTGAGACAGCTGGAGCTAGGGTGGAGAACACCAGGTTACTCTGATACAGCTGGAGCTAGGGTGGAGAACACCAGGTTACTCTGATACAGCTGGAGCTAGGGTGGAGAACACCAGGTTACCGATACAGCTGGAGCTAGGATGCAAAATGCAAGGCCACTTTAGCCAATTAGCCAATCAGAAAGGAATGCCTAGGGGATCACTTGATCACTTGACATCCCGTTATTCATCGATTTGCTCGAGCAGGCACCAGTAACATTTCCATTTGACCCCATCACGTGCCAGTGCAGCCCAATGGCAGTCCAGCAGTCGTCTCCAAATCGCATTACATGTCCAGCCCATCTGATTTTCGATGCCTTGGCGAACGAGACAGCGTCCCTGACTCTGGAACAGCGATGGAGGTCGGAACTCTGGATTCCTTCTCTCACTTCTTTTCAAATCCTATGCCTAGGGGATAGGATTTGAAAAAGGGAGCCTCAGGCTCTCCCCCTCTCAGAGAAGTAGAAGACAGAGGGAGGGGGCGCTCTTGCCAGCTCTCCTCCTTCCTTTCTCTCACTGGACTTGCTTACTCGCTTGCCAGCTCCCTCTCACTCACCGGGTCAGGTAGGATGAAGCTGAACTGGGTCGTTACAACGGACTAGGCGGCATTGGAGACAGGACCTGGACATTGTCCCCTGATATAGAGAGGGCTGGACATCTGGGGAGATGTCAGGGATGCCGCCGGGGTCCCCAACAGTGTTAGGACAGAAGTTCTCTTCTACCTCCGAGGACGCTGAAAGAACAGAAGAAAACTCACGACTGGCGCAGTTCCAAAAGGCTTTTAATCGTACAAAAGCTCTTCCACAGCAATCCAATATAATGAAGGAACTCTAGCTCTGGTCCGAACTTAGACCATACAAAAGAGCCCAAGTCTCCCACCAAAGAGAGAGGTGTCCTACCCAAAAAGAAGGAGCAAAAGGCCATGGGGCCTCAAGTCAGTCCCCTTATATATACCAAAGTAATCCAGGGAGGTTCTTGCCAACAAAGAACTCTATACAAATTGTAGAAGGGTGTTGCCACACCCTATTACAGGTATAAACAAAGGTTATGCCAAGGACTAATCCCTTCTACGGAGATTATCTCTTATGAAACACTGGAGAGAGAGAGAGAGAGAGAGAGAGAGAGAGAGAGAGAGAGAGAGAGAGAGAGAGAGCTGGTATAAATTAATACATCTTAACTTCATGAGCTTCATGTAATCTAGATGGTACCACAAGGTCCTTCTTATTATTATCTGCACCAGGGTGTTTCTGAGTATCTTGTTCTCGTGTACTGAAAGGGTCACACTCGCCTGCTTAGGGCAAACTAGTATGATCCTTCCTATAGTCTTCCTATAATCTTAACGTAGCCAGGGTGATAGTCTCCTGGTAAATTCTAACTGTCCCACGCTGGGTGCAGTGGATATAAAGAGGAGCTGTGCCCAATCTAGAAAACATAGAAGTCTTAGTAGATGTATAGTCAGAAGTTATTCAGAGTTGGGGCCTGGATCGATAGTCCAGCGGGTAGGGCATTTGACTTGCACGCAGCCGACCTGTGCTGGTATGGGTTTGATCCCGGCATCCCATATCGTCCCCGAGCACCGCCAGGAGTAATTCCTGAGTGCAGAGCCAGGAGAAACCCCTGAGCATTGCCGGGTGTGGCCCAAAAAAGGAAAAAAAAAAAGAATGAACCTTGGTTTAAGTAGATTAAGCTGTGAGTGGGCAAAACAGCAAAGCTCCCAGATTAGCTAAACCTGTCATCCAACAGGGAGGGACCTGGATTCATTTGCCTTATTCTGCATAATAAATTAACTTCATCTGAGTTTCCGTTAATCCTCATGCAATTCTCAAGAACCCACTTCTACAGGAATTCCACTTTCTCATTGGCGTATTTGGCGCCTCAGATGGGACGTTCAGCTGTGGACTACTTTCGCGTTAACATATTTGGCGACCGAATGGCCCTTCTGCTGTGAAGTGGGGCCTTCAGCAGTGGACCTCGTAGGGCCCCCAGCTGTGAAGCTTTGCACAAACCAGCCCAGGATGGGAAACCCGAGAAGCAGCAGGCAGAGCAAGCAAGGATTTAAAAGTCCGGTTTTTTTTACTTCTTATAGAATTTCTGTGCACGCAGGAGAAAGAAAACTTGGACTTTGTAGCTTGTAGCTTGTAGCTTGTTGGTTTCAGTTTGCAAACATGGAAAGGCAATGGAACCAGAGGTACAGGCCGTCTCTCTCCCCACCAGCCCTTTCCTCTTTATGGACCAAATCAGGGAGAAGCCAGGAACCAGACGGGAACAGAAAGATCAAGGCCCCTAGAGAGCTGGGGAGAGGAGAAATATTAAGAATTTATTATAAACATATGGGAAATTTGAGCAGGCCAAAACCAATAGCAGTACCAAATCAGGGGGAAGCCAGGAACCAGACAGTTAGGGCAAGTTCAGGACCTCTAGAGACCGGGATATAGTAGATATGGATTTCGACATGAACGGCAAAGGGAAGAAGCGTGTGGTGCTTATGCATGGAAGCCTTTTTGTATTCTGTCACCGCATTCCAGGTCTCCAGCCTGGAGGAAAACTCCGCAGAGTTCCTGGCTGGTTCTCTCTCCTCCAGCAAGGGAATTTGTTAGCGCCAATGAAAGTTACTATACTCCATTGGAAAAACCTCTTTTAATATCAAGCCCGAAAGATCATGGAAGGGGCTTTTTTCTTTGGACATTTTTACTAATTATGCTGGTTAGTTTTACAGTTTTGTTGGCTCCTTGGATAAGGAGATTGGCTGTTTACTTTCTATCCCTTTCCAATGGAGTGGGAGAGTCCGCCAGCCTGCGGGCAAAGGGTGTTGCCATTTGGGTCTCAGGTCTAACAGAAAAGTCTGGTGAAGTCATTACTTCCAATGTGAAGGTTTTGAAATTTACCTCTGTGTGTACTAAGGTTGTGATTGTGATGCATGGAGGTTTTCCTGACTTCTGTCCCTCCCCCACTTTTATCTTTTTGGTGTGTGAAACCATACGTCTGCATGTAAAACGCTGTTTCTCTTGCATTTCTGTACTTAGGTAAATTTATCAACATCCTTTATAAAGCATGATACGAAAATGGATTCTGCCTTTAAATACTGAATTCACTCAAAGGAAATTGAAGGAAAATGATCTGTATTTGGTTCTCTGCAGAGACAGCACAAATATTGGTGCTCTGAAAGGCTGTCGATACATTCTCCATGGTTGAATCTGGGATACCACAGTTAAAAAATGCTTACCTTTATTGTAAAATGCTATAGCTCAATATCCTTTAAATCTCCTAAACACCAATATAAAACTCTAGACATTCATGCAGAAATAAAGGAGAAAAGGAAACACAGAGGCAAAGCCAGCTGATCTGATGCCATTGGCTAAGAGGAGAATTGTTAGCTCAGGGCTGAACCAGCCAGACCCAGACACTGGCTTCCTACACAGTGACTGGGGAGTCTCCTGTCTCCACTGGGAACAAACTGGGAATGGACTTTTAGTTGCCATTTGTGCAACTTATTTTAAAAAGCAAGTGATTCCCAAAAGTATAAGCTCTCTCTGACAAGCACATTTTCTGTACCACGTAGAAGGTCAAAATTAGCATAAAATTCTAGGGGGAGTTGGGGGACTCTTTGAGATCCTTGAAATGAGAGATGTTTGGCTTTAAAACTGATTTGAGTTTCTACTTGTCAACATTTGACAAAAAAGATTATGTTGTATCCCCACCGTGTGGCAATAACTTGTAACATCAGGCTTTAGAAGCAGAAAATCCAAATTCATCACTTTTACAGGAAGACCTAAAATTTGCTAAACTAATCTTTCTTCCCCTTCCATAACCCCCTCTCAGTTGACGACGACAACAACAACAACAACAACAACAACAACAACAACAACAACACACTGTAGTGATTAACCTTGCCCAAGGCTTTTACATTTTTCTGTGCACAAAGATTTATGCCTTAAGCAGATGACACTTGGGAATACAAAATCCAGAAGGTTCCCTTAAGGACCCTGTGCAATTATTCTGTCCAATTCATCCCACTTTTCCATATTTTACCAGTCAAGTGTTTTGAAACTTTCACCTTCTCAAAGGTAGACTCTCTGAACTCAATGAAATTTCTGCCTGGATTCACAACTAACTTGCTCCTTAGCATTGGCCAACTACTGTCCCAACCAGACAGCCCTCGACTCTTCCTTGACCTGGTGATGATGGAGCCAATATAGGTACAGCATTAGACATCCTGTGTCTTGGGCCTGCCAAGCTCCAAGAGCAATAGCCTAAATAAAAATGAATGCGGCAAGATCTGAGCATCCTCAAGAAAGACACCGGAGATGTCCAGAGGCGCACCATTCTTGAGACCCTTGGAGATGCGAATGATTTGCTTCTTGCTCACTAGGGCAGGACAGTGAGCAGCTAATGAAACCAGTACCAATGGTTCACACCACAATGAGCGATAGAACAATAGGAGAACTGGGCCCTGGCTGGTGGGGGAGGGCCGTGGCTCGGCAGGACAGTGAACTAAACATCTTATTGGAAGGAAAACAAGATCACTGGTTTGTCACATGAGCAGTAGAAAATAAAGCTTGAGAGGAAGCACATTTTGGAAGGCAAGTAGGAAGGAGACAAAGAGGCTGAGAAGTTTTGTCCAAATGACCTAAGGATTAAATTATAATAAATCAAATCCAATCAAGGACAGGGTAGCCCTTGGGAGCCCTCTGCCCATGTTAAACCACCATTTAAAAAATCCATATTAGGTTGAAATAGATTAGAAATGGAGCTGGTGCCAGGTTGAAAGAGAAACCGGACCATGATCAACCGGACCGTGAAAATGACCTTTATTTTGGTTTCCAAACTCCACCAGAACTCATTGACTGTTTGCGCTGTTTCCTCCGTGGTGTGACATGTCCTGCCATCTCTGTCTTACATACCTCTAACCAGGGGGCTTCCTGGGGTGGACCTCTTTAAGACCAAGGTTGTTATATAAAGCATTTAAAAATATTTCCATTCTTGTTTTCTCTTAGCCAGAAGGTAATGCACATAATAAATCAATGAATGCAAACTTGTGAAGAGGATACAAAAGTTCTCTTTAGCTTGATCACTTGAATCCCGTTATTCATCAATTTGCTCGAGCGGGTGCCAGTAACATTTCCATTGGACCCTATCACGTGCCAATGTAGCCCAATGGCATCTGGTTGATTCAGGAATATGAAGAGTCTCAAACTGTTCCTTCAGGGTCTTGACAAGGATGTCTGACCATCTTGTAGGTGGGCGGCCATGTGATCTTTTGACATCCCATGGGATCCAGTCGGTAATGGCTCTAGTCCAGCGGTTGTCTCCAAATCGCATTACATGTCCAGCCCATCTGATTTTCGATGCCTTGGCAAACGAGACAGCGTCCCTGATTCTGGAATAGCGACGGAGGTCAGAACTCCGATTCCTTCTCTCACTTGAGTGAGGCGTGATATTCCAAGCATAGCTCTTTCGATGCCTCTCTGGGAGACCCGAATAGCATTCTCATCCTGCTTTCGTAGGGCCCAGGTCTCTGAGGCGTATGTTAATGCAGGGAGAATGGTGGAGTCAAAGAGATGTGCCCGGAGCTGGAGGTTCTTTGTCCTTTTTAGCTATCTCTTCGATGCCTTTGAAGGCATTCCATGCTGCTCTCTTCCTCCTGCGCAGCTCAGGTTTTAGGTCATTCATCATGTTGACTTCTCGACCTAGGTACACATAACTGCTGCATTCAGAGATGTTTGTTCCATTGAGAGTGAATGGGGCCTCAGGAACTAGTTCATTTTTTACAAACATAGTTTTCTTTAGATTCAGCTGTAGACCTATCTTTCCACATTCTTGGTCAAAGTCAGCCAGCATTTGTGCCACTTGGCTAATGTTTGGTGTTATTAGAACAATGTCATCAGCGAAGTGGAGGTGGTGTAGTTGCCGACCATCTATCTTCACTCCCATTCCTTCCCATTCTAATTGTCGCATGATGTTCTCGAGGGTGGTGCCACCCTCTCTTTAGCAGAGGTCCTCAAATTTATCTGCCTAACTGAGTCCTTTGGAAAGAAAAGAAAAAAAGGGGAGAAAAAAAGAGAAACAAACACCCTGGAATCTACCTTCTTTAATAAAATAGTCCCCTCTCAGGATCCCCCTTAATTTCATCAGAGGCTAGAATGGGTTCCCAGGATTATTTCAGCATCCCTAGAAAGCAGTTTCACCCACTTTGGAAATACTGAGTGCAGATTAGGCATAGAATGGGGTCCTCAGGCATGGGAATTAAGGGTTTCGCAGGTGGTTATAATGTAATCTAAACAGATGTTAAAATGTGTGAACAGTTACTTTTATTTTTAAAGGAGAACAAAATAAACAAACAAAACTCTTACACCTTAAGCAGAACCTATTGGTCACCAAGTGACAGCATCCAGCAAGTCCTGCAAGTTGTGTGGGGGGGTGGTGTGGGAAGAACAGTTGATGTTTGTTGGTGGAAAGAAAATTGACTTAATGTGGAGATGCGAATGGGTGTGTTCTGCTGAATCTTTGCAAACTATTGCTTCCTCAATACCTTTCCTGCAAGTAATAGAGCAAGAAAGAAACAAGGAAAACACCACTCTGGAAATTTGGTGATGCTCCATCCATTATTTGGGCGCTCCATCCAAAAACAGCAAGAACAACCGGTGCTGGCATGGATGTGGGGAAAAAGGGACTCTCATCCACTGTTGGTGGGAGTGCCGACTGGTCCAGCCCTTTTGGAAAACAATATGGGCATTCCTCCGAAAACTAGATATTGAGCTCCCATTTGATCCAGCAATAGCACTCCTGGGAATATACCCGAGAGACCGAAAAACACATAGCAGAAACTCTATCTGTACTTCTTTATTCATCTCTGGCGCTATTCACTATAGCTAGAATCTGGAAACAACCTAAATGCCCGAGAGCAGAGGACTGGCTAAAGAAACTGTGGTTCATCTACACTATGGAATACTATGCAGCTGTCAGAAAAGATGAAATTATGAAATTTACCTGCAAATGGATGGATATGGAGACTATCATCCTGAGTGAAATTAGTCAGAAGGAAAAGGACAGATATAGAATGACTGCATTCATTAATAGGATATAAATAGGTACCAGTGTTTTACTAAATGTGGGAAATGGTAATGGCAGATTAAAACTCACCATTGAATATACACAAAGAGACTTAAGTGATAAACTCTAAATATCTGCAGGGCTAGCCACAATGTGTAAAATAAGAGGGAGAGAGATGCAGAGACAGAGAGAGAGACAGAGAGAGAAAGAGAGGATATTGGGGTACCTGCTATTGAGGCAGCCTAGGGGTGGGCGGGAGGGAGTGGGGTACATTGGTGGTGGAAATGGGGCACTGGTGGAGGGATGGGTGCTGGTATACTGTACTACCAAGAACCAATTATGAACACCTTTGTAATTGTATGTCTCACGGTGGTATAATAAAAAAAAAAAAAAAAAAACCTTGATGGCAAATATTTAGTTTCTACCACTAGGGGGCAGATGCTCCTGGTTTTGTGATTGAAATTTCCAGAATGGAAATTTAGGTTTCAGATGATTTTTTTCTTCTTTTTAGGAAGCAAACAAGCAAACCCAAAACTAAAAAACAAAACAAACAAACAAACAACACACACACAAACCAAACGCAGCAATTTATTAAAGTAAAAGTAAGGTCATGCAGGATTATGGGGCTGTTTCATTTTCTCCTTTTCCATTAAAGACCCTGGCTGCAATATCTTTCTGAAGTGCATGCACTGAAACAAAACATCTTCCTGAATCAGTGTGCAAAGATGGGGAATCTTAGAATGGGCTGAGGGGGGTGAAAAAATCAAGAAATCAGGGCACTGAGCCATGGACAAAAACCATAGTACCTGAAGTAAGCAGTTAGGTTGGGGGGTCAGTTGGCAGCAAATTTCAGGAAGCCAGAAAACGAAGATGGGATGTGAAAAGGAAGACAGCTCAAAGACGGAGAACTACCACAAACTCTTCTCTGTCTTAACCATCCCCTGCTGCAAGCTTCCAACCAATGACCAGTCCTTCTCGCCCGCCATTCTACTGTCCTTGGGTAGAGGGCAGTATTTTTTAATATCCCACAAATGGTGGGATATTTGCTGGTGCCCGCTCGAGCCAATCGATGATGAACGGGCAGACAGTGATACAGTGATCCCACAAATGACTGCGATCATTCTATGTCTGTCCCTGTCCTCTTACTACATTCCACTCAGTAGGATACTTTCCATGGCTATCTACTTATAAGCGGACGTCATGACTTCATTTATCCTGGTGACTGACTGCATAGTATTGCATTGTGTACCATAACTTCTTTATCCAGTCATCTATTCTCAGGCACTAGAGTTGTCTTCAGATTCTGGCTATTGTGAATAGTGCTGCAGTAAACAGAAGTGCACAGGGCATTTTTGCTGTGTGTTTTGGGGCCCCTGGAGTATATTTCCTGAAGTGGTATTGCTGGGTTGTCCTATGAAAGCTCAATTGATAATTCTTTGAGGATACCCATATTGTTGTCCTGAAAAGCTGGGCCAGTTGGCATTCCCACCAACAGTGGATGAAAGTCCCTTTCTCTCTGCGACCTTGCCAGATCTGGCTGTTCTTGTTCTTTTTGATGTTTGCCAGTCTCTGTAGTATGAGATGATATCTCATACTTGTTTTTATTTGCTTCTCCCTGATGATTAGCTACATACTGCATTTTCATGTGCCTTTTGGCTATTGGTATTTTTTTGAGGAAGTTTCTGTTCATTTTTTTTTGTTCCCCATTTTTTGATAGGTATTGCAGCACACTGTTGCCCAGAGCCTTTTCATCTTGCCTGGAGTTACCTCCTGCAGGCCACTTTGTAGATAAGGGGCAAGAAAACAGTTTGAATCTGTGATTTTACGTGGCAGTGTACCTTACCATGTATTCTATGTTAGCTGGTATAAATATTTTCTCTCATGCTACCACAACCATCGTGGGAGATAGATCTTACCAGTATAGATCTTACCAGTATATTTACCTGGTCACATTAGATCTCTAATTAGACCAGAGAGAAATGCTGTTTGTTTCCAAGCAAGCAAGCATGGCTCTCTAATGAGTCTAAAGGCTAATATACAAAACAACTATGAAGTAAAGATGAGAATCTTGTGAAGGCTTGGAGAAATGTATACCTGACTGTAGAATATTCATTGGTACAGATACATGTCCTTCTCCCCCATCTACATAGGGCCTGGTGGAAAACCAAGGGCAGGGCCTGCAGCCTTTGCTGGGGCAATATTAACATTTCAATGGGAATAGTTAAAGTACTGGGAGAAGTTACCTGAGGGGATTGACCCTAACTGCTTTCCGTTGATGTGGACTGGTCTGAGCTGAAAAGTTATAAAACTATAGCCTGCTTTCTTTCGTACCATTTCACCCGTTTTTGCCTTTACTCTTCCCTCCTCTTTGCTCTCTGCCTCTCTTTCCTTCTCTCCTTTCTCTTCCCTGTTGGGCCTTAGCACGTGGTAGCGGCCATCTTGGCCTAGGATTCTAAACCTACATGTGGCGGGGCCCAGCTAGAAACCTGAAGTCTGGGGTTTTCCTGTTACTGGATTGCATACCAGAACAAGTGTGAGTAAAGCCTTTTGAAACTTTGCTGGATTCGCATTCTTTTTATGTCTGCTGACTGCCAATCCTATGGGGCAGAAGGGGATCCCCACTACCTGCTCCCAGATTTTGTCAGGGCATCCCAGTGGTATCCCAACAGATAGTGTTGGATTTTTTTCTTGTGAAGTTTTACCAGTGCCTTATGTAGCTTTGATATTAAGCCTGTATCAGTTGGGTATTGGGTAAATAATTTCTCCCATTCTGTGGGCTGTCTTTGTATCTTGGTCATTATTTCTTTTGAGATGCAGAAGCTTTTTAGTTTAATGTAATCCCATTTGTTTATCTTTGCTTCCACTTGCTTGGTTAGTGATGTTTCATCCGTGAAGATGCCTTTAGCTGCAATGTCATGGAGGGTTCTGCCTACATTTTCCTCTACCTATGGCACCTATGTACCTATGTACCTTATGGATTCAGGTCTGACATTGAGGTCTTTAATCCATTTTATCTGACTTTTGTGGCTGCCATTAGAAAGAGGCCTGAGTTCAATTTTTTGCATGTAGCTTCCCAGCACCGCTTGTTAAGGAGACTTTCCTTGTTCCACTTAATATTTCTTGCTTCTTTCTCAAAGATTAAGTGATTATATAGTTGAAGATCCGTGTCAGGATATTTAACTCGACTCCACTGAACTGCGGATTTGTCTTTATTCCAATACCATGCTGTTTTAATTACTACCACTTTGTATTAGAGTTTGAAGATGGGGAAGGTGATGCCTCCCATCATCCTTTTTCAAGGATTGCTTTATTTGCTTCACTCTTTGTCTTATTCATTTCCTTTGGGCAAGAATAGACAATACACTTCAGGACTTGGGTGGAGTTTGGGTCTTGCACATTGGCACTGCACAGACATGGGTGAGTCCAGGATCTCTCCCAACCACCTCTGCAGCAAGGTGGCAGTGGGCCATTTAGGAAGCTGGTCACAGTCTACAGGAACTGGCTCCTCCAGCCCTGTGGCTTCCTGCTCACCCCCAAGGCAAAACTTCAATAACAGAGCTCCTAAACATGCAAAGCAGAATTGGACCGAACTAAAGAGAGAATAGAAACTATACAAAAGTGTGAGGCATCATCTCTTGGAACTTTCTCTTAGATATTGATAAACTGTAGCAAATATTTCTAAGGGTAATTAATACATTAACATTACCAGCCACCAAACTCCAACCTTACGTTACAGTACTGAAAAAAAATTAAACAAGAAAGTTGAGCTTCCTGCATGCACATACTTGAACAACTAAGCTGATAAAGCGAGGTTAATCCAAATTTTTCAATATTTGGATGATAGTATGGAAATATCCCACTTTCATTGTTGTTGTATTCTGCTTTAGCTATGAAACAATGAGAACCCCTTTGAAAATAATTTCATGATAAAGTACTAGGTGGTGGGAATTTATGGATTATTCTGATTAAACTCATTTACAAATAGAGAAAGGAAGCCTGTAACTGCAGATAGAGCCCCTGCTGTCAGCAAATCCTGCTCATGGAGCTTTGGCCTCACTGTCTCAGAATCTCTGGATGTTTAAAAATCCAACAATATGTAAAACTTTTTTGAAAATCAAGCAAAAATACCTCTGTCTGAGATCCTTGAGTAAACACAGTATTTTAGTTCAATGGGAGATTGGTAAAAACTACAATGACACAAGATGCAGTGTTGAAGGAAAGAGGTGACTAAAAAATGGAAACTCTGACTCTTTATATATATTATATTCAGCATAAAAACACATAATGGTCACTTCCTGCCTAAACACACACATATACAAGAAGATAATAGTAAACACAACTAAATCACCATAATCTTGACAGTCCAGATGAAAGTGATCAACATGCATCAAAAACTTATTTCAAAATTGGCAAAGTAGATGACACAAATGAATGAAAAATATTTTAAATATTGATGCCTTAATAACCCAATGAACAGGGGATAAATGCTTGTAAGGGACGCCCTACCAAGCTTTTAAGAGACTCATAGCACCGCCTTCTACAAGCGGAAGTCATGTTCTTTTCACCATACTGTGTAGTCATCTTTAAATAGCTTCTAGAAGTAACAAATGTTATAAATTATAATGCAAATGGGAACGTTACCTCAATTTTCCATAGCCTTAGTCTTTGAGCCTGAATGAAGTACCTACAGTGCCTCATGCCAGCCTGGGCTTCTGTCTCCGATATTCAGAACTGATCCAGTAGAAGCAAGAGCTTGGCCACAGCCTGAGCTCGAGCTACTGATTCCATGAAAGCAGTTGGGAGACCACCAGTCTCAGCATCTATCAGGTTTTATTCAGGCGCAGCCATTGATCCACAGACAGACATGCTGAGAAGCTTCTCAGGAGGGTTTTTGTGGACTCCTAATTATTTCAATAAATTATATTTATGTACCATAACGGCTCTGCCTAGCTTTTTATAGTACACAGCAGCAAGACTCACCTGCCAACCTTGAAAATACAGACTGGGTTTTTGCTAATTCGTGGGTGGATCAATACAGACAATTTTCAAGTGGTCTTTGATATAAAACACATCAGCTGAACTTACTTATAGCTGTGGTCCACAAAAGATGTATACTAAAAAATTGTTGGAGCCAGGCGATTTTCTATTATGGCATTGTTGTTGACTCTAACTCATATAGATATGTGGGATAATACTGTGCTATTACTATCCATTAAGCCTTTGAAGTTATAAACATTTACTCATTCATCTCACAGTCTTGCCAAGAAGGAAATCCCACCAGGGGGTGAAGGACTGCAATCCAAAAGAGATATCTAATGCATTACACTTTACCCTGGGGAGCAGTAGGGATTATCCCAAACACCTGGAACCCTAATCCTATGAGCCTATACTTAAAACAAATGAGGAAGGAAACTATAGTATCCAGACAGGGGTCAGAGGCCAGTGGCTGCTGTCTGGGTACCTCTTACAACCTCTTACACCACTGCTGGGAGCCATATTGGATCTCACATTGTATAGGAATGGACTTGAGGGGAAATCCCTGAGAACTCCAGCCCATTTTTGCAGATAGCTGAACTAACAGAGCAGAGACAGAGAGATAATTATCAAGGATCACACACACACACACACACACACACACACATGCACACACACACACGGAACATTTGGATGTGATACTCACGGAAGTCACACATCTGGTTGAGCTGTTCACACACTTGCTCCAGGTTCTTGTTGGGGTTGATATTCATTCTAGCGCTGTAGTCATGCTTGCCAGAGCTCCACATCCATGCAAACTCTTGCACATTCTGGTTGCAGAGTTGCTCACGCATGTAAGTGTCTGGGCCACACTCTCCAGCAGTGGGGCTCCCACACTGGTCTTCAGTAGGTGGAGATCAATGCACCACCTGGGGATCTCAGAGAGCAGAACCTTCAGACATGAATGACAGCTGTCTGAATCGGTGCTCAGCACAGGCAGACCCAGGAATCAGGCTCAGTCTCACACTTGCAAGGCATGTGTTCTTTTAAATGTTGCTTATCTTTTAATATATTTTATTTTGGTGGTTATATTTGGCTGTGGTCAGGACTTACTCTTGGCTCTGAGCATCTGAGCTCTGTGATCACTTCTGGTGGGACGCCCCATAAGTCCCCCCTTCCTATGGGGGACCATAAGCAGTGCTGGGGGGCCAAATTTGGGTTGACCACATGCAAGGCCAACACCCTACCCACTGTGCTATCTCTTCGGCACTGTATGGTCAGTGATTCGCCAGTGACTAGTCCTAGAACCTCTGTGATAATTCTTCTTATGCTTAACATTTTCAATTTGCCTGGTTAAGGAAACAGAGGATAAGTTGCCTAGTTCATGGAGGAAATTTATGGTATGGCTACTCTTCCTTGGGGGAAATAGCAGTACAATAAAATTTCCTCTCTTGACAACTGAAAGCTTCTGCACTTTGAGATGGAGGAGGCCACATTTGTAACCCCTACAAATTCCTTCAGCCAAAGGATCACATTTGCAATAACTGTCCCCAATGTCCAAATTAACATAGATCCTTAATATTTCCAGCATTCCTAACAAATCAATGGAACTTGTGGAGAAAATTAGAGCAGCTTAAAGAGCAACGAATGTTCAGTTACCAATATCCACAGCGCCGCCATCAAAAACGCCAGACAGCTTTAGTTACTCAAGCCACTGCCTTCTGCTTTTAACTTGTCTGCTTGGGAGTTTTTAGGGCTCCCTGGATACATTACCCTTTTTCCACAAAGCTAAGGGTCATGACCGAATCTGTTTCACTGTCATGTTTGCTTCTTGGCTTGTTTTGTAAGCGTTAACAAGCGAGATTCTAAAATGAAGGGGGAATTGGTGAAAACAAATTGGGACTCATGCTTTAAGATAGTTAGGGCATTTGTTCAAGGAAACAACTTGAAGGCCACACACTCAAAAATCCAGGTTTAAAGGAAGCCTAAAATTGTATTCTCAGAATACACAAAGTTGGCTCCAAAGAGAGGAGTGACATAAAAATTGTCCAGCATCATTTTTCTGCTAATGTATTTTGGTCATTACAGGACTGTTGTGGGCTTTTGAGAAGTCTCCTTCAGGTCAGACCCACAAACTGGGTGCGTAAAGAACACAACCCCTAAAATAATGGCTCCAACTCTTTGGTTCCTGTCGTGCACCAGACTCTGAGCTAGATATAGAGAGAAAATATTAGTGACCAGGCTTACAGCCCAATGGGGTAGACAAACCGTAGTCAGATGTGATGAATCTTTTCCATTAGAACTTCCAGAAAGTGCCGGTATTCCAGTCATATTAGAGCTGGGTGGGTCCTTCTTAGAACCTGAATGGGTTTGTCTTAGTACAAACTTCCAGTGGATTCAAAAGTTCCACTACTCTGAATCAGTAGTCAACAAAGCATGCTTGAAATCAGGAGAAACAGGCCACTCTTCAATACCCAAAACACGGAATGAAAATGCATCTTTAAAAACTCAGTCAAGCTGTTTTAATTACTAATGCCTTGTAGTACAGTTTGAAGTTGGGAAAGGTATATATGTATATATTATGATACCAATATCCAAGGTCAAGTGAAACATGTATCAGGAGGTTTTATGAAAGGTGGAAATTATCACAAGCATGTGGGAGTCAGAGGCTAGGTAAGACAGAAAATGGAACAGTGTTCTAATAATTGTCAAAAGTACTAATACCAACCTAGAACTGAGCATTAAATACAGGCAAAAAGATACACACGACAACCCTTTAATGTATGTTCTGTAATCCGCAATCTGGAAGGGAGGGAAAAGAGAAAGAGATAGAGAGAAAGGGAAAGAAATAAAGAACCTGCCATGGAGGCGGGCTGGGGGAGGGGAGGGAACCGGGGACGTTGGTGGTGGGAGATGGCCACTGGTGGAGGGATGGGTGCTGGAACACTGTATGACCAAAACCCAAGTGTGAACATCTTTGTAACTGTATATCTCACGGTGGTATAATAAAATACTTATAAAAATAAAGCAAAAACAATAAAAAAAAATCTCAGTCAACAAAAAATTGGGAAAAGGAATCCAGATTGTGATTCCAAGAAGAAAGCCACAGTGTTTCTGTATGACTCCGCTCCAGGCCTTAGAATTTGTCTCTAGGTTTCATATTAATGTAAAGAGGCAATGCTGAATACAAGGTAATCATTAGGAGCGTTAAAATTAGGGTCAGGAAGTTAAGATTTTATTATTTTTTCAAGGAGGTACCAAAAGACTTAAGTAACATTTCAGGAACCATTGTGTTCTCTAAGACGTTTGAAGTAAGCATGTGGGAAGGGTTCATAAATTTGTAATACTCTGCTACAACTTTCTAACTAAGACCTTTTATTGTTATTTTTATTATTTTTGCCCTTTTGGGGCTATGCCCACTGCTTCTCAGGGATTACTCCTGGCTCTTCTCTCAGGAATTACTCCTAGCAGTGCTTGGAGGACCATATAGGATGCCCAGGATTGAACCCCAGGTTAGCCACATGCAATGCAAGCACCCTACACGCTGCACTATCTCTCAGCCACTCTTACTATTTTGTTGCTGTTGTTTTAAAATGGTGCCACCACTTGGTGTCTTCAAGTCTTGTTCTTTTTCATCTGAAATAACTTTTATTCCCAGAGAGACTGAAATGTGATTAAATTCCATTTTATTATACATGGGACCAATATTGCTTCCCAGGAACACTACAATAGCTGAGTATTTTTGAGTAAAGGGGTTCGATGAAAGAGTTTTAATAAAATATACTAGTTGTGGTAGTGCCCATGGGCATAAGCAGCTCCATATGTGGGCAGAGATGCACACATCTAAAGGACAAGCTTTAAGATTATTTCCTCTGCACCAGGTGTTAGAACTTCCGGTTTTGGGTGTTCCATAAGAGTTTATAAACATTTTACTTAAACTCTTTATGAAATGTTTTAATTAGAGCAGAAATTAATGAACAACAACAACAAAAAAACAGCCTAAAAGAACAGTGAAACAAAGAAACAGTGATTCTTTGAAAAAATATACATAATTGTAAAACCACTAGCAAAACTCACAATGAGAGAGAGAGAGAGAGAGAGAGTGGAGGATGGGGTGTGTGTGTGTGGGGGGGGGGTGGAAACTCCTGATAAACCAAATCAGGATGAAAGGGGAATGTCACAACAGACACAAGAGAATTCAAAGGATCATCAGACATTACTTTGAAAATCTTTGTGCTACGAAATGAGAGAATCTAGAAGAAATGGATAAATTCTTGAACTCCTATGACCTCCAAAGACTGAACTAACATGATTTGGAATACTGGACAAATCTATCACTGTTGAGGACATTGAAATGGGAATCAAAAGTCTTCCCCCAAACAAAAACCCTGGCCCAGATGGATTCACTAGTGAATTCTTTCAAACTTTTAAAGACCTACTTCAATCCTTTTCAGGCTCTTCCAGGACAATTGAGGAAATAATTTCTATGAAACAAACACTACCCTGATACCAAATGCAGCAGAGATACCACCATAAAAGAGAATTGCAGGCTGATACCCCTGATGGACACAGATGCAAAAAAGATCTTCAACAAAATACCAGCAAATAGAGTCCAACAACTTAACAAAAAGATCATACAACATGACCAAGTGAGATTTATCTTTGGGGTGCAAGTATGGTTTAACATAAGCAAGGCAGTTAGTGTAATATACCATATCAATAGGAGAAAAGGTACAAATCATATGGTGGTATCAATAGATGCATAGAAAACATTTGACAAGCTCCAACACCCATTCATGATAAAAACTCAACAAAATGGGAGTTGAAGGAAATTTCCTCAACATATTTAAACCATTTACCACAGGTCTACAGCAAACATTATACTCAGTGTGGAAAACTAAAAGCCACCCCTTTAAGATCAGGCAACAGACAAGTTTTCCCACTCTCACAATGTTATACTTGCCATAGCAACTAATCAAGAAAAAGGTTCAAGGGCATCCATGTTGGAGAGAAATAAGTTGAGCTCTTACTACTTGCAAATCGCATAATACTATGTTTAGAAAATTCTGAAGAACCACGAATAAAGGCTCCTATAAATAACAGGTTTGTATAGTAAAGTGACAAGGTTCAGAATTAATATGCAAAAGTCCAAAGGCTTTTCTCTATGCACAAAATGAAACAGAAGCGTAAGATATTAAAAAACCAATCCCATTCACAATTGTGGCTCAGAAAATCAAGTGCTCCAGAATCAGTAAAGAGGTGAAATTAAGTAAAGAGGTGAAAGATCTATACAAAGATAACTACAAAACACTGCTTCAATAAATAAGACACAGGGAAATGGAGACACATCCCCTGCTCATGCATTGGAGGATTAACGCTGATTGTCAAACTGGCATTTCTCCCCAAAGCATTATACAGATTCAATTGAGTCCCTGTAAGGACACCCAAGATATTTTTCAAAGAAATAGAGCAAACACTCCTGAAATTCAGATGAAACAATAAACATTCCCAAAGAGCTAAAGTAATTCTGGGGAGTGGGGCAGGCTAGGGAAGGGAGGTATCATTTTCTCCTACTTCAACCTCTACTACAAAGTGTTAGTAACTAAAATAGCTTGGTATTGGAATAAGACTGACCCTTAGATCAATGAAATAAGTTAAATGTCCTGTGACGGACCCTAGGTATATGATCCATTTATCTTTGATTGAAAAAAAAAAGTGAACTGGAGGAAGTGCAGCAAGTGGTGCTTAGAAAACTGGTAAGGTGTGCAAAACAATGAACTCAAACCACTCTCTAATGCCATGCACAACAGCCAAAACAAAACGGATTAAATATGATATCAGACCTGAATCCATAAGGTATGTAGAGAAAAGAGACAGGCAAGACATCTCTCTGACATCAAAGCTAAAGTCATCGTCAAGGATATACACCACCGACTAAGCAAGTAGAAGCAAAAATTAAATTATGGGCCTACATTAAATAACTAACCTTCTGAACCTTCAAGGAACTGATGGCTTGTGTACAAAGATCGCCCATGGAATGGAAGAAGTTATTTACCCAATATTTGTAATGGGTATTATCTAAGACATAATGCTAGTACTGGTACAACTGTACAAGAAAAAAATATCAAACCTCGCTAAAAAATAGGGAGAAGAGAGAGGAACAGAATCTTTATCAAAGAAGAAAGAGATAGATACCTGAAAGGTACCTGAAAAATTGCTCTACATCTCTGATTATCAGGGAGATATAGATCAAAGCAATGAGATATCATCTCACGATATAGAGGCTGGCATGCATCAAAAAGAACAAGAATAAGCCACATAGGTGTGGATGTGGGGAGAAAGGGACTCATTCGCTGCTGGTGGGAATGTTGACTAGTCCAGTCTTTTAGGGATACAATATGGACATTCCTCAAAAAATGTAGGAATTGAGTTTCCATCACTGTATCACTGTCTTCCCGTTCATCATCAATTTGCTTGAGCGGGCACCAGTAACATCTCCATATGACCTGTCTCATGCAAGTAGAGCCCAAGGGAACCTGCTTGCTCCAGGAACATAAAGAGCCTCAAAACCATTCCATCAGGTCATGGGAATGAGGTCTATAATTGTTACTGGTATCTGGCATATCAAATACGACACGGGTAGCTTGCCAGGCTCTGCCGTGCATGTCGCATACTCTTGTAGTCATCTCAAAATCCAGCATTTATTGATGAACTGTGCGGCAGCTTACGGCTGCTGGGGCGCATGAGCCTGGCTGTGATAGGCTGGTCTGCTGGGTGGAGTTCTGACGAGGGGGAAGTCCAGATGTGGAAAATGGAGGTCCTGATGGAGTGGAGGGTTGTCTGGCTTGTTGTGAGGCTCTGCTGGGGTGGCGGGCCAGGGCTAGAACCTGCCATCCCTCCCGGGCACCTCATGAGGGCTGGGCACAGTGAGAGCCAGTAGCAGCTCTGCCCCATGTCTGTCTCTGGATCAGCATACCTGGGCGGGATTAAAAAAGACTGCAGCAGGGTGGATCTCGAAGTTTCTATATCACCCAGCAATACTACTCCTGAGACTATATCCTGGGGCCCAAGAGTTTTTACATGATGCAGAAAAGATGTCTTCACTTCTATGTTCACTGAAGCACTATTTGCAATAAGAAGAATCTGGAAACAACCCAAGTGCCCAAGAACAGATGAGTGGAGAAAGAAATGATGGCACAACTACTCGGTGCAATACTACACAGCCATTAGGAAACATGAAGTCATGAAACTTGCTTATATACGGATAGACATGGAGAGTAGCACGTTGAGTGAAAAGAGTCAGAGGGAGATAGACAAACAGAATAATTGAACTCATTTTCAGAATATATAAAAAATAGGAGAATAATGCCCAAAGACAATAGAAATGAAGATCTGGAGCATTGGCCCATGGTAGGAAGCTTGGCGCAGGTGGGAATAGCTGGAGGACAGTTAGGACAGAGAAGAGACCACCATGACGATGATAGAAATGATCACTCTGGGCACTGGGTACTGAAAGGAGGTTAAGGGATATGCATGATACCCTTCCAGTTACATCTTGAAAATCACAAAGCCTAAAAAGAGAACAGAAAAAAAAACAGAGAAGTCTCTGCTATAGGAATAAGCTGGTGTGCTAGGAGGTAAATGGGAAATTGGTGGTGGGAAATGTATAGTAGTGAAGGGATTAAAGTTAGAACATTGCAGGACTAAAACCCAATTATGAACAATTTGTAACTGTATTTCGTGGTGATTCAATAAAAACTCTTCATAAAGTTTTTAAATAGATTGACAGATTTTGAGAACTTCCACAGGGGGATCACATTAAGAAGGCTTAGTTTTTATTTTGGAGTAATATTATGGATTACCATAAAGCTGAAAGTAGTATTTAGAGGGAAAGATATTCCAGAGTGTCTTTGAAAGGATTTACCATTTCACCAAAACTCTTCGGCGCCACCCTCGAGAACATCATGTGAAAATTAGAATGGAAAGGAATGGAAGTGGAAATTGACGGTAGGCAACTACACCACCTCCGCTTCACTGATGACATGGTTCTAATAACACCAAACATTAGCTAAGCAGACAAATGCTGGCTGACTTCAACCATGAATGTGAAAAGGTCTACAGCTGAATCTCAACAAAATAATGTTCATGAAAAATGAACTAGTTCCAGAGACCCTATTCACTCTCAATGGAACAAACATCTCTGAATGCAGCAGTTATGTGTACCTAGGTCGAGAACTCAACATGACGAAAGACCTAGCACCTGAGCTGCACAGAAGGAAGAAAGTAGTGTGGAACACCTTCAAGAGCATCCAAGAAATAACTAAAAGGACAAAGAACCTCCGGCTCTGGGAACATCTTTTCGATTCCACCATTCTCACGGCATTAACACACACCTCAGAGACCTGGGCCCTATGAAATCAGGATGAGAACACTATTGGGGTCTCCCAAAGAGGAATTGAAAGAGCTGTGCTTGGAATATCATGCCTCACTTAAGTGAGAGAAGGAATCTGGAATTCTGACCTCCATTGACAATCGAGAGTCAGGGATGCTGTCTCGTTTGCCAAGGCATCAAAAATCAGATGGGCTGGACATGTAATGCGATTTGGGGACAACCGTTGGACTAGAGCCGTTACTGACTGAATCCCATGAGACATCAAAAGATCAAGTGGCTGCCCACCTACAAGATGGTCAGACTTCTTTGTCAAGACCCTGGCGAATGTTTTGAGGATCTTCATATTCCTGAAGCAAGCAGATGCCATTGAGCTACACTGGCACGTGACAGAGACAAATGGAAACATTACTGGTGCCTGCTTGAGCAAATTGATGAATAATGGGATGTCACAAGTGATCAAATGATCATATTTTTTCCATAGCTATATCTACTTCTGCTGAACCAGAGACTCTCAGACATGGGGCAGAGCTGCTACTTGCTCTCCCTGTGCCCAGCTGCTCATGAGGCACTCGGGAGGCATGGTGGAGTTCTAGCCCTGGACTGCCACCCCAGCAGAGCCTCACAACAAGCCAGACCACCCTCCCCTACTCCATGAGTCCCGTCATTTTCCACATCCGGACTTCCCTCTTGTCACAACTCCACCCAGCAGACCAGACTATCACAGCCCGGTTCATCAACAGCCACCCTGCAGCAGTTTCTTTTCAATCCGGCCCAGGTATGCTGAACCAGAGCATACCGCTAGCGGCCACGTGGTCATCAACAAATGCTTTATTTAGAGGTGACTACAACAGTATGTCACCCTCACAGCAAGCCTGGCAAGCTGCTCGTGTAGTATTTGATATGCCAAATACCAGTAACATTTATATTAGGTCATTCCCATGAACTAATATAATGGCTTGAGGCTCTTTATGTTCCTTGAGGCTCTTTATGTTCTTTGATTTCTACTAGCAGGAAACAGGACATATGGAGATATTACTGGTGCCCGCTCTAGCAAATAGTGATAGTGATAGTGATATCTACTTAATTATTGCCTGTACTAAATATTTAGTACCAATAAGAAGCAATGGCCTAGTTTCAAGGTAAAACTGGGCTCAAATATGACCCCATGGGTTTCATATTTTGGATCTGCTGTTTTCAGTTCTGTGTGATCTTGAGGAGTTTTTCCAGCTGGGATTGAGAAATATCAGAGTGGTTACAGTTTCTACCTAGCATGGCCCAACCTGCATTTAATTGCTGGCCCCAGATAAAGCCTGAGGATTGCAGGGCACAGCCCTAGGACGGCCCCAGCCCTGCTGGAATAGTTTGGGTATTCCCTGGTAGGGCAAAGCCTGAGTGGCAACAAATTCTCAGACCTTGTGTGGAACTGCGAACCCAATTGCCTGAGAATCCACAGCGGGGCTGCTGTGCCTCCAACTGCTTGGTGGGCACCAGCACTCCACAGCCCCAAGCAAAACTATTTCAAGATCACAACAGCTCATGATGTCATGTGTATCACTGTCTGTATCACTGTCTTCCCATTCATCATCGATTGGCTCGAGCGGGCACCAGTAACATCTCCATATGTCCTGTCTCATGCTAGTAGAGCCCAAGAGCATCTGCTTGCTCCAGGGACATAAAGAGCCTCAAACCATTCCATCAGGTCATGGGAATGAGGTCTAAGATGTCATGTGTAAAGTGGGAATAATTATAGAAGAATTTCTAGATTGAAGTTGTCCCAACTACTTTAATGTGAGATTGAAGTGGCACATCGTGTCCAGTGCCTTTCCTATCAACTAGACAGGGAACTTATTTCAGCTAGGCACGGAATCTTATTATTATTCCATGCTGCTTGCAATAGCATTAGGTACTTGACAGCAATGATGAACTTGGCTGTAGCCCTTTACTGTGTCCTTACGGCATATTATTGTATGTTCAGTTAAAAACAAACCTGGTGTGGGAGTCAGAGGTTAGGTAAGACAGGGAAGGGAACAGTGTGCTATTAATTGTTAGAAATGATAATACCAGCCTAGAACTGAGCAATGGATATAGGCAAAGGGATATACATGATAGCCTCTAAATGTATGTATTGCAAGTCACAATGTGTAAGAGTAGGAAGAAAGAGAAAGAGAGAGAAACAGAGAAAAACAGAGAGAGAGAGAGAGAGAGAGAGAGAGAAGCAAAATTGTCTGCCATAAAGGCAGGCTGGGGAGGACGGAGGGAATCAGGGGACATTGGTGGTTGAAATGGGCATTGGTGGAGGGATGGGTGCTGGAACACTGTCTGACTGAAACCCAAACATGAACATCTTTGTAATTGAATATTTCACAATTGTATATCTATAATTGTATATTTATTTGCAATTGTATATTTCACATCTTTGTAATTGTATATTTCCCTAATGGTGGTGGGAAATGGGCACTGGTGGAGGGATGGGAGCTAGAACACTGTCTGACTGAAACCCAAACATGAATGACTTTGTAATTGTACATCTCACAGTGGAATAATTAAAAAATTATAAAACAAACCTGGTATTCTTCCCCTGAATCATGAGGTAAGCCATGATCTTCTCTAATGCATTTTTTTTAAGAAAATGATTAGAGAAAACAGAACATTCTAGAATTAAGTATTCTCTAATGCTGTTCTGTTGGAATATTTGGGGCCAGTCTATGTGCTATAGCTTGTTATTTCAAACTCAAGGCTACTCACATCACCAGGATCTTCTTCAGAAGACTCCCCAGTAATAACTCTGGTCTGTTTGGATTGACTGACAGCAACACAAATCAGGGTGAGTGCTGAATGCCTGGGAAGGGCTCCCAAGGTGGGTTTTGGAGAGCCAGGGAGAGATTGGTTGCCTTTGCGCAGTATTATAGACTCAGACCCTTACACTGAATTCACTCACCTTGAGGCACCAAGCCTTGGGCACCTTGGAATTGCAAGAAGAGGTCATAGAAAGAGAAAGACAGCCAGAGTCGAGGCAGTTTCAACTGGTCTTTGTTTGCTTAAGCTGTGTGTGGAGCTAAGGGCAGTGTACAAGGACAAGGAAGAAAAAGATGGTGGTTATCCCTCAGATTTCAGAGTCTATGAAATGGCATCCCCAAACACAACTCTCATTATTAGCTTCCAGGGAACTGACTGATGAGTGACATGATGCTAGGTGAAAAAATATGGTTTGAAGGTTGTTTACTAGAGAAGTATGTGCAAACACACCCCTCACAGACCCAGCAATTGCTGTATATAAAATTCTTTCTTTAAAATATACCAAAGAGGTCAAGAAGAGCAGATTACTTGCAGCGTCCTAGAATTCTCATCTCTAGTAATTTAATACGTTGAAAGCTTGCCTTGTGCATAGACCCAGTCTAAGACATGCCAATTTCAAAGCATCAACTTCAGGAAGAAACATGTGAGTGCTTTTTCCCCCCCACAATCTCTTTCTTTCTCTCAATATTTATTTCTGCACAATGCTGTGCAATGCTTATATAAATCCTCTTGGAAAGTTTGGAAAGGCCTCTCTTCATAGCTCTCCTTTTCTCTCTCACGGCATAATTTTCTGTATACTGACTGTCGCCCTGTGGATGGAGGGTCTGTTACTGGGGACATAATCTCCTGGGATAAAACTTTCTAATAAATCCTGTGATATAAATTCTATGTCCAAAGCCACCATTTCTCAAGGCTCCCGGTTGGAATAAGTCAAAGGAATATACAATGGTAGCTCTGCAGACAGACTCAAGAGTTAAGATGTTGGCAAGCAAGCAGGCAATCAGAAACAAATTCTGCCCAGAAGCTAGAGATAATCTGGTTCATTCATAGTTTACAGAGTTATTTTGTGGGAGTAGAGCAGGAGACTGGAGATGATAGGAGCCATCCTGAAAATTGAAAAATCAGCAAAAGTTGATGCCTCGTAGGGTCTGCAAACCCTAGAAAAAAGACATTGGCAATCTTTTTCTAATTGATGTTTTTGATTTTGATCATTTTTCCCAGAATGTAACTTGAGTGAATCAAGTCACTAATTTCCTGACTCAAGACCAGGTCTGATGTTAGGGCTGTGTGATCTAATCAATGGCCAAGGGATCATGTTCCTAAAGGTTTTCCATTTGACTTAAAGTCCTGAGGAAATGTTGAATAATGTCTTGGAGCATCCATTTTGCAAGTGAAATATAATGGGAGTTTTGAGTATGTGTGGGAATCCAGAAGCTATATATAGGTCATGTATGTTCTACTGGCATTCCATGAACCTGTATTAAAAAGCTATATTCATGATGTTCAGTGACTCAGAGAAAATATAAGGAAATTGAGATGGGGAGGGAGGGGATGGCAGCTTCTATAGGACGAGCTTTGTCTTTGAACCAGAACCAAAGGAAAAAAGAATGGACTAGGGCTAGAGAGATAGTAAGTGGGTAGGGCACTTGTCTTGCATACTTCTGGCCTGGGTTCTATTCTTGGCATCCCATATGGTAGTGCCCTAAGAACTTCAAGGAATAATTCCTGAGTGCAAATCCAGGAGTAATGTCTGAGCATTGCCAAGTATGGCCCCCAAACAAAACAAGCAAAAAGGAATGGATCTGTAATAAACACTAATAGACCAGGAATTCTCTCATCTTATTTTTATTTATTTAGGCTTTTTTTTCTTGAATAAGTCAATGATAATAAAGATGATGATATTAAAAGCAAGAAAAAGCTACGAAACCTAGATTTCCATTGTTAATTTTCCTTTCAGTCTTCACTTACCCAGCAGCAAATGGGTAGAACCATTGTGTGTGTGTGTTTGTGTGTGTGTTAAACTAAAATCAAAAGGCACTGAGAAAGTATTATTCAGGCTTTCTACCTAAGTACTTGTACATGGAAGAAATTTAAAATAATTGTGTGATTTTGAAGTTACTTTCTAGGAGTTAAGTATTCTTGGAGCTGTCTTTAAATCTGTCACTGCACCTTATAGAGATGAATGTAAAATTTCATAGTAATCATTTGATATGTTGATTAATCTTTTCTTTGGATAGCATGAAAGCACATTAAAAGATAAACAGCTTCATCATAAATTACGAAAGAACATAGAAGAAAGGGCAGTTAATATTTTAGTAGCTTCCCTAGTATCTTTTGACTTGCTCTTTAAAGACCTTTTTCTCCCTTGAACCGCTCTCCCTTCTCTCTCTCCCTCCCTCTCTCTCTCTCTCTCTCTCCTTCCTTCTCCCTCTCCCTCCCTTCTCTCTCCCTCCCTCCCTCTCTCTTTCTCCCTTCCTTCTCTCTCTCCCTCTCCCTCCCTTCTCTCTCCTCCCTCCCTCTCTCTCTATCTCTCTCTCTGCCTCCCTTCTTTTTCCCACTCTGGAGAGACCAATGGTTTTTCTTGAACTGTATTTATGTCTTTCACTTCTCATGTTTTTCTGGGCAAGTTTTGTTAAAAAAAAGAAATATCTTGCTTTGCTAAAAAATAAAGTAATTTTCTCTCAAACTTTTCAACCAAACAGCTCCACATTTTTGTGTTTGCAATGAAATTTGCAATGGAGGTTTTGCAAATTCTACAAGTTCTAAATAAGTGCACAGCTTGGTGGCAAACAAACAAACAAATCTAAACTAAGAGCCACTCCAGGTAGTAATCAGAGCAGGGGGAGAGTGTTACCCGAGTGCTTCCATCCCTCTGTTGCCAGTGACTGGTACAGGAACGATACTGTGTGCTTCCCTGGAGATTCTCTTTCTTCATAATTGGCTGCAAGTTGTCTTTTAGGAGAGTCTTCCTGACTCACCTTCCATCTTAACACACTCCTGCATTCCCTGATCTGCTCCCTGCTGCTGACCAGACTAAAGAAGTCAAGTTTGAGAGCAATTATAAGGAGTGTGCGGTGTGTGTGTGTGTGTGTGAAAGAAAGCTACAATCAAATAACCAAATACAGAAGAATCTCCTCAAAGAATACCTTTTTGAGATTTGGGTAGCCTGCTTGCCTTTGGTCAAAAGCAAAACACAGCAGAAAGGTCAGCTATAAAGACCCAAGAGGTGTCTGAAACCTTAGAATTTCACAACCCCAGTATGTTTTGACATGAAGAGGAGGAGCTCAAGATTGCAAAGGCCAAAAATTAACTACCTGTGAAGGGGAAGCAGAGACCAGCAAGTCATCCGCTCCCAAAGCTGATTAGCCAAAGGGAATCTTCGTAGTGACTTCAGTGATCACGAGACAGAAGTAGGAATTGAGCAATAATCTGAAAACCATTAAACTCACAATTAGGATTAAAGTTAGATTAAAAAATAATAAACTTTTATAATTAGGGAGGAGTGAACAAATCTTCAATTTAATTAAATAGCAATCAGATAATATAATTAGGTGAGAAAAAGCTTAACCTATTAACTAATGATCATACATCAATGCACACAGCCAAAAAGCGCAACCTCCTGAGGTCTGTCTATGAAATACTGAAGAGAAGGAAGAAATAGCTGCTCTAATTAAACAACCGTGTCTTTCTATTTTCTACCTGTGAGTCTAAGACAAGCCAATCCAAGATGAAGCACAATGCTTTAGCTTCATGATTTATCTCTATCTCCCCATTCACACCCACTGACCCCAAAGCTCAGCCTGTCCATCATGGAGATGAACTTGTCTGGCTTATTGTTCATAAAGTCCCAGTGAGCTGAAAACTATTTTGGGTTCCTTACTCAAATCAGATTTCAACTTTGATTTTTCAAAGGTTAATAGGTTAGTCCAGTGGTCTGTTGTGTCAACAGAGCCCTGGAGAAAAATTAATCACAAAGTAATACCAAAAGGTCAAAAGAAAGAAATTGAAAATACCATAATAAAGAAATCCCAAAGCAAAAGCACGACAAAGAAAATATGATGATATCATTCAATGAGCTGGCTGGAAAGGAAAACTGGTAGAGACGCTGGTAGGTTAGTTAACAAATTTCAACAGCTCACGGAAGTTGGCCACATTTGAGGAAAAAGTCCTATCAGAGGTAGCAATATTTTTGGTGGTGATTCTTTTTAATGTTCTATGAAGTGAAAGCCTGCAACATCAACTGGGATGGAAAATGCAGTCATTACTTCAGCACTGCAGAATTTGAATCTGTGAACGTTCATCTGAGTGTAAGTATGATGAATGCGTTGCTCACGCAGAGATAGAACAGGCAGGGTACAGAACTTCAGAGCGTGCTGGGATAATATTCTATTTGCTTCAAATATGGCCATCCTGTGCTGGGTCTTAGGGACACCACTGACACTCACATAAGCCACAATGACTTTATAGGGTTCTCAGCAAAGGAGAGAGTGTGGAAGTAGCTTTATTGGTGAGGGTCTCTGTGTGTGCGGGGCTGAGGTCATTCCTTCATGAGCTAGAGGGAAACAATTTTGCACAATATGTGAGCTAGGGACTTGGCATTGCCTCCGAGTCTCCTTGTCTTCCTGAACACAAGAACAACCTCAAGAAATCACATGAAGGCTGGAGACGTAGTAATGGGGGCAATGATTGCTATGTGCCGTTAGCTCTGGTTTGATCCATTCCAGGAGTCATCACTGAGCACAGAGCTAGGAGAAGCCCTGAGCTCAAGGGTGACCCTGACACCCACCCCGATGGTAAAAAAAATGAAACCGTGTAGTTTTGTTTTCCTTGTATAGTTTCCAGTGTTTAAAGAAGGTGACAGGTAAATGAAATCTTAGCCACATTATTAAATACCAGATGATGGAAACAAAGTAATATATCATGATATAGAAAAAATATAAATATATAATTTTGTGGGCCATACATAGCAATGCTTAGGGGTTATTCCTGGCAGTGCCCGGGGGACCATATGAGATGCCGTGATTGAACTTGGGCCAGTGGCTTGTAGGGCAAATGCCTTACCCACTGTGCTACCACTCCAGTCCCTAAATATATGAACTTTTCAATCTTTTAAGGCAACAATAAACTTGGTTTCTCTCTTCAAGTATTTACTTAAATAAATTTTTACTTATTATAAACTCACTGATAAAATATTTGCACTGAATACCACACCAATAACTGCAAATAAAAAAAAAAAGACTCGTGGATAATAAGATGCCAGACACATTTGAGATAGTTTTGAATGCATTTCCTGAACAAACACTTCTAAATGCCTCCCCACTCGCTCTGTTATGAGACACAGCCCCTCAATGGTATCAGTCATCTATTGCTGCATACCAAATTGCTGTGCTCTGAGTGGCTCTAAACAACACAATTCATCATCTACAGTGTCTGACTTGGAGAAAAGACAAGGGTTATCTGATTTCTGCTCAGGGCATGTATGGGTTCTCACTAGAAGCTCAGACTGTAATAAAGAACTAAATTTCTAGTCTCCTTGAAATGGTCGGCAAAAGTTTCATTGCAGTTTTCCTGTGGGCTGAAGGGGAGATTTACCCTCTGCCTAATATAGCCCCATTTCATTTATTAGAACGTATCCAACCTCACTCTTCATCTAAATGTGTTTTCTCAAAGAATTCTAGAAAAAAGAGCCTCGTGTTACTACTGGAACTCTTCTTCCAATTCTAAATTAAAAAAATGCTTTGTGCAGTAATTGACATCTCTGCCTAAAATCCCCCCCACACACACACACACTCTGCTTGAAATTATTTAAAAAAAATTCCTTTGTTTAGTCTAAATAATATGCGGGTCCTTATTTCATGTGTGCTGTTTTCATTTTAAGTACGCGACACTTTGCGGATACCTTTCACAACAGGCCCTTCCGCCTCTGAGTTTGGTGTCTTTCACCTCTTAGAAGAGCTGGCTGCAGCTCAGACGTTCATTCTCCAATCCTGACTGGGGTCTGATGGACAGACTTCCAGCCTGGGCTGAGTTATGGTGCCCCTTCTCTGTCCCTGGATCTTCCTGGCTTTGGTTTCACATCTGAGACCTTCATTTTCTGTCCTGGTTGGCGTGTGTCATGCTTCCACAAACACTTTCTCCTTTTGAAATGGACCTTACATCACCTGCTCTGCGACCTGCCCTCCATTCAACGTGCTTCTCTCCTTTGGGATGTTCCATTCTCATCCTCAGCTGGTGGCTTGGCTCACGAAGTGCTCAGATTGTAGAGACCCCTCTGGCTAAACAAGCAAACCCTTGGGCCTTACTCCCCAAATACCTCTACATGGGGTTTGGGAACTCAGGAATTTACATTCTTTTCCAACCCCCTGCACAACCTTCCCAGAGATAGCAACACACCCTCAAACCCAGAAACAAGGTCGGTTATACTTGTTTAACCTCACTTTCTATTGTAGAGTTCCCCCTCAGATTTCCCCTACTTTCTTTTGCACTCTTATTTCAGTCTGGGCCGAAGCGTCGCCCTCTCCTGGCACGTAACCGAAGGGAGTTCAATCCCCAGCACCGTCTATGGCCCTCCAAGCTCTGCCAGAAATGATCCCAGAGGGCAGTCAAGAGTAAGCCCTGAGCATCACTGGAAAGGGCCCAAATGTCAAACGAACAAAAAATTTAAATAATTTTTATGGATTTTCCATTATTTTTTAATTGAGTATCAGAGTTGACATTAGTATTAGGCTCAGTCATTTTATAGTTGGGCACTCAATGCAATTACTCCACCTGTGTTTCAAGATCCTTCCATCATCATCCCAAGATTTCTTCTTCCTCCTCACCTCCATCCCACACTCACTTCCCAGTTCTGTGGCTCTTGCCTCAGAATTTGGTTCCACTGGGGATTGTCTAATGTGTTTTCTTATTTCTTCACGTTCCACCTATGAGTGATGTTGGGTATTGATATTTTTTACTTTCTGATTTGCTTTCCTTAACACAACACCATGCAAGGTTGGAGCCATGGAAAAATTCTAGGAAATTCAGGCACTGTTATTAAAGGCAGTCAGGAATGTTAAGGTCAGCTATCATCCAAATGCCAGAGCTAGAATCAGGATCATTTGACATTTAGGGAATAACTAAAATGCTCCACACTGTCACTGATGACACGTTTCCTTCTCAGTTGATTGTGATTAAGATCTCAGTGCAGTTTTCCCCTCTCCCCTCCTCCCACCTGAACTCAAAATTAATAGCTCTTTGGAGAATGCTACTTAAGTCAGCCTTCAGTTCAGTTTTCCAGGGTTGGGGAAAGCAGGAGTCTTGGAGATGTCAGTGCTTCCTAATTAGAGAGGGTTTGAGTCTTGGGATTATTACAGAGCTATGTCTACCCTGGGCTTCAGAGGAGCAATTGTATTGCAGGTATCACACAACTAGCTATGAATTTCCCACCTGGGATCCAATTCTACTGGGCAGCTGCTCATGTTAAAAAGAAAGTGCATTTTTTAATCTGGGCAAGAAACCAATTTTAAATTGAACTAGAATTTTACCTTTAGCTAAGCCTTTGACTCGGGAGATGTTAAGCAACAACTCCCAAGTTCTCCAACAAAAACACTTAAACGAGTCTAAAGCTGTGCCATCACTTTCTCCTCCAAATTGTTTAAGGATACATACACTTTTCACTCTCTTCAGAGGGTTAATGTTGGAGATCTATACTGCCAACTCGTTTTGTTTGGTTTTACTTTTCCCCACAAATGAGTACTTTATAGGTCAGGATTTTGAGCTGTAGTCAGAAGCAATCACTGCATCACTTGTCTTCCCATTGTTCGTTGATTTGCTCTAGCGGCGCCAGTAATGTCTCCATTCGTTCTTGTTGTATGCTAGTGTAGCCCAATGGCATCTGCTTGCTCCAGGGACATGAAGAGCCTCAAACCGTTCATTCAGGTCATGGGAATGAGGTATATTATTGTTACTGTTTTTGGCATATCAAATACAACATGGGTAGCTTGCCAGGCTCTGCCATGAGGAGAAGCGATATCATCAGTGACAGTGTGGAGCATTTTAGTTATTCCCTAAATATCAAATGATCCTGATTCTAGCTCTGGCATTTGGATGATAGCTGACCTTAACATTCCTGACTGTCTTTATTAACAGTATCTGGATTTCCTAGAATTTTTCCATGGCTCCAACTTTGCATGGTGTTGTGTTAAGGAAAATGAGACAGAAAGATATTTATAGGTAAACAATAAAAGATTAAAAAATAGGCAAGTTCATCCCTTATCATCTTGTTGCTGCGATAGGTTTAGAGTATTGGATTCTATATGCTTTTCTTTCCTGATAAAACAGAGATGCCCTTGGGCCAGAACAATAGCACAGTGGGTAGGGCATTTGCCTCACAAGGGCAACCCTTTTTAATCCCGGCATCCCATAAGGTTCCCCCAGTTCAACCAGGAGTAATTCCTGAGTGAAGAGCCAGGAGTAACTTCAGGGGTTTGAAGGGGTAAGAGGGTCTCTGGTGAGACCCAAAGAGCAAAAAAGGTTAAAAAAACCAACAACAACAAAAGACCAGATGCGGTTACCCTTTCCAGTGTCCCACCCCCCCGAGCACACAGTAAGCAATAATTAGGAAAAGGACCTTGCAAAAACTCTCCCTGACTTGACCTCAGACTTGACCCTAGGCCTTCCTAATTGACGTCCTCTTTATGAAGTAAATGAGCTCATAAGACTAGATGATTTAAACACAATTTTAAAATAGTGCCTAACTATACATATAACATAAAAAGTTCCCATTTCCATCAATTTTTTTCTTTTTGCTTTTTGGGTTTTGGGGTCAGACGCAGCCGTGCTCAGGTGTTACTCCTGGCTCTGCTCTCGAAAATCTCTCCCGGCAGTGCTCAGAGGACCATATGGGAAGCCGGTGACATGCAAGGCATGTGCCCTCCCTGCTGGACTATGACTCTGGCTCCTGTACATCAGTATAAAAGTCAACACTAGTATATCAAATTGCCTAAACTATAATTTAAATAGTTTAAATGAAAAGCCATAAATAAGTCTATTGAAAGTAAAAATTGGAAAGTTGGAGAGGGAGTTTTATCCTAATGCTAGTTTTCTTCCCTGGAGAGCTTGGGACTCAAATAATAAGTATTTTAAAAAGGCCAAATGCTTTTGCTTTATCATTTTTGTTTTTCACTTCCCCTAGCCTTTAAAGAATTCATTTGCTACTGCTTTGTAATACTGTGGTTTCAAAGGTGTAGCTAGATGCTTCTCTTTGTGCATTGAATTCACTCCAACCTGCACCCAAACTGTGGTGCATCTTGTGTCTTTAGCTGGGTCTCCCCAGTCCACAGCTGTGAGCAGGAGCCTCCTCCAGCCTGACTCTGCGGTGTCTGATGTCACAGTTCTGCTGCTGCCGCCAACTGGCATGGCCAGAGCTTGGCCTGCCTCTCTGAATACCCACCCACATGGAAATGCAGAAGGAGCACTGCGCTGAATACCCTCCACTGCTGATTCCTGCCTCCCCATCCCCTTTTCCCTTAGGTAATACAGGAAATCCTCTTCAATGCTGGAGGGACATTTAGAGTGTGACCAACCCACACCCACCATTTTGGATGAATGTACCTAAGTTTTGGAGCTCAGGAATGACACCTAGCAGTGCTGGGAACCATACCTGGTGCCAAGGATGGCACCTAGGTGCCAAACTCCCTAACCTCTGCATGATATCTTCAGATCAATGATTAGTGTTGTAGGTTTTTGTTTTGAGTTTTGGGGCCACACTTGGCTGCGCTTAGAGCTTACTCCTTACTCAGTACTGAGGGATCACTTCTGGCAGGATTTGGGAGATCCTGTGGGGTGCCAGGGATGGAACTCAGGTCTGCACAGTGCATGGTCAACTCCTTAACTCCCCTTCCTCCTATTCCTTCTCTTCCTCCTCCTCCTCTTCCTCCTCCTCCTCTTCCTCCTCTTCTTCCACCTCCTCTTCCACCTCCTCTTCCTCCTTTTCCTCTTCCTATCCTTTTCCTTCTCCTTCTCCACCTCCCGCTCCTCCTTTTCCTTCTTAATCTTTTCTTCTTCTTTTCTTCTTTTCCTTCTTCTTTTCCTTCTTTTCTTTTTTTCTTTTTCTTTTCCTTCTCCTCCTCCTCCTTCTCCTTCCTCCTCCTTTCCTCCTCCTTTTCTCTTCCTCTTCCTTTCCTCCTCCTCCTCTTCCTCCTCCTCCTTCTCCCTCCTTCTCCTCCTCCCCCCTCTTTCTCTTCCTCCTCCTCCTCCCTCTACCTCCTCCTCCCCCTCCTCTTCCTCCTCATCTCTTTCCTTTTCCTTTGGGGTATTATGGTTGTTAATACAGGTACTGAAAGGTTATCATATATATCCATTTACCTCCTTTCATCACTCAGTTCTTGTCCAGAGTGATCATTTCTGAGGATCATTGTCACAGTGATAAGGGATTAGTGTTAACAGCTCCTTCTGACATGCTCAGACAGGGCAGCCTATAATAGGATCCAGTGAAAAGACGTTTCTGTGGAAGACCCATTGATTTACAGGGCAGGATTTCTGCTGATACACTAAATAAAAGCCCAGAACTGTGACCAAGCAGGAAAGATTTTTGGAGCCAGATCTTGGATGCCAACCATCCTGGGGCTAAGCTCTCTGGGAAAGCTCTTCCGGCCCCTCTGTGAACACTCCCCGGGGGGGGGGAACTGAGCACCAAACCCAGGTCTTCCTGGACCAGAAGTGGGCACTCTCCCTCATTGCCAGGGCTGGGAGTGAGTGTGCTCCTGGACTGGCTGGGGAGGGTGGGGCAGAGGAGTGGGTTCTGGGCTCCCTGTTGACCCACTCTGCTGGCTAGGGCAGATATGGACATACCCAGTATTTGGCTGTTGTGGTGTCCAGGCACCAGGTGAGCGGGGGCACTGTGGCCTGAGGGAGCTGGGTGAGGGGTGAAAGGAGAGCCCAACCTGCAGTGCTAGTTTGGGGCACCCCCAGTCTATGTGAATAAAGCTCCCCAAGACTCCTATGGTAGAACAGAAGAATGGACGAAAGACTTAACTTAGGGCAGCAGGGCGCCCTAAACCTGGATGGGGTGCATTTGGGGAAAATAGAATTCTAGAATGTCAGACGTTTGGAGGCAGGAAGAAGTTTCTGCTCTCTTAAGACCAAACCTGGGACTTGGGGGGATTTGGAGGAGGGGGACTTTGTAGGCAACAGTTCACCTCTGATGACTTTTACTGTCATTCCCTGCTCCCTTCCTGCTCCTAGTCTCAAGCAAGTCTACAGAATCCCTCCCCATACAATCCTTCTTTCACAAGTTTCACCAACAGAATGGCAGAATGGTTGGAGTTTCCAAAAAGCTGTACAGCATGAAAAATGGCAGCTGGCATATAACTGGAGTTTCCGGCTGTGAGTGAAACAGAATGTGGTGTGTGTGTGTGTGTGTGTGTGTGTGTGTGTGTGTGTGTGTGTAGGGGTGGGGGAACTCTTTATTTTTGTCTTTTAGTTTCAATGCTATAAACTTGGTGGCTTCATTTAGATGGCATCTAAAACTCCTGGAATACATAAAAATGCATGAAAAATGCATGTAAAATATTCATTTCTGAGGTGCCATGGATTTTATTGACTGATCCCCAAAGAGTTAAAAAATCAGTTCGGTTTCCTGCTCCCTGGCCAATTCTAATGCATCTTAATGGAGCTGCAGACTCTGGTTGGGCAGTGGAGTTTCTTTGGGGAGCAGGGAAACAAACTCCCCCTACCACACAGATAAGACAGCATGAATAAAGCACCTGCTGTTCATGAGTGGGAAGTGATGGATTTATGAACAAGTAAAGGAAGAAATGAGATGCGTTTTTGTGAATGAACTGTTCGTGGAGTTTCTTCTTGGTCCATAATTACAGGAGTCAAGGGGAGGCACTGAGTTCAAGTTTGTACCTTCTTGGTCAACTGGAAGCTTGGGGGGAAAAGGAGGGAGATGGGTATTGGCTTTGCACTGGAGCAGTACCAGGAAAACCCAGGAGAGCAGAGAGGAGCCTTGGCCCATGGGAGGGAGTGGAGTAACTGGCTAAAGATTTAATACAAGATGAAACGATCTTTCATTCTGTTTCCTTCTCACCAAGTGGGCATAGGGATGCAACGTAGTCCGTGTTATCTATTTAATAGATGAGACTCGGGTCCTTCCTTCTGTAGCCACAGAAATTTGCAATCCCAATCCATGAGGTACATAGGCCTTAGGCATGTGGTAGTTGACCTGTGTGTCCTGCAATTGGGCTAGCTTGCAGCTGACCACAAATGATCACAAGCTCTTCCCAATTTCAGAGATGGGTGGAGCAAGCAAAAAGATTTCTGTGCTTATTTGTTTTATATTTGACTGTTTTGTCATATGAACAATCTGCGTCTTTGGTGCTTGCCTTAATTGATGTGGCTTAATGTGTAGTTCAAATGTCTATTGGGTTATGTGGAAGCTTCAGGAGATTGTGCTTATGAGACTATGAGGAGGAGCTATTGTAGTTGATCTGTGCCTTCCCATGCTTGGGAATACACCACATTCTCCAACGTCCTTTGGCTGTAAAGAGTTCTATTTGGTTGTGGGGTTGGGGTGGAAGTAACAAAGAGCTCAGGACTCTGGAATTTGGGAGGAAGGAGCAACCTCATTCTGTTCCACTCCTCAGCCCAAGCCCTAGCTAGACGCTGGCTGACATTTTTTATACTGTACAGCTTTTTGGAAACTTCAACCATTCTGCCCGTGACACTTGTGAGAGAAGGGCTGAATTTCTTCACTATTTCCTGCTCCCTCTTTCCAATCACCCAGTTTCTTTAAAGTCTAAGTGAAACTGTTTATCCCAAACAGTAGAGTGGCTGTTTCTACCTGCAACCTTTCCTGGTATAATTAATGTTCAAAATGATCCCATAACATGGCAGAGGTTGGCTTTGCATTGACAGAAATTGATTGACAATGACAATTGCCAGGAAAATTGCAATTATCTTGACTTTAAAGACACTTAGGAACAATCATTAAAAACAGTAGCTGTAGCAGGTTCTACTTGTCCTCCAGCACATTCAATCTGTTGGTATTTGTTACTCATTCATGCATCCAGCAAATGTTTGCTAAGCACCTTCTGGGTGGCTCCTGGGTCTGAGATGACGTTATGATTCTGGTTTCTAGGCCTTGCTAGACAGGCAGCCTAGACATGAACTGCCCTGCTTTGTCCTCACTCCCTTGTCTGTGAGAAGCCAAATTGTATTTTTATTTTATTTTTTGCTTTTTTTTGGGTCACGCCCAGCTATGCTCAGGGGGTTAGTCCTGGCTCTGCACTCAGGGGACCATATGGTATGCTGGGGATCGAACCCAGGCCAGCTGCTTGCAAGGCAAACACCCTATCCATTGTGCTCTCATTCTGGTCCCCAGGAGAAGCCAACTTTTAAGGGTGAGAAATATCTGGAGGGGGTTACTGAAAAAAAAAAAAGCTTTAGGTCTTTGTGCCAGAGGCAGCACAAGCGATCTAGTGTCTTCTTGACTTCCATAGGCATCCTGACAACTGTCTGCCTCTTGTGGTGTACTGCCAGAGAGTTGTCATCCACAGTGGTCGTGTGGCTGCAAAGTCACGTGCTGTTGAGTGCAGCCTGCATTTCCGGGTGTTTCCACGAGTGTCAGTTAAACCACACGGAGCAGTCTTCACTTTTGATCTGTGATACGCAGTTCCCAGCTTCTCCGGGCATTCTGACTCCTCCCAACTGCCCTGTGGCAAGTCTTAGATCCCTGGGCTATTTGTTCTCGCACTCATACCAAATACAAATACACTGGGCAGAGCTGCTACTGGTTCTTCCCATTTCGCGATGGCCACAAAGTGGCTGCGCAGTTCATTGGTAAATGAATGAACTGAGAGCCTACTTACTACCGAGAGTATCCCACCCACACGGCAGAGCCTGGTAAGCTACCTGTGTCATATTCAATATGCCATGTACAGTAACGATAATGGGCCTCATTCCCATGACCTGACCGAATGGTTTGAGGTTTTACATGTTCCTGTAGCAAGCAGATGCCCTAGGGCTACATTAGAACACGACAGGGACTAATGGAGATGTTACTGGTGCCCGCTCCAGCAATTCGATGATCAATGGGAAGACAAGTGATGCAAGTGAAGTGATACTCATACCAAATAAAAGATCCTGATTGATCTACTAGCCAAGTGATCTTGACCAAGATGCTGCCTTATTGTGTCTCAGTTTCCTCTACTGTAAAACGGGCATTATCACTGCAACATCGAAGGATTTACAGATTAGTAATCACCTAAAATGTATTGAGCACTTAGTATGTGGTCTTTTTGCTTTTACTTTCTTTTTACATCTTGGACACACTGAAAGCTCCATGGGGTAGGGTTATGTTTTATTAAAATGGCTTTGGTGCCCATTTTCCCCAGCAGATGGAGATGGTGGCTTATACATCTGTGCGTGTTGTTTATTTTATATCTCTGCGCCTGGCAGAGTGCCTAATTAATACACAGTGGGCACTCCAGAAATGTAAGTGGTTGCATTCTTCCCTCAGCCATTTACATCGGAATAATAAGCTAATTGTAAGGAATTCCTCTCTTACACAATCTTCATGTTTTCTTATTATGGAAATTTACTGTCAAATGTTTAGAAAGCACTGATGAGCACAAAGCAGGCGTGAAACATCCCACCTCTCCCAGCCTCAGAGAACCGTAGCACACAGTTTGTTCAGAGCGCTCAACTTGTCAATGACAAAACTGAAAACCAAGGTCAGGATTTGTGACCCAATCTTGTGACTTTGCTTATGAGGCTGCTCTTCCTCTCTTCCAACTCCACATGCTGACATTTAAGTTGGTCTTGGAGAGTTGAAATTTGAAAATGAAATTTACTATCCATAAAACATTGCAATGCATGAAACCAACACTTCAATATTTCCTTGGGTTCAATATTTTCTTGTCTTTGTTCTTTCAATTTTGTTAATCCCCCTCCCGTTCCAATTCTCTTCCCCTTTGATGTTGTGTTAATGTGTTTGTTTTTCAAGGAGGTGCCCACACACTTCTGACATTGTGCCGTTGTGTCCTGAGTTGTGTCCCTCACACACTTGGTGGTCGGTGCTCACGGGCAGTAGAGACTGGTGGCACTCAACTCCTGTCTTTCCAGGACCACACTCGGCAGCATGGAGCAGAACTGGGGATCCAGTTCAGAGCCTTGTGCTCCTGGGCTCGTGCCCCATCAGTTTCTAGAGTAATCCTGCTTAAGAAGCAGCACAGAAAAGGCAAAAGAGAATAACTTTTGGGTTTCTTTAGTTTGAGGTTACACCTGGAAATGCGCAGGGGTTACTCCTGACTGTTACTGTCCGATGCGTGTTCGGTATGCCGAAACCAGTAACTCCTGACTGTACAATGAACAATTATTCCTGGCAGTGCTTGGGGAAGCATATGGCTTGCCAGGGATTGAACTTGGTTTCACTGTGTGCAAGGCAAGCTTGTACCCCCTGTACTATCTCGATAGCCTCCTGAAAGAGAACGACTTGAACTCAGACAATTCTGGGCTTGATTCCTGACTATGCCAATTGGTCCATTTTCAGGGGCCAGCTCCATATTCTTCCTCACTCCTGATATAGTCTGTAAAATAGACATAACAAGAAGTACTTGGCAGTGTTCTGTCAAGTTTAAAGATACACAGTGATAAAATGCCATGAGTGGATTCATGGTGGTTCTTGTTAATATTAACTCAGGTATCCATGGTTGGCCGAACAGCAACCCAGCCAGATTATTTTTGTTTCCAGATACTTCTTCCTCACAGCTTCCAATCCTTCATGATCTTTTTCTTTCTTTTTTTTAAAGTATTTTATTATACCACCGTGAGATATACAATTACAAAGATATACAATTACAAAGTCATATTTGGATTTTGGTCAGTGTTCCAGCACCCATCCCTCCACCAGTGCCCATCTCCCACTACCAACTACCTGGTTCCCTCCCCCTCCCCAGCCCGCCTCCATGGCAGGTTCTTTATTTCTTTCCCTTTCTCTCTCTTTCTCTTTTCCTTCCCTTCCAGACTATGGATTACAGAACATACATTAAAGAGTTGCTTCATGATCTTTTTCACAGAAACTTAACATTCATTTTATGATTTCCTATCTTTAGTAACATGCCCCACAGTCATTTCCTTAGAAATTCAATCATTTACACCACCCCCACGGTGGGTCTCTTTTGAAGATAAAGAGAAAGAATTAGCAAATTTAGAAGGATGTGAGAGCAGATTTTATTTCAGAGTGTATCATTGTTTTCATTATCATATCATGGGTCTTTTCTATTTTCCTTTATCAGAGTTACCTCTCACTCGATTGCCGTTTCCACCTGAACACTCTTGTTTGCTAACAAGATGCAAGGAGACAGCCATGAATGAGGCACTCACCCATTTCGCGAATGGCTCTGATTTCCCCCCCATGACACAGCGACTTTTGGAAATTGCACTGATGAAAAAGTCCAGCTCAAGAGTCACTACCTCCCGCTTCTTTATAGTGTCATCTTCCTGGTGGGCTTTCCTGGGAACGCAGTGGCCATTTCCACATACATCTTTAGGATGCGGCCCTGGAAAAATAGCACCATCATCCTTCTGAACCTGGCCTGCACGGACCTGCTCTATCTGACCAGCCTCCCTTTCCTGATTCATTACTACGCGGGCGGTGAGAACTGGATCTTCGGGAGTTTATGTGTAAATTCATCCGCTTTGGCTTCCACTTCAACTTGTACAGTAGCATCCTCTTCCTCACCTGTTTCAGCATCTTCCGTTACTTTGTGATCATCCATCCCATGGCCTGCTTTTCCATTCACAAGACACAGTGGGCAGTGCTGGCCTGTGTGGTGGTGTGGGTTGTCTCTCTGGTGGCTGTCATTCCCCTCAACTTCCTGATCACTTCCACCACCAAGACCAATAGATCCGCCTGCCTTGATCTCACCAGCTCGAATGACCTTCTCACCATCAAGTGGTACAATTTGATTTTAACCACCACCACATTCTGCTTCCCCTGGTGATAGTAACACTTTGCTATGCAATGATCATCTACACCCCTAACCCAAGGACCTCAGACTCAAAGTTGCCTTAAGCAGAAAGCGCAAAGGCTCACCATCCTCCTCCTCCTTGTGTTTTATATCTGCTTTTTGCCGTTCCATATTCTGCGGGTCATTCGGATTGAATCTCGCCTGCTGTCCATCAGCTGCTCCACTGAGAATCAGATCCATGAAGCTTACATTGTTTCCAGACCATTAGCTGCACTCAACACCTTTGGAAACCTATTACTGTATGTGGTGGTAGGTGACAACTTTCAGCAGGCCATCTGCTCGATGGTGAGATGTAAATCAACTGGGAACTTAGAGCCAGCACAGAAGATGAGCTGCTCAAACAACCCTTGACATATTAGATGCATTTGATCCAGAAGAAAGGTTTGTTGGCACTTTTCCTAGGACTTCTGAGAAGTCCCAGATACCTCCCTAAGGGAACTCTAAGTAAATATTGAGGATTCAGGTAAATATGTGCTAAAGTCAAGGAGTGGAGCAGGAATTTTTTGCAGTCCTCTTAGATTGCAGGTAAGGATTAAAGTGAATGCAGGAAAGGATTACAATGAATCCAGGAAAGGAATAAAATGAATTTAGGAAAGGATTAAAATGTTGAGTTGCAACAATCGGAACTCAAGACCATCTTGAAGAAATAATAACCACACAGAATTGTTATGAAGGTTAAAGCTCATACATTGGAAATCGATCTCTCAGTAAATTAGTGCCAGAGCAGAAAAACAAAACAGTCACTCTTTCCTTGATAATTTCATGCTCCCTCCTATGAGCCTATTGGATCCCAGACTATCTAAGGCATTAATTGTGTTGTCTTACAATCATATCTTTAAAACCTCTTCTGTAAAATTTAAGATGATTCCGCTGTGTTTTTCACTAGGCTTTCATGAGGTGTGTGGATTAAACTAAGCCTATCAGATACATGTGAGACAACCCAAAGATATAGACGCAAATACCTTAAAATTAATACTCACAAGATATTTGAAATAGTATGTTTTTATTGTTGTAGATCATTTGAAAAGCTCTTATGGTATTTATAACTATCAAAATATATTAGTAATATCAATATATCATGGGGTAGGAGAAATCACCTTTTTGGGAGAGAGGGAAACAGATGGACTTTTAAACATTCATCTATTATATTGGGGATTAAAGTAATCTCATATTGCTTTGATTTCTGGAGGAAAATCTCCCAAGAAATACTAATCCTCTTTAAAAGAGCTTTTTCTTTTGTAATTCATAAAGGCATAATATCCACTGTAACAGCTAAAGCTATTTTTAAATTGCATGTGTGCTTAATTATTACTAAGTGTAAATATTTGAGAAAATGCCTAGTCTGGATATTTAAAAGCCTAGTAAATGTGTTATACAATTAATAAACTAATTTAAAAATCACTGACTATGATGGTAATGTTTTCCAGAAAAACTGCAGCTTTATCACTGTTGTATTTCCATGAAGTTTATGCACTCCCTATTTAGAGAGCAGGAATAAATTTAAGAATTAATTAGAGAATAAGACTGGGATAGAGGATTTAAACAGAGGAGACGGGATGACAGAAATTCCTCATGATTTTCAGGTTCTTCACCCACCTCTGACATAGACTGAAACGAAGATGTTCAAGGAGCATTTTTGCAAGCTGGGCGGTGGGAGAGCAAGGAAAGCCCTGATCTGGCATGAGCTTCTCTGTAGGGCCTGACTCTCTCCGCCTACCACTTCCAAGACATCTTCTCCTTGACCTTTGGAGAGCATTTGGAATAAACAGTTTTTACAGGACCAAACATTCCTATGCATGCTGCTTTCCAGCATGGAATGGGAACCAAAGGTCCATTGGAAACTGGAAGTTTGCCTCTGACTCTCTCTCTCTCTTTCTCTCTCTCTCTCTCTCTCTCTCTCTCGCTCTCTCTCTTACCCCCACCCCGTTTGCTCATGATGACCCAGAGGAGCTCTGGTAGCATCACAAAATATGTCTCATTAGTCTTTATCCCACTGCTGTGGTTATTCGAGCACCTGACACAAAACATTTGACTTTCTCTCTTCTCTCTATAATTCTTATTTTAGAGATTTCATCCACCAAATAAAAGCCAAAATTCTTCATGTTTATTGCATCTTATCTCTAGTGCTTTATTTTTCTCCTTTTCCCTAGCAAATTATAGAACAATGAATCATCTCTCTGACATTAGTTCCTTCCATGGCGTCCCTTAGCTCTTAAGAGAATTTTGCTCCCATACTTTAGCCTCACTTTCTCAAAACAAGTTTTTAGAAAGCATTTCTGTTACCCTAGGTCGTAGACTCAACTCAGGAACAAGCAGAAGTTTCCTTTATCCCCAAAGCACCCTCCTTTCATTCAGTTCTTTCATCCACTTCTTTGACCTGCTGCAGCAGTAATGGGTCAGAAGCTGATTCCTATCTGCCCTCTTGGGCTTTGCTGATAGCACATAATCACAAAGACCCAAACTAAGTTGGAAGCAAAAGGCCAGGTTTATTTTCAAAGCAAAGAATTCTGGGCTAATTGTGTGGTTTCAAATTGAAGTCAAAAAGAGACCAATGATACTGCTGAAACTAAACTGAGTCCCTGTGACTGTCCCTCATTCAATCCACTTATAGGCAGAGAAACTCAAGAATAAAGGAGCAGAATTCTTACTGTCCACCAAAAGGGAACTACCTGGTCAGTTCACAACCTAAGGATGAACCCCAAGATCAATGTATCCCAAAACAAAGAATCCAGAAAACAAAAAGTTTTCAATATTGGAAACTCATAACATTTCCAAGTGGTCACATAATATCATAAATGAACAAAATGATTTCACAAACTTATGCCTTCTTTTTTTTTGCAATGGTATACATTTTACCATTCTTATTTCATTGGTCCTTTCCCACATATATTGCTAGAATATTGTAAAAGAATCCTAAGAAGCCTGGTCATTTCATCTATAAATGTTTCAACATTGGTCTCCTTCAAAATAAAACAAACATAAATGTTAATATTGTTGTAAATATGTTGCTTACAACAAATGATAAATTTAAGAAAACAATAAAACCAAGATTGAGTTAATAATGTTATCAATGATCAAATCCCGTTTTTCTTTCTTCCCCCTGTCATCTAAAATGTTTCTCTTTACAGTTCACATTTCATGCATTTACTGATGAATCGCCATCTCTCCCCATTGTGCACTGCCGCTTTGGCAGTGCAATTCACCAGTAAAAGCATGACTGAGAGCCTACTAAGGAGAGTATCCCACCAGCATGGCAGAACCTGGCAAGCTACCTGTGTTGCATTCGATATGCCAAAATCCAGTAACAATCATAGACCTCATTTCCATGATCTGAATGAATGGATTTGGGCTCTTTGTGTTCCTGGAGTGAGCAGATGCCCTTGGGCTACACTAGCAGGAGACAGGATGTATGGAGATGTTACTGGTACCCTCTCGAACAAATTGATGAACAACAGGGGGAAGACAAATGATACAAGTGTTACAAGTTAATATAGTTATTGTACCATTTCCCTAGTTTTCTTCCTTTTATCAATTCTAGGAGTTTGTTTCTATGCTGCTCAGACAGAGAGAGAGAGAGAGAGAGAGAGAGAGAGAGAGAGAGAGAGAGAGAGAGAGAGAGAGAAAGAGCAAAGTGCCTGCCATTGAGGAAGGGGGAGGGAATCAGGGGGACATTGGTGGTGGAAAATGGGCACTGGTGGATTGATGGGTGCTGAAACACTGCATGACTGAAACCCAAACATGAACATCTTTGCAATTGTATATCTCACAGTGGTATAATAATTTTTTTAAAAAAATTCATCACTTATTTTCCCTATTAAATTCTTAGCAATGTAGCTTATAATTCTATTTTATTCCTAGGGATACTCTAGTGCTTTTGATATGCTTCTGCCGTTAACAGAGATCATGGAGAGTCAGTGATGCACATGCCTCATTTTATTGTGTTCACGGTACTTCACAGGCTATTTTTCACATATTTAAGGTTTGTGTCAACCCTGCATCTAGCAGTCTAAGTGCTAAGCCTCTGCAACTCTTTGAAGACTGGGAGAGGTGGGGAAACTGTGAAAGAAAGAAAATGAAGCTACCAGAGGTGGCTTTGTGAGGTCTAAGAAGTCAACTCTGACCATAAAAGTACAAGAGGAACAGTGCTGAAGGAGAAGCTTTAGGTTCTCCAAAACAGCCACCAAGAGTCTCTGAAAAAGGCAATTTTACTAAATCATGGATTTTTAGTGCTGCGACTAAAAAATTCTTTTATTAAAAGAAAACACTATCCATGGTTTTCATGGCCAGAAAGTTGAAGTCAATACTTGCTAGTGACTCTTCCAAAGTTAGGCTTTTTTTGTTGTTGTTGTTGAGTCACACCCAGAGGTTTTCAGGATTTACTCCTTGTTCTGTGCTCAGACATCACTGGTGGAGTTCAGGGGATCACGTGTGGTGCTGAGGAAAGAGCAGTCTCAGCTGCCTGCAAGGCAAGAACTTCAACCAGTGTCTGATCTCTGTAGCCTTGCCATATTAGGCTAAATCGTTAGGGGCTCAGGCAGCTGGATACTTTGGATTGAAGCCAATGACCATCCATCTTTCCAAAACTTCTGGGGAACTGATGAAGGATGGCAATTTTCCTCTTTCTATGCATTCTTACGGCAGAGCCTGGCAAGCTACCCGTGTCGTATTTGATATGCCAGATACCAGTAACAATTATAGAACTCATTTCCATGACCTGATGGAATGGTTTGAGGCTCTTTGTGTTCCTGGAGCAAGCAGGTGCCCTTGGGCTCTACTTGGCATGAGACAGGTCATATGGAGATATTACTGGTGCCCGCTCAAGCAAATCGACGATGAAAGGGAAGACAGTGATGCATTCTTAATGGAACAACAAAGCTTAGGTGACAGCACATATGTCTACAATATAGTTTACTGAACATTTTAAGCTCACTATAAGACTGACTGTTTAAAAAATATTTGCTTCAAAAACCAAAGTTGCAGTTCTTGGTGCTGTAGAGAGACAGGAAGACTTTTTAATATCAGGGTTGAGCCACTTGCTTGGGACGGAAACGCCTTGGACCCCTCAAACCACATGATCCCATAAGCATCGATGGGTGAAGCTTGGGCAAACCTGGGGGTTGGCGCTGGAAATCTCTGGCATCACATAGCCCAGCAACCATGCCCCACTCATTGAGCTACAGGTCCACTTGGCTAAGAACTGATTGGTGAGCCCCCTGAATCTCCTAGGCACCATTTGAGACCTCTCCTCCCCACTTCTCACTGCTTACCGACAATGTTCCTGTCATCCCAGAGCCTTGATGGAGACGTTCAAGGAGATTAATGGTGCTCTCATGACGGTTAACACAACATCCATTTTGTAGATTAGGATCAAGAAGTGTTTGGGGCTTTCATGTTTTCCTATTTAAGAAATATATTTCCTAAGGCTCTCACTGCCACAGAGAGTGATTTTCAGATGGATCTAGGCAAAGTCCATTGAAAATCTTTTGGAAAAGACTCACCATTCTAGACACCGTTAAAAACATTGATGATTTGTGGGAGAAGGCCTATGAACATTAACAAGAGTTTGAACCTAGTTGACTGCAAACTCTTCTGGAAGACTTTTGAGGAGTTTCAGATTTTAGTAGGATAAGTAGCAACAGAACTAGAATTAGAAATTGATTCTGAAGATGCAACCAACATGCTACTAACTTTTTATAACTATCTAATAAGACATATATTCATCTAATAATGGATCAAGACTTATTTCTGGATGAACGAACAAAGTAGTTTCTTGAGATGGAATGAAGACTTCTCCTTGTGAGGAAGAGGCTGTGAACATTGTTAGATTGGAAACCGAGTCTTTGGGATATTATACAAAATTATTTGATAAAGTAAAGGCAGATTTAAGAGGGATTGGCTTCCATTTTGAAAGAAGCTCCATTGAAGGGAAATGCTATCAAACAGCATCATTAACTATTGGTTAAATATTTGATGAAAAGGAGATTGAATCAATGGGGGTAAATTTCATTGTTGTGTTAGTTTAAGAAATTGATATAGCTACCCTAACTTTCACCAATCGTGTAGCCATTAAACTAGAGGCAAAATACTTCACCATCAAAAACACTCTAATTAGCAATAGGCTCAGAGAATAGCATTTAAAAACAGTTAAAAAGAACTTTTAATGTATTAAGTCATGCTATTTTCTCAGACAGAATGCTATTTTATATTTAATAAAGTATAATGGAAATGTAACTTTTTTTTTGCTTGAAAAAGTGCTCAGGCCTTGTTCCTGGCTGTGCGCTCAGGGGTCACTCCTGGTGGGGCGCAGGAGAAAATTCGGAGTGCTGGGGAGTAAACCTAGGTCTGCTGCCCTGAAAACCCAGAACCATCCCCACTGTAATACCCATTGCTCCAGGCCCTAGAAACACGACTTTCATATTGCACTGGCTGACTCCAAAATTTGTGTGATTTGCTTTGTTGCAGTGGTGTAAAAGTAAAACCGCAATAACTCCAGGGTGTGTCTTTACAGTTTATATAGTACAAGATGCTTCTCAGTTCATGAATCTTGGCAGTGTGAATTCAGAGCCCAAGTACAAAGCTGCAGAGTCAGGCTGCCCTCACAGAGGAAAGAAGAGCCTAGTGCTGTGGAACACTGTACAACCGGAACCCAATCATGAACAGCTTTGCAGTGGTCCAGCTCACGGTGATAGAATTTAAAAAAAGCTTTTTTAAAAAGTGAAGTGCCTAGAAACTTCATATTAGGGGAACAGCCCGGCCTGCTTCCCCCAGCAGGAAGTTCACCCAATGACCTGCTTTATCATCTCAGTTTCTCAGGGCCTTAACATTTGGGGTGAGCTGACAGTCACAGATAATGAGACAACAGATGAAATACTTCAGTAGAAATCAGAGGTTTCAAAATTAAAACAGAACACCAAAAACTTATGCACTCGGCAAAATAGACAGTGTAGGGAGACATAAGGAAATTACCAAAAGCCTATCATTAATAGAGAACTCCTTAAAACTGACCAGATGGTTGTAAAGGGATAACTTTGATAATAATAGTTATGATGATGATGAAGATGATAATGATGATGATGATGATGATGATGATGATATGGATCAGAGCGATAGTACAGTGGATCTAGTGTCTGCCTTGCATGCAGCCAACCCCAGTTCGTTCCCTGACATGCAACCCTGCCAGGAGTCATCCATGAACAGAGAGCCAGGAGTAAGCCCTGAGCATTATCAGGTGTGACCTGAAAACCAAGATAATAGTAATAGTTCTTGGGTATTAAGTCAGGAGAGATGAGTGGGTTTATTTCAATGCCTTGCATTAACCTTCCTACAACTTGGTGTGTGCTTTTGTGCTTTGCCCTCCATAGTTGGAAGTCAACCAGCCTTCCTTCCTTCCTTCCTCCTTCCTTCCTTCCTTCCCTCCCTTCCTTCCTTCCTTCCTTCCTTCCTTCCTTCCTTCCTTCCTTCCTTCCTTCCTTCCTTCCTTCCTTCCTTCCTTCCTTCCTTCCTTCCTCCTCCCTTCCTTCCTCCCCCTCCCTCCCTCCCTCCCTTCCTTCTCCTTCCTTCCTTCCTTCCTTCCTTCCTTTCTTCCCTTCTTCCCTCCCTCCCTCCCTCTCTTCCTTCCTTCCTTCCTTCCTTCCTTCCTTCCTTCCTTCCTTCCTTCCTTCCTTCCTTCCTTCCTTCCTTCCTTTTTCCCTTCTTCATCCTTCCTTCCTTCCTTCCTTCCTTCCTTCCTTCCCTTCCTTCCTTCCTTCCTTCCTCCTCCTCCTTCCTTCCTTCCTTCCTTCCTTCCTTCCTTCCTTCCTTCCTTCCTTCCTTCCTTCCTTCCTCCCTTCCTTCCTCCCTCCCTCCTTCCTCCCTCCCTCCCTTCCTCTCCTCCCTCTCTTCCTTCCTTCCTTCCTTCCTTTTAAAAAAATTTCAAGTAGTACTCAAGGTATAGACCTGACTCTGCTCAGAAATTACTCCTGAAGATATTCAGGCGTAATTCTGGGGGGTGTTCAGGTTACAACCACATGTGTTGCCAGGGATGGAACCAAGGTCTACAGCAGCCTGCATAGCAAGCTCCTTCCCTACCCACTGGAAAGACTCTTGATATCTTTCAACTTAGTCTGTTTGGTCTAAATGAAAGTCTTAGAGGATGGTAATAATGCAGGACTTACTTTCTGACTTTAATGTAGTTTATTTTGCAAGCATTTAAGAAATAGGGTCTTTAAAATGTATCTAGGGTGATTGGGAAAATGAAGACAATGGTGCAGGGAAGGAGACAGTGGTTGTGGGATTGGCATTGCAATGTTGAATGCCTGTAACAAACCATCACCACCAATTTGGTAAAGCATGTTTTTAAATAAAGTGGGAAGTAGTTGAAATGTATCTAAGTCACAGAAATATTTGGAGTCACTCCTTGCTAATTTCAATTTTTGTCTATTATATACTACAGGAGACTCACAGACATGGGGCAGAGCTGCTACTTGTTCTCCCTGTGCCCAGCCGCTGCTCACGAGGCACCCAGGAGGAATGGCGGGTTCTAGCCCTGGCCCGCCACCCCAGCAGAGCCTTTTAACAAGCCAGATGACCCCCTACTCCATGAGGGCCTCCATTTTCCACATCCGGACTTCTCTCTCATCAGAACTCCACCCAGCAGACCAGCCTATCACAGCCTGGCACAGTTCATCAATAAATGCTGAACTTAGAGATGGCTACAAGTATGCTACCTGCACGGCAGAGCCTGTCAAGCTACCCGTGTTGTATTTGATATGCCAAATACCAGTAACAATTGTAGACCTTATTCGGAATGGATTGAGGCTCTTTATGTTCCTGGAGCAAGCAGATGCCCTTGGGCTCTACTAGCATGAGACAGGACATATGGAGATGTTACTGGGGCCCGCTCGAGCAAATCGATGATGAACGGGAAGACAGACAGTGATATTACAGGATAAATGAGCATATATAAAGTGATTACTTAATAACACATCATTTCTTTTCATGATTTGGGCATAGATCCCTGGTCTGAGAACATTTTTATTTCTGGAAATGTTTACATGAATGCTTTTGCTTTTGGGGCACATTCTGGTCTTACTCCTGGCTCTGTAGTCAGGGATCACTCTTTGGGCTTGGGGAACCATACGGGGTCCTGGGATCAGACCTAGGTTGGCCACATGCAAGGCAAGTGTCCTACTTATTGTGATATTGTCTTGGCCCCAACATAATTTTTCTAAATGCTATATACACACACAGAAAGAGAGAGAGAGAGAGAGAGAGAGAGAGAGAGAGAGAGATATGTGCTCGTGCACACTTATATAATAATTTTTTTGCTTAAATTTTAGCTAAAGAGAGGATTTTGCAGAACACAGGACACTCTGGCCTACATGTTTAATACGGAAAGATCAGCTTTGACTCCTATTCAGATAAACTAACTAGCATGCACAGAACCCCTTATGAGAGAAGTACTATACTTTACCCTGGAGATATACATCTTAGGAATAAAACAATTCGACACAACTTTGCAAACTAACTGAATTATTCATGTGTACCTTTTAAGTTGAGTGTTTGTTATGCTACATTTACTTATCTAACTTCTGAAAATGATTATCCTAGTTCTTTTTTCCATTATAGTTTGTCATTATTCTAGTTACATGCTAATAAGCTTAATCTAATGGGAACATTTCAGGATTTTACAGTCATTTAAATCTCTCTCATCAATAATGAACCCTTAAACTGTGTTGCAAAGGGTAAATCTATAGAATTATCCTTGGGTGCTAGTTGTAAATGGCAAAATGACCCATTTATCTGTTTAAATCCATTCAGGAGATGAGGGGTGGAACAGTAGTTTGTAATATATAGTTCACACTATCTTATTCTTAGGGGCAGCATTATAACTACTTGAATCTTGTGCCTTGAAGACCAAGAAAAAATGTGTGTATATATTATATATAATATGTATATTATATATATAAAATCACCACAATGCTCATCATAAACAGTGCTCTCTACAGACACCCTCTTTCTTTTTTAATTTTTTATTTTAACAATTACAAAGATATACAATTAAAAAGTTCATATTTGGGTTTTGGTCATACAGTGTTCCAGCACCCATCCCTCCACCAGTGCCCATCTCCCACCACCAATGTCTCCAGTTTCCTCCCACCTCCCCCAGCCCTCCACATGGCAGATTCTTTATTTTCTTCCCTTTCTCTCTCTTTCTCTTTTCCTTCCCCTCCAGACTATGGATTCACTATCACTATCACTATCTTCCTGTTCATCATTGATTTGCTCGAGCGGGCACCAGTAACATCTCAACATGTCCTGTCTCATGCAAGTAGAGCCTTTCATGCAAGGGCACCTGCTTGCTCCAGGAACAGAAAGAGCCTCAAACCATTCCATCAGGTCATGGGAATGAGGTCTATAATTGTTACTGGTATTTGGCATATCAAATACGACACGGGTAGCTTGCTAGGCTCTGCCGTGCAGGTAGCAACTCTTGTAGTCATCTCTAAATCCAGCATTTATTGATGAGCTGGGCTGTGATAGGCTGGTCTACTGGGTGGAGTTATGATGAGGGGGAAGTTCGAATGTGGAAAATGGAGGCCCTCATGGGTGGGGGGGTCGCCTGGCTTGTTGCGAGGCTCTGCTGGGGTGGTGGGCCAGGGCTAGAACCCCCATCCCTTCCAGGCATCTCATGAGCAGTTGGGCACAAGGGGAGAGCCACTAGCAGCTCTTGGATTACAGAACATACATTAAAGGGTTGTCATGTGTGTCCTTTTGCCTCCATTTAATGCTCAGTTCTAGGTTGGCATTAGTACCCTTGACAATTGTTAGCACACTGTTCCATTTTCTGTCTTACCTAGCCTCTGACTCCCACATGTTTGTGATAATTTCCACCTTTGACAAGACCTCCTGATATATGTTTCACTTGACCTTGGATATTGGTATCATAATATGTATATATACATTTATGTTATAAATAAATGCAGTCATTCTGTATCTGTCTCTCTCCTTCTGGCTAATTTCACTCAACATAATCTTCTCCATGTCCATCATTTATAGGCAAATTTTATAACTTCATTTTTCCTAACAGCTGCATAGTATTCCATTGTGTAGATGTACCAAAGCTTCTTTATCCAGTCATTGATTTTCGGGCACTCTGGTTGCTTCCAGATTCTGGCTATTGTGAAAAATGCTGCTATGAACATAAAAGTAGGGATGGTGTTTCCGCTGTGTATTTTTGGTTTCCCAGAGTAGATTCCCAGGAGTGGTATGGCTGAGTCAAATGGGAGTTCAATTTCTAGTCTTTGGAGGAATGTCCATATTGTTTTCCAGAAAGGCTGTACCAGCCGGCATTCCCACCAACAATTGATGAGTGTCCCCTTTTCCCCCACATCCACGCCAGCACTTGTTGTTCTTGCTCTTTTGAATATGTGCCAGTCTCTGTGGTGTAAAGTGGTATCTCATTGTTGTTTTGATTTGCATCTCTCTGATGATTAGTGATAATGAGCATTTTTTTCATATGTTTTTTTGGCCATTTGAATTTCTTCCTTGCTGAAGTTTCTGTTCATTTCTTCTCCCCATTTTTTGATGGGGTTGTTTGTTTTCTTCCTGTAAAGTTCTACCAGTGCCTGATATATCCTGGATATTAACCCCTTATCAGATGACGTCCTCTTTCTTGTAAAACATTTCTGATTTCTGAGTTCATCTAAAAGCTTAAATAATGCTGCTAATTTAAAAATCCTGGGGCAAGTCCAGATATTACTGACATTAAAGAATTTAAACAAGGTCAGTGTGAAAAGCCCTATTGAAGTTTTGGCCATTTATAAATAACTGCTGAAGTTAAGCTTTTTGACTCTTTGTCTAGCCTCAGGCCGAGTGATCCATTCCTACTTCTTTGTCTTATTCATGAGTCACTTGGGATGTTCTCCAATATAATACTTGAATTACTGCTCTTCCATTGTCCATTTATTTCTTCCCAGTGGGATTAACTCCTCCAATGCATGGTCACATTTATATGTGGTTTTTGCTCCTGGCAGTATGCTAGAAGGTATGGTCTATAGAGCAGAAGCAAAAATAAGCCTCTTTACAATGATAAATACCTCCTTCTTAATCCCAATTCTTATTGGACCAGTTGACCAGTTCTGGGTATGGAAAAAGTGCGTGTAATTGGAGTCTTTGTATTATTTTTTTGGCATTAAGGGAAAAGACTTCTGTTTCTGGCAACATGCTAGATTAAATCTATTGCACACTCTTCCAGATGGAAACAATGAAAATTGCTAAATAAAATATTTTCATGAACATCGATAAAAAGCTCACTGAGCTGGTAAGAAACCAAAAATCCACAAAGGGAAAAAACGAAATATAAAAAGGGAGAAAAATAGAAGCCAGCACACAGAAAAAACAACAATTCCAAATTACATTTCTAAGTCTTGGTGTATTTTAGCTTACATTTCAATATCCACACTGGGGTGAGTAGGTGATCATGCAGACTGGTTTTTCCAGTGCAGTACTAGTCGATGCTGATTGCTTTGTGTAATTGTAACATCCCTTTTATTCTTCTAAGTGAAATACTATATAGGAATATTCTTAGTAATAAAAAAGAATGTTCTAAACATGAACGATGAGTTTGAAGTCTGAAATCAACCCAGATATGGATTATCATGGAAAATCTATGTACATGCCAGTAGGATCAATACTCCATGTTAGGTGAAGATAAATAAGGCTATAAAACAGAAGGGGCAGCATGTAAAATAACCTTCATTTATATTGACACTGGAAAGAAGAAAAAATGAATTTGCCCATGAGAAATCATAGTCAGCATTGAGCTCTCATGTAAATTTGTTGTTACCTGCATGTTAAAATTGAAGTTCAAGTAGAGAATTGATTTTAAAGTGATTTCCAGATGGGTAGCACCGTCAGGCAACTGGCAGTAACATATGCAAAACTCTCTGAGGGAAAACAATTGTAACCTAGGCCTCAAAGAATGCCTATTGGTAAAATTTCCAAGGAATATGGAGAAACATTAAAAAGAGATCACAAGAAAGACCAGCCAAAAAAAAATCACAGTGCATGAAATATGTCAAAATTAGAGGACTGAGGAATCAGAACACTGTTTCCAATGAGAGCATGGTAAAGCATCAAAGAATTCAGGTGTGAGCACTATCAGACACTGATGGTAAAACAGAATTTAAATTTTATTTAAAAAATAAAACAAAGAGTCTTGAGAAGAATGATGAAAAGGAGACTGGGGTAGGAAAATGCTAAGCATTAAGAGACTCTTCTGAGAAACAGTCTTTTGAAAAACACTGTAAGTTTAACAACTCCATGGTTGAGCTCATGTCCTTGTAACAAACTGGAATTTTCTCAGTTTTTAAAAATGCCATGATTATTACCTGTTTGATCCTGGCTTCCTTGAATACCCTTACATTTTGACATATACACAAAGATTAACTCTCTGACCCAAACTTAGATTACTCTCACACTCTAATTTTTTTTCTTTTTTATTTTATTTTACTATTTTTCCCCCCAAATTTTATTACACCATTTTAGACATACAATTGAAAGATGCTCATGTAGAGTTTTGGTTCTACAGTGTTCCAACACCCATCCCTCTACCCAAACCCATCTCCCATCACCAATGTCCCGACTTCCCCCCCCCCCTCCCACACCTCAACTACTTGGCGGGTTCTGTATGTCATTTCTCTCCTCTTTTATCTCTCCCTCCCGCCAAACTTTCCTGCACATCGTGGAATGCAGTGCATTAAAGGACATTACTGTTTCCACTATTTTAATGGACCGCGCTGCTGCTTTTGCCGCCGACCTGGGCTCGAACTGGTTTTGCTCTGTTAATCTGGTCGTGAGGCAGTGTCCCAGTGTCCAGACAGTGAAGGTGGTGGCTAGTGTGGTGGGCAAGTCTCATCCAGCTGCTTCCGGGACCCCCAGAGGTGATGGGCCCACTCCCAAAACCCATCTGTCCTCCTGGGGGCCCCATAGTCAGCTGGGCCAGGGCGAGCCGAGTTCCAGCTTTCCCAGCCACTTGTGAGGCTCTTCATGCTATGGCTGGTGGCCCCAGGGCAGCTCCTGGGTGGGGCCACCAGGCTCAACAAAATGGAGGGGGAAATGGCCGACCCCTGACTCCATCTGACGAATTCCCAGTGATTCCCACTTCTGGGAGCCGCCTACCTGGGCTCTAACTGGTTTTGCTCTGTTAATCTGGTCATGAGGCAGTTTCCCAGCATCCGGACAGCGAAGGTGGTGGCTAGTGTGATGGGCGAGTCTCATCCAGCTGCTTCCAGGACCCCCTAGAGGTGATGGGCCCTCACACTCTAATTTATTGCATGTAGACTATATTCAACTGATGGCTGGTTCTAGCCCTGGCTCACTATCCCAACAGAGCCTCACAAGAAGCCAGAGGAACCCCCACACCATGAGGGCAACCATCTTCAGCATCCAGACTCCACAGCTCATCAGAGCTCTACCAAGAGAAAAGCCGATCTCTACCCATTGCATGCGGCCTCAAAGCTGCCATGAGGTTCATCAGTAAATGCACAAACTGAGATCTATTACCAAGAGTATACCACTCTCATGGCAGAGCCTGGCAAGCTACCTGTGTCATATTTGATATGCCCCAAACCAGTAGCAATTATAGACCTCATTCCCATGACCTGAACAAATGGTTTGAGGCTCTTCGACTTTCTGGAGTGAGCAGATGCTCTTTTGCCACAGTAGCACATAACAGGATGTATGAAGATGTTACTGGTGCCCACTCTAGCAAATCTATGAACAATGAGAAGACAAGTGATACAAGAGACAAGACTATACTCTTAATTTGATAATTTTAATGAATTGCTTGCCTAGTTGGCTAGCACTTGTGTTCCTGTAATAAGTTAAAGAACCTGAATAAAAGGGAAAGATTGGAGCTTAGATCTTGACTGGGTTTCCTGACAATAAAGCATAAAATAATTAAGAAAATATTAGGGGTTGGAAGATGAAATGCTTTACACATACTCCATAAATTTGATCCCTGACACTGCATGGACCAGCAAAATACCATGAGGGGTTGACCTGGCAGCTTCTAGCATCACAAGGGCCTGATTACTTAACCATCAAGCCTGCCACTTCTGAGGATACCAGCCCCTCCCACAAAGGAAATGTAGAAAGTTTATTTAAAAATAGTAAATTTTAGTTGAAATGAAAATCTTTAATGGAATGACTCTTCAAGTCTTGTTCTTCCTTGAACATGTCTTGTATACCTCTGTTTCTTGGCTTGCTCCACGTCCACTCCGGAGAAGCCCCTGTTCCCCCTGTTCACTCTCAAGCTCATGCTTCTCTCTTTCTCGCCCCTTGTATGTTTATAAATGAGTTTCAGTAAAACTATCTTGCATCACACTACAAGCAAAAAAGATTGAATGGATTGACAAAATAGAAAATTATACATAGCTAAAAGAGAATCAATGACTTAAGTGAGATAAGAAAAAAAAACCTTTCTGGAATATCAACCAAAATATAAAAACCTGAAAATATGAAATTTTTAGACTGTTATAGAGTGAGAAGAGAGAAGATTGATCCATCAAGGGTATCTCCAGAGCTTCAGAAGAAGACCAGGAATAAAAGAGAATAGTGGGGCAGTACTTGAATACTGACTGATAGTGGTTGATGGTTTTCCAAAAGTTTCTGAGTATCATGAAGTTTTCATATAGGAAAACCAATACATCCCAGACACAGTGTATATATATGCAGAGAGATTGGCAACTGGGCACAGTAGTTTAAATTGCAGAGCACTGAGGCTGCATTGATTTTACAGTGGGTTACGCCATAACTTGTAGGTTCCTGTGCATCATATGGTTTCCCAAGAGCACTACCAGATATGACTCCAAACTGAACAAAAATTGCAGACTATCAAAAAGAAATCTCAGAGAGAAATTACAAATTCCCCACAGCAGAGTTTATAAGACAGTTTTCTGGCAGAAAATCACAAAAATAATTCAGAGAAAAGGATTTTTCAAACTTTATTTATTCATTTATTTTTGGACCATACCCAGCAGTGCTCAGGACTTACTCCTGACTCTGTACTCAGAGGTATCCTGCAGGGCTCAAGGAACCATATTGGGTGCTTGGGATTGAACCTGGGTCAGCAATATACAAGGAAAACACCCTACCCCGATACTATCTCTATGGCCAGTATGATTTTTTAAAGTTAACTTTATTAATGTATAATTCACATTTTATCCAAAAATATGTATGATGAAACACTATTAAATATACTTAAAGCATACTTAAAATATAAGATTCATCATGTTTTTGCAAATTGGGTAGACACCTGCACTGTTATATCAAGACTATTTTTAGCACCCAAAAAAGAGGTTTTTCTCTTTGTGTGTTCATCTTTCTCTGTTAAGTTACTTTTCTCACCTCCATGCCCCGAAAATCACTGATCTTCTGTTTGTGTTCCCTAAATTTCACATGAACAGAATGCTGCATTCTGGCATCTCTTTCTCTGGCTTCTTTCCATTTAGAAAAGTGCTCTTGAGATTCCCTCAACATCCTTGCTGTGTCACCAATAATGTTTTTTTTTAAAGTACTGGTTGATATTTCATTCTGTGGAAATGTTATTACATATGTTCAACATCTGAAGGACACAGGTAGTTTCCATATTTTGAGAATTTTCCTAAAATTTCTGTGAACAAATATACGCACAAATATATAATATATGTACATATCACTTTTTATAAGTTTCTAGAAGTGAAGTGCCTGGTTGATATGATAAAGTTTGTTTAAACTAATTAGAAAATGCCAAATAATTTTCTATCTAGACTTCCAATTTTATATTTCTAAAGCAATGGATAAGCATTCCAGTTACTCCGTTTATTTTACAACTTATGCTATTTTATTTTTTGTTTTGGTTTTGGTTTTTGTGGTATATATATATATATATATATATATATTTTTTTTTTTTTTTTTTTTTTGCTTTTTGAGTCATACCCAGCAATATTCAGGGGTTACTACTGACTTTGTGCTCAGGAATTACTCCTGGCAGTGCTCGGGGACCAAATGGGATGCTGGGGATCAAACCAGGTTGGCTGAATGCAAGGAAAATGCCCTACCCTCTGGACTATCCCTCAGGCCCCCAACACATGCTATTGTAAATCTTAAAAATGGTGACTATTCAAAAAAATATGGTGACTATTCTAGGGGCAGGAAGCGGTATCAGGTTTTCCTAATTTGCTTTTTTTTTGATAACTATTTGCTAGCGTGGGCGCCAATAATATCTCCATATGTCCTGCCTCATGCTAGTAGAACCCAAAGGCATCCGCTTGCTCCAGGAACATAAAGAGCCTCAAACCATTATATTAGGCCATGGGAATGACCTAATATAAATGTTACTGGTATTTGGCATATCAAATATGACACCTTATTTTTAATTACAAAAATATACAATTAAAAAGTTCATATTTGGGTTTTGGTCATACAGTGTTCCAGCACCCATCCCTCCACCAGTGCCCATCTCCCACCACCAACATCCCCGGTTCCCTCCCTCTCCCCCAGCCCTCCTCCATGGCAGGTTCTTTTATTTCTTTCCCCTTCTCTCTCTTTCTCTTTTCCTTCCCTTCCAGACTATGGATTACAGAACATACATTAAAGGGTTGTCACAACATTATTTTTAAATCTCTTTTGGTGCTTCTGTAGCCTTTTGGTTTTTTCATCACTATAATCCATTTATCAAAAATCCTGCTGATGTTTTGATTGAGACTGTGCTTACTGAGTAAATCAAATGAGAAGTATTGGTACCCAAACCGTATTTAGTCTTTTAATACATAAACCCCTGCCCCTCTGGGTTATACATTACATTGTTAAAATTTGTTATATTTTAATATAATTACTATAAACTATCATTATTGTTAAAATATGAATTCTTTACCAAATAATCATATATTTAAGGATGTGTGTCTGGATATTAAACTCTATTCCATAGGTCGACAGGTCAGTTTTTACTCCAATACCACACTGTTTGTCATTACTACTGCTGTGCAGTACAGTTTGAAGTGGAGAAGGTGAGGCCTCCCATCTTCTTTTTCCCAAGGATTGCTTTAGCTATTCATGGGGGTTTTTTGTTCCATACAAATTTCAGGAGTGTTTGGGCAATTTATTTGAAAAAAAATCTGGGTCCCATTCTAGAATTTGGAGTCAATGAACCTGGCATTTCAAGTTCCTGGGTAATTGTGATGCTGCCCCTTGTATCTAAGGTCCCAGGATGAAGACATAAATCCTCCCTAAGGATACTTGGATTTTACTGCCCACTTCCTGCTGGGACAAGTTGGGGGCAAAGGGATTATTTTATAATCCTAGGCTTTGGAGAGTCAAATGCAGATATTTTAGCAAGACAATTCCCAAAGTTACTTACTAGGCTCCTGTTCTATTTGCTCCCAGTGAGTTCCATGTATTAATAACTACACTAGTTTCTCCCTCGACAGAATTTTCACTCTGATTCATAGCTTTGCTTTCTGCTTTCTACCTCCCTTGGTTCCCTCTTTCAAAGCTACGACAGTTGCCTTGAGGCCATTCATTAAAATAACCTTGACTTGGAAAGAAATACCCTTAATCTGATTTTTGCCACTGGGCCTAATCCCTTCATGTAAATGAGAATTCCTAATGGAACTTTGTGGCCCAAAGTGTTCTTTCATTTTCAAATCTTGGTTTGGAGTACAGAAATAGTATGGCCACTCTTGAAACTCTACATTTATGGGCTGTCTCCCTTGTTTTCCTTCTCTATTCTTAAGGCAGCCACATTTCCCTTCGATTCATCTTTCTGCTGTTTTACACCTAGCTATAAGCAGTAAGGAGAACATACACACGAGTACTTCTAGTCTAACTCTTACCACCTGATTCCTGTAAATCCACATTCACTGAGCTTTCCATTCGTTCTTGCAGTTACAGTGGGCATATTTTTCTGCTACTATCTGCTAAAATTTTCTGCATTTTTTTTTTCTTTTTGGGCCACACCCAGTAATGCTCAGGGGGTTACTCCTGGCTCTGCACTCAGGAGTACAGAGTGCAGAATCACTGAGGATTACTCCTGTTGAAGTTCAAGAGACCATATGGGATGCTGGGGATTGAACCCAGGTCGCTGCATGCAAGGCAAACACCCTACCCATTGTACTGTCACTCCAGACCCAGAAACAACCACATTTTAGAGCCCATCATTTTAATAGCAATTTATAATATAACAGGTTATTTGGAACAAACATCTCTGAATGCAGCAGTTATGTGTACCTAGGCCGAGAACTCAACATGATGAACAACCTAAAATTTGGACCTGCGTCTAACACCTTGCACAAAAATATGATCAAAATGGATTAAAGATCTCAATATCAGACCTGAATCCATAAAGTACATTGAAAAAATATAGGAAAAACCCTCCACGACATTGAAGCTAAAGACATCTTCAAAGCTAAAGACATTGAAGCTAAAGGCATCTTTGTTAATGGTGCTTATAGTTGCACCATTAACAAAGCAACTAGAAGAAAAGATAAACATATAGGACTGCATGAAACTAAAGAGCTTCTGCACCTCGAAAAAAACAGTGACCAAGATAGAAAGACAGTCCACAGAATGGGAAAGAATATTCACCCAATACCCATCTGATAAGGGGTTAATATCCAGGATATATCAAGCACTGGTACAGCTATATAAGAAGAATACAGCCAACCCCATTAAAAAATGGGGAGAAGAGATGAACAGAAACTTTGACAAGGAAGAAATTCGAATGGCCAAAAGGCATATGAAAAAATGCTCATCATCACTACTCATCAGAGAGATGCAAATCAAAACAACGAGATATCACCTCGAACCACAGAGACTGGCCCATATCCAAAAGGGTAAAAGCAACAAGTGCTGGCGTGGATGTGGGGAAAGGGGACTCTCATACACTGTTGGTGGGAATGTCGACTTGTACAACCTTTCTGGAAAACAATATGGACATTCCTCCAAAGACTAGAAATTGAACTCCCTTTTGACCCAGCCATACCACTCCTGGGAATATACCCTGGGAATCCAACAACACACAGCAGAAACACAATCCACACTTTTATTTTCATAGCAGCACTATTCACAATAGCCAGAACCTGGAAACAACTAGTATGCCCGAGAACTGATGACTGGGTAAAGAAACTGTGGTACATCTACACAATGGAATACTATGCAGCTGTTAGGAAAAATGAAGTTATGAAATTTGCCTATAAATGGATGGACATGGAAAGGATCATGTTGAGTGAAATTAGTCAGAAGGAAAGAGAGAGATATAGAATGACTACATTTATTTGCATGACGTAAACATATATATATATATATGTTTTTGTTACTGGATCAATAATGGGATTCAAGTGATCAAGTGATATATATATATATATATATATATATATATATATATATATACATATTATGAACCAAAATCCAATGTCAGGTGAAACGTGGATAAGGATCACTTGATCACTTGATCACTTGAATCCCAATCCCGTTATTCATCGATTTGCTCGAGCGGGCGCCAGTAACATTTCCATTGGACCCTATCACGTGCCAATGTAGCCCAATGGCATCTGGTTGATTCAGGAATATGAAGAGCCTCAAACCGTTCCTTCAGGGTCTTGACAAGGAAGTCTGACCATCTTGTAGGTGGACGGCAACATGATCTGTTGACATCCCGTGGGATCTAGTCGGTAATGGCTCTAGTCCAGTGGTTGTCTCCAAATCACATTACATGTCCAGCCCATCTGATTTTCGGATGCCTTGGCAAACGAGACAGCGTCCCTGATTCTGGAACAGTGACGGAGGTCAGAATTCCGGATTCCTTCTCTCCACTTGATTGAGGAGTGATATTCCAAGCATAGCTCTTTCGATGCCTCTCTGGGAGACCCAAATAGCATTCTCATCCTGCTTTCGTAGGGGCCCAGGTCTCTGAGGCGTATGTTAATGCAGGGAGAATGGTGGAGTCAAAGAGATGTGCCCGGAGTTGGAGGTTCTTTGTCCTTTTTAGCTATTTCTTCGATGCCTTTGAAGGCATTCCATGCCGCTCTCTTCCTCCTGTGCAGCTCAGGTTTTAGGTGGTTCATCATGTTGATTTCTCTACCTAGGTACACATAACTGCTGCATTCAGAGATGTTTGTTCCATTGAGAGTGAATAGGGCCTCAGGAACTAGTTCATTCTTCATAAACATAGTTTTCTTCAGATTCAGCTGTAGACCTACCTTTCCACATTCTCGGTCGAAATCAGCCAGCATTTGTGCTGCTTGGCTAATGTTTGGTGTTATTAGAATGATGTCATCAGCGAAGCGGAGGTGGTGTAGTTGTCGTCCATCTATCTTCACTCCCATTCCTTCCCATTCTAATTGTTGCATGATGTTCTCGAGGGTGGCGCTGAAGAGTTTGGTAAAATGGTATCACCCTGTCAAACCCCCTCTTTTCACATTAATGATCACTTCTTTGTAGAATGGTGATATCCTGGTGGTGAATCTGTAATACAGCTCACAAAGGATCTTGATGTATTGGGTTTGAACACCCTGTTTGGCTAGGGCTTCGATGACTGCTTCAGTCTTCACAGAATCAAAGGCTTTCTGTAAATCAATGAACGTGAAACAGAGCGGCATCTTGTACTCCCTACAAACCTCAATGAGCTTGGTTACTGTGTGGATATGGTCGATTGTGCTGAATCCTTTCTGGAAGCCAGCTTGCTCGCATGGTTGTCCTTCATCTAGTGTTCTGCCAATCCTGTTCATTATGACTCGTGTAAACAACTTGTAGATGATGGACAACAGGCAGGTGGGGCGATAGTTGCCCGATGTTATGAATGTCTCTCTTCTTGAACAGTAGAACTGTCCTGCTGGTTTTCCATTGGGAGGGCAGTGGATAAGGAAGCGGATAAGGAAGTCTTACCAAAAGTGGAAATTACCGCACATGTGTGGGAGTCAGAGGTTAGGTAAGACAGAGAAGGGAACATGTATGAATAATTGTCCAAAGGACTAATACCAACCCTAGAACTGAGCATTAAATACAGGCAAAAAAATGCACATGATGGCCTCTATGTATAGGTAGTGCAACCCACAATGTGTAAGATAAGGAAAAGAGAGAGAGGGAGAGAGAAAAGAGATAAAGAACCCGGACATTTAGGCAGTCTATGGGAGGGGAGGGAATTGGGGGACATTGGTGGTGGGAAATGGGCACTGGTGGAGGGTGGGGTGCTGGAAAACTATGTGACTGAAACCTCTAAACATGAACAATGTTGTAATTTTATATCTCAAGGTGGTATAATAAAATATTTAATTAAAAAAAATAAAAGATTTATAACCTAAAAAAAACCTGAGCTGTGCAGGAGGAAGAGAGCAGCATGGAACACCTTCAAGAGCATTGAA
>JAJIBD010000787.1:0-39808 GCA_021461705.1 Cryptotis parvus | reverse complement strand
AGCCCATTTTCCCTTAAATATCTTTACTCTTAGCAAAGTTTGTATTTGTTGAATTTATTTATCTTCACATAAATTTTAAAATATAAAGGTACAGAATTACCTGTAAATATTCATTTTAAACTTTGAGACCTGTAGATAAAAAGATACACAGTTTTGTTTTGTTTTGTTTGGTAACAATCTAGGCCTTGGGATTTATTCCTGGCTCTGCACATAGGATCACTTCCTGGCAGGGCTCAGGAGCCACATTGGCTGTTTGGGACTGAACCCTGGTCTGTGTGCAAGCATTCATTCTACAACATCGTACTTAACAGTTGTACCAATAAAGCTCTGGCCACAGGTACAGAATTTTATAATAACTTTATCAACTTATTTACAGCTTTGTGAAAATTCAGGAATTTAGCTCTATTCATGAAGGACTGTAGTTTTGGAAGAGGTATGTATCAAAGGTATAGTTAACAGAATTGTGAATCCCGGCATCTCAATAAAAATGATTTGCTTAAAAATAAATAAATAAGGGAAAGATAGATAGTACAGTCGATAGACTGCTTTTTCATACTGAAGCACTGGGTTCTAAGCGCCAGGATCTCTTATGGCCCATGAGCCCTGCTGGATGTTATTCAAAACATAATTAATGAATAACTAAAATAAATTAATATAGAGTGCTAGAAAGTTGTCACTACTGAGCACAAATTAGAAATACATATTAGAATAATGCAGAAATGTCTTACTTCTAAGTTTATTGTGACTGTGATTTTTGAAGAATATTAGCGATTAATGCAACAATTAAAATAATGAGCATATTACAGCAATATAAGCACAAGAATAAAGTTTTTCAAACCAGAGGCATTGAGTTTAAGGTGTAGTTTTTCTCTAGTGTTATATGAATATTTAATATAGTACCCTGATTTTAAAAAAAAATTAAATTACAATAAATTTCAGCTATTACCGTAGTTTAACAAAAATATAAGAGACTGTAATGGAATTTATTTTTGTTTAGATTTTGAATATTACCAAACATAGATTTTCTAATTGTAAAAATTGTGAGTACATATGAGAGAAAAATAATTAAAAGAACTCTGATTGTCTCAAATTATGTAGAGTTCAAAGGAAAATAATACATTTCCATATGATCTTATGATTTGGGTATATATACTTTATTAATCGATTTTTGGTGTGGTGAAAACACATCCAATACATTCGACCTGTAAAGTATCATACCATGAGCACATCCTGTTCCTGTAAATGCTTTTTCTGATGCTTATCTTATATCCCAATATTTTTATTTATGTTCTAAATCTATGTAAAAATATACCACTCAATGCTCTAGTACTTAACTATAACTTGTAAAGGTTTGCTGATGTGTACTATAATTTTTGGTAATCTTACAAGATATTCTCTGATGTACTCACAGGCAATAAAATAAATATCATGAATAAAATATGGATTCACTACCAGGATCTCACCATTAATAAGGAAGTGATTATCAACACACAAAGAGGGGTTCAGCAGGGTGATGTCATCTCACTGAAACTCTTCAGTGCCACCCTTTGAACGCCATGCGACAATTAGAATAGGAAGGAATGGGGTGGGTGAAGACAGAGCAACTACACCACATCGCTCTAATTACACTCACAACTGAACAAACATCTCTGAATGCAGCAGTTATGTGTACCTAGGTCGAGAATTCAGCATGGGGAATGACCTAGCACCTGAGCTGTGCAGGAGGAAGAGAGTGGTGTGGAATTTTACCACTTTCCGATGCCTTCAAGAGCATCAAGGAAGTGGTAAAGAAGACAAAGAACCTCTGGCTCTAGGTACAACTTTTCGATTCCACCATTCTTCCTGCACTAACATACTCCTCAGAGACCTGGGCCCTACAAAAACAGGATGAGAAGGCTATTTGGGTAGCCCAAAGAGGAATCGAAAGTCATGCTTGAGTATCATACTTCATTCAAGTGAGAGAAGGAATAAGGAGTTCCGAACTCCTTTGACTATCAAGAATCAAGAATGTTGTCTCATTTGCCAAGATGATGAAAATCAGATGGACTGGACACATAACACGATTTAGGGACGACAGCTGGACTAGAGCCATTACTGACTGGATTCTATGGGACGTCAAAAAGAATACATGGCCGCCCACCTACATGATGCACAGACTTCGTCAAAAACCTGAGTGAACGGTTTGAGGCTCTTCGTGTTCCTGGATCAAACAGATGCCATTGGGTTACACTTGTTCACACAGGGACAAATGTAATCACCCAGTAATGGAGGCATTACTGGGGCCCTCTCAAGCAAATCGATAATAAGTGAAAAGTGATGAAAATATTAATTTTTATAGTCTTGTATCTAATGAATTACCAGAAATTGTAGCCATTTGAAAAACTTTTGTGGAATAATAAAATAAATTGCCTTGTGCCTAGGGGTCTTATTATTTATTCAAGACATGAAATATCTCAGCATAAGTTTCCTATTAAGATCTCAAGGAAGAGATTGTCAGGTGACCAAGATAATATTGACAAGAAAGAGGAAAAAAGAGAAGTTTCACTGTTGAGCTCCAGCATCTACTAATCAAGGAATAAATGTGCTATGAAATAAAAAATTAAAATAATGCAGAATGTCAAAAAGAAAAAGAACACATTTTGGAGAACAAACCAGTGTCCCGTAGGTTTTATAGTTTGAAAGGAACTTCTTTAACTACTAGAAGGCATTTTTGAAAGTTTTCAACAGAAATCAATGAAATTCAATGGGGAGGTCTAAGAAATATACATTAGGAAAAAAATATCAAGAGATTCAGGCTGAGTGAGATTTCTAAATATGAGTATATGGAATCATTTACTATTTTCTTCTACAGGGATAAAAAGGGAAAGTAATGGAATAAAAGACCTCATCATGCAAGAAACAGAAATTTCGGAAAGGGAATGAATACTTGTTGGCCCTAATTTCTAAAATTAATCAGTCGGGGAGTATTTAGCACTTTAATCATTGGTTTTGAGTAATAAAAGCTTGTATGACAAGATATTGGACATTAACACATCTATCACACAAAGATCATTGTCAGCAAATATAAACCAAATTACTTAGATAAAGTCAGATAAAAAAATTCTGAGTGCCCAAGAATTATGATTTGGGGATATGTGGCATAAAAATATTTCCAGAGTCAGAAATATTATAGTTCAGAGGTTAAGGCATATTCCTTCCATGACTGGCCCTGGTTTAATCTCAGACAACATGTTTCCTTTAGCATTGCAGCTTGCAGCCCAGGAGGGACTTGAGCACTCCTGGGTGGGACACTGGAGGTCCCAAGCACTACCAGGCTGGTCAAAGTCATTCCTAGTCTACAGGGTCTGAGCAGTACAACACCCTGGGTCCTTGCATTGGGCCCTTGATTGGCCTAATCAATTGTCTGAGAATCACCAACTAGGGATCCAGACCACTTGAGCACTGCATTACTTTGAAAACTATATCACTATCACTATCTTCCCGTTAATCATCTATTTGCTAGAGCGGGCACCAGTAATATCTCCATATGTCCTGTCTCATGCTAGTAGAACCTATCTTGTAGGTTTTACCCTTTAAGTTCAATATGTGATAGTTTTAATAATTAATTCTTACTGTAAATAAGTTAAAAGTAGATCGCATATGATAAGTTTGACACTGAGATGACATGCTTTTATTCGAAACATGTTTGGAACAAACTTTCATTTTCATTCAGAGACAGTGCATTTCTAACTATACATCTCTCATTCCCTATGTTCCTTTCTTTTCTGCAGTTAATGAATGGACTGGCAATAAAAAAGGCAAAAGAAATAGCAAAACAGCATGAGTTAGTCCAAGGTTGGTTGGATCATCTACTTTGCCTAAAACTATTGTGGGAAGCAGCAGAGCCTGTAGCCACTAGCATTCTTCTTCCATCAGATTCAGAGCTTCTATTCACTTTCTTCCAAGTCCCCTTGATGCTACATAAATGGGCAACTAGTAAAATAACAGCTTACATATATGTGTAAGCTGTTACATATATGTGTAAGCTGTTACAATAACTCCTACATATATGTGTAAGCTATTTAAATACTCTTACATATAAGTGTAAGCCTTTACAATAACTCTTACATATATGTAAGCTGTTACAATAACTCTTACATATATGTGTCAATATAATTTGGAATTTCATTTTCCTAATATACTACAAATGTAGTTATTAAGTATTGTCTTCTCTCAAATATAATTTCTAAAAGAAAATCAACTTTAAAGTTTATATAAAACTCCATATAATAACATAAAATAACAATTTTGTTAATGAAAATGAACAGGCTCTCAACTATCATTCAAGTTTCCATTAATAGTGACTTACATTGTGTGAGTTCTATGGTGGTAAGTGAATAAAGACATATTCAATCTTTAAGAAATTCATGCTTCTCAAAGGTACATTAGAGAACTCTGCAGAAAAGTAAGATATATACAATTTGCATAATATTCTGGTATACTCACAAAGAATAATGCACAACATATGAAAGACAACAAGATAGTAATTATATCAATGAAAGTTGTCAGCAGTTCCTTCACATAGTTCCTAATTATTTTTTGGTTTGTTTATTGGGGCACACCCAGAGGTGCTCAGGGTCTTACTCCTGACTATGTTCTACATCAGTCTTGGTGGGGCTGGAGGAAACATATGGGGTGCTGGGGGATTTGTCAGCCATGTGCAAGGAAAGTATCTTACCTGCTGTACGATCTCTTCAGTGTTGGGCACTAAGTAGCTAGTCTTAGGGCCTGGATCTTTCCCACCATGGGACCCTGAAAGTGGGACACAGAAGTAGGTCCCTTTTCTTAGGGCAATCACTTGTGTGTTTTCTTCCTGTTATTCATCATTTTGCTTGAGCAGGCACCAGTAACATCTCCATAAGTCCTGTCACATGATAGTGTAGCCCAAGGGCATCTGCTTGCTCCAGGAACATGAAGAGCCTCAAACCATTCCATCAGGTCATGGCAATGAGGTCTATAACAGTTACTGGTTTTTTGTGTATCAAATACAACACGGGTAGCTGGCCAGTTTCTGCCATGAAGGAAAATGATCATTACAGTGTATAAATGTGAAAGATCCTGGAAAGGACCTGCTCCTAAAAGTCCATTATTGTCTAAGAATGTCATGTGACTGCAGAGCAGCTGCTCACCAGCGCAGCAGTGGGTCTGAAGTCTCTCTTCCAGTTGCTGGGTGTGGTGGTTGGGGTTCACAGCTATGCCCTCTGACATGGAAGTGGAGGAACTGAGGAGGAGTCCAAATCCCTCTCCAAGTCCAGCCAGCATGCCACCCCTGCCCCCGGGCCACACATATGAGTGAACTCTAGGAGCTATGTTGGACCCGGCCAGGGGCTGGCTGAGCCATTTACTATCCTCCCGGAACTCCATGCGCTGTTCCACATGGGGCTGAGCAGGGCAGCTGTGGGTCTGGAATGGTGAGCCTGTAGTGTCCCTCTTCTGGTTGCTGGGTGTGATGGCTGGGAACTCATAGCTATGCCCTCAGACATGGGGGTGGAGGAATGGGAGGGATCCAAATCCCTGCTCCAAGTCCGGTCAGAGTGCCCCCCCCATGTGTGAGCAAACCCTAGGAGCAATGTTGGACTCAGGGGCTGGCTGAGCCATTTATTGCCCGGAGGAACTCCATGGGCTGCTCCATGTGCGGCCAAGCAGAGCAGCTGTGGGTCTGGAGTGGTTGCGTCTGGAGTATCTTAGGACATTCTTAGGGTAATAAAGCCCAAAAAATATCCACATGAAAAACATTAGTGCAGAATATGCCTACTTTTCTGACCACCACAGGGATATGTAATTACTATTCTATTGCAACAGTTCATGAGTTTGCAGGAGTTGTTACTCTTATGTCCAGGGAGTTTTCAGGTGCTGCACAACTTGTGCTTGTATCCCCTCTACCCAGGCACTGTATGAAAGACTTTGGCTATGCTCAATAAAGCGTAAACTTCTCTCCAGAACCCCCACACTGTGTTGATGTCTTCCTCTTCCTTTCTGCAGCAGCGGCAAGACAGAGTTTCTCCCAAGTCCTTCCCTCTCCTTTTGCAGGGATGAAGTCCGGCAAGACCTAGGTCTCCTTCCTTTGTGCCGGGGGTTTCTGGTTGATGCCCCCAACACATCAGTATACCATTCTCTTATTCTTAAGTTTGAAGAAAGAAGAGATAAACAACCAAGCAATGGTACCCAAATTAGTCTGAAAGGATAAACATTTTGAAGACATCATAGAGTCATGAACAAATTAGATAAAATCAGAGAATGACAATTAGCTGAATAATTCTCAAGTACAATGTGTGAAAGGAACGTGGTGATCACTAAAATTGCAAACTATTTTGTGAGATGTGTCCAAGTATACGAAAGCAGGATGAGAATGCTATTCGGGTCTCCCAGAGAGGGCATCGAAAGAGCTATGCTTGGAATATCACGTCTCAATCAAGTGAGTGAAGGAATCCGGAGTTCTGACTCCCATCACTATTCCAGAATCAGGGACGCTGTCTCGTTTGCCAAGGCATCAAAAATCAGATGGGCTGGACATGTAATGCGATTTGGAGACAACCGCTGGACTAGAGCCGGTACCGACTGGATCCCACGGGATGTCAAAGATCACGTGGCCGCCCACCTACAAGATGGTCAGACTTCCTTGTTAAGACCCTGAAGGAACGATTTGAAGCTCTTCATATTCCTGAATCAACCAGATGCCATTGGGCTACATTGGCACGTGATAGGGTCCAATGGAAATGTTACTGGCGCCCGCTCGAGCAAATCGATGAATAACGGGATTCAAGTGATCAAGTGATCAAGTCCAAGTATTAATACATGAAAGGACAATTTATGAAAGAAAGCAAGCCAACTCAGTAAAGTTTGAGAGAACAGTTCATTCATTCATTTTAAAGACAATATGCTATGAAGAATTTTTTCTATTTTATGTAGGAGACACATTTTCTTCTTCATGCTATCTTAAACCCAAAGACTGAAACATACATGCATTTCATGAGTTTATATTCTTGCTTAATTAAGTCAATGTTAGTTAGGTGAAACTAAGGATTAATCCTTAATTTAGACTGGAAATGATCTTGATGGAGATACTTTATTTTTCTGTTGTTTTCAGTTTTAAAATAAGGTGCCTAGGTATAGAGCTAAATTTTAATTCATTTGAGAATTACAAAAACCAGTAGTAAGTGATGGGAAAAATAGGGAAAATTTGTGAATTTGTAAGACTTTGTGTGAAATAATAAGATCACTATATTGTAGACAATGGATGCAATAGTTATAAATGGGTATTTCACATTTAAGTTCTTAGACATTAGCATTTAAAACTTTATAATCACTGACCCATGTGTAGGGACATTGAAAGTTTCACAATTCATATTCCAAAATGAAAAATAAATCAAAAGCAAGCTAAAATTATATATTATAGCAAAAATTACAAAATTAATTGTAATATAATAGTGTGATATCAAGTAAGTTGGAAATAAAAAATTGAGTATTTTCAGTATTAAAAAATTTTTCTACATCAGTAAGTCAAAATCCCATAGCCTAATAATTATAGTCCTCTTGAATTTATATACAGCATTACATTTTGAGTTAAAACTAGAAGGTTCACCTTAAATTATGGAAGGCAATTCTTCAGCAAGCATACAATTAATGTTTTAAATATAATAGCTTCAAGCAAAGAAATAAGTTACAAAAATACTTAAAAGTTGGCATTATCATTATTTCTATTAGCATGATAATTCATTCATGAAGAAAAAATTCCAAGCTGTTTAAACTAAAGAGATGTCAGTAACCTTGTTAGGTTTCTCTTTCTTCTGAATTCCTTTATAAAGATTTTTCTAAAGTCTTTTCCAACAAATCACCATATAGTAACACTAAATAGTCAATTAATTCCTTTATATACTATCAAATGAATAGATTAAAATATATGGATATTTAATGATAGAACAATTGTACAACAATCTAAATATTTTGAAGTTAATAATACCCAGTGCTAGATTAAACATATCAAAGTTGATAAGATAATTTGTATCAAAGAAATCAGTGAAGTCTAAGCTGACACAGTCAAATATTAATCCATAACTGCTGTTCTATCGATAGAGTATGTAGTATATACTCATTTATCGTCCTCCTTTTATCACTGTCACTGTCTTCCCGTTCATCATCGATTTGCTCGAGCAGGCACCAGTAACATCTCCATATGTCCTGTCTCATGCAAGTAGAGCCCAAGGGCACCTGCTTGCTCCAGGAACATAAAGAGCCTCAATCCATTCCATCAGGTCATGGGAATGAGGTCTATAATTGTTACTGGTATTTGGCATATCAAATACGATACGGGTAGCTTGCCAGGCTCTCCTTCTATCTCCTTCCATCCTCCTTTTATCCTACATAAAATACAGTTGTGTTCAAAAAGTGTTTATTTCACATTTGAATTATGAGCAGAAGAAACATGTCCCACTTCTATTTCAGTCTCTAGTTTCTGTTAAAATTACTTAAAATATTTCACTATTTTTTTTCAGTTTTCATTGTCATTTGTCATAGCCAGAACAAAGTTCACAAACCTGTAGATGGTATAAACTTTTAGCAACCACGGTAGCTTTTTATGATCATCAAATTTTGACTTATATAGGAAACAGTAAGATACAATTCTGACAGGAACTGATAAAACTGCAGAAGTCACCCTCTCTATGTACTCAGAAGTGTATAAAGCACTGAGAAGTGCGACAGATGTTGAGACAGAAAGAGAAGCAAATAAAACACTGTGATAAATTCTGCAACAAGGTAAAACCAAGGACTTAATGGGAGAACCAATAAAGGGTCACATGACCTTCAAATTGCACCAACAGGAGAACTGCACCAGTATGCTGGGATCAGAAAGTATGTGTAAAATAGGAAATCACCAAGAATGGAACATGGGAAGGGAGCAAGTCTATGGAGTTTAGCACAGAAAGTGTGCAAGTGTTCTCTTGTGACCGTGACTCTGTGCTGGATAGTGCTTCAGGACACTAGTTCCTCCATCTGACTCAGTGGTTGAGAGACGGAATTTGACCAGAGATGTGCGCTGCCTGGACTCACATTCAGACATACTGTCAATGTGTTTTACTTTACATTAAGCAATGGCGTGTGTTGAAATTTTTTATTAAATCATTCATGAATATTCAATAGGCACAATAGGAAATTGGCCAGAGAGATAGGATAGGTGTCAGGATGCTTTGTTTGCTTATGTCTAGCCGAGGTTTCATCTCTAGTACCACATGTGGTCTCCTAAGAACAAGAGTGATCCTTGTGTCACAGCCAGGAGTAAACCAGGTGTGGTCCATAAACTGTTAAGAAAATCATGACCAGGAGCTCAAAATGGCCTCAAGATAAACAAAGGCACACTGAATCAGAGATATCTATAGATTTCTCAGCTTCCATTTAGAAATGTGCTAGCTGACTTTTCCACCCTTTTTCAGTCATGAAAATAACTGTGTTAAAATATTAAATTGTCATGCTTAAGAAAAATAAAATGCAGTGGTATAATAAAAAATTAAAAAAGAGAATAAAACGATGGAGAGATCACTCAATGGGCTGAGTGCATGTTTTGCAGGCAGGAGCTCTGCCAGTGTGGCTCCCAAACAAACAAAAACTAAGTTTCTTATAACATAGCGTGTGAAAGGGAAAGCAAGTACTATAAGGCAGAAAAGAAGTGTTGGTGTTTTTTCCCTTGGATTCACACTGCTCATTAGCAGTTCTGATGGCATTAGTTTTTAAGGCAGCATGACAGTTTCAAATTATAAGGAAAAAAGGCTTAATGTGTCAGAATCTTTCCAAGTCCAAGAGAAAAACTGAAAGGAAAACAATGACAAGCTTTAGCCAAGCTCTAAAGGTTCTCTCTCATTGCTGTTCTTTGGTGACATTCACCTCTTCCCAGTTGGCTTTCAATGTCTGAGTCCGAGTGGATTTCAGTAAGACTCAATGTTTCCAAATGAAAAATCTGAGTTCTAAAGAAATAATTCTTAAGAGTGTGAAATTTGTTATATATTCTCTGAAATAATAGAGCATGTGCAAAAGTGTAAATTTGACCCCAGAGTGTCCCCAAACCACAGCACTGCCTGGTATAACCCTGCTGGTCACTCTATCCCCTAACACTGATAGACTCTGTTCCTATAAGTACTATTTGAATCTAAATTATTGTTCCCTCAGAGTCCTTACATGACTCCATTTGTGTTCTAAAACTCTAGAAAGTGAATAAGTGAAATATCATCACTAGTGGTAGATAAAGAATGTCTGTAATAATGTGGCATTTTGTATTAGCAAGATATGCAAACTTTCTGCCCCAAATGGTAGTTCATGGACTGCATTGAGGGTATGCAGCATGTTTTTGTTGTTGTTGCTCTTGAGAATACAACAATCTCATCATGCTGCAATGGCAGAAAAGAGCATTACTAATAGAGAGTTTATTTCCCACAGCTGCATAAGATTAAGGCACCAGAATACCTGGAGACGAATCATGTCCTGCTTTGTGTCACAGAATGAATAAAGCAGAGAGCTCTATATTTTTTCTCCTTTAATAAGGGCAGTGGTCTCGGTCATAGTGATCTACTGCAAAACTTTATTTTCTTTTTATTTGTTTTCAATTTGGGGGTTTACACTCACTTCGTTTTCTTCTTCTGTCAAGGAAGTTCTCTTTCTTCCTATCTCCTTAGAGGTCCATTAATGGTGACATTGAAGAAACCATGTGGCACAAGGGAACAAACTCAAGTCTCCTATAGGAAAAACATGCTATCAGCTCTATGGGCTATCTCTTTGCCTCAGTCCTAACACCTCTTTATACTAAATCACCTGTCAAAGACTCCACTCACTGGCAATTACCATCACATTTAAAGTAGACTCACATAGGAATTTTGATGGAGGTGGGGGGGTCATGTTCAGCCTATAGTAAAAACATGAATTTAGTTCTATCTCAGTTTAGTTTTTTGTTTTGTTTTACTTTCATTCACTAAGCAAAAATAAAAATCTTTAGAATTTAGATAAGTAAGTTCAAAAAAGTTTGATAAAGATCAAAATCATAGGAGTAACATTTTAATTTTATTATTCCTCAGAAGTAAGGTAGCTATCTTAAAAGACAGTAATTGTAGTGCTATTTTATATACTCTAAATTATTTTATTTTGTTCCTTCTATTTAGAAATTTATAAACTTTAGTGAACATGATCATACATTAATACTATTGAATAGACTATTTCATGGAAAAGATAATTATTCGGCTTTACAACATAGTGTACAGTAGGCTGTCTCATAATTTTTGTTTCAGAAAGTTAGCTTTATCATAACAAATGATTGTAGAGACTTCACACATCAGAATTTGCTGGTAAATTTTATTTTCTGACTAAGGATCCAGCTTCTAGAAGAAGAAAAAGAATCCAAACTGAATCAGGACTGCCAAGCCAGTCCCAAATGGAAATGCTACCACCAATCATTTGCCAAAATATCCTCAAATGTATCACTCTATCCTCCTGTAATTGCTGAATATATTAATATAAGGGTTAGCAACAAACAGTGGCTCATATATCATTGTCAAATAGTTTAAAAACTGGGTAATCAATAGAAGTGCAAATGCATGATTTTAGGAATTAATTATGTAGACAAATCTTTTGAAGTACCCTTCATTTAATATGAAGCTGCAGTCTAGAGATTGATAATAAATCAGAAAGGAGACCAAGACTGTTTATAGTGATAAGGACCTAAACTCCAGCAAGAACAGAAACTATGTAGAGGGGAAATAAACGAGGGAAGAGTAGATCATTTCAGGAAATCAATTTGACAGAAAGTGGTTGGAAGGCCGGTGCGATAGTCCAGCGGGCAGGGTGTTTCCCTTGCACGGGCCGGCCTCTGCTTGCCCAGGTTCTACCCCCGGCATTCCATATGGTCCTCCGAGCACTGCCAGGAGTAATTCCTGTTGTAGAGTCAGGAGAAGCCCCTGAGCATCGCTGGGTGTGACCCAAAAAAAGCAAAAAAAAAAAAAAATGTGGTTGGAGTAGTGTAGGTAATTGAATCACTCCATATTCTAGATTAATATAACTCTGGAATGATGCAATCATAATCTTATAATGGGATTGTTTAAAAAGAAATAATATCATTATAAATATAAACAAACTGGAATCTGTTAATTTCTCATTTCTCATGATCCTGAGTCCACAAAATTCACTTGGGAGAGCTTCTAAGAAATATAAATATGTGAAATCTAATATTGAACACATTTTATCTAGGGAAAATATAAAAGTTCTATCAAACATGACATACATGAGGTCCTGTCAAGCCATGAAGTCTAGTAGAGAAAAAATAGCATTTCAGTCTATTAATTATCTTTTTCATAAGAATTTTTAATGCTGTTTTAAGTAAATGATCGTTCTGAAAAAAAAAGAAGCAGTAGAAGCAATAGTTAAATATTTGGGATTTAACTCATAAAGTTTCTTTACCAAAATATTATATCTAATGCTATAAAGTAAAAAAATTAAATTCAGATTTAGGAATCACCTAATCACAATATTTATAAAAAATAATGATTAGGTGCTTCCCTAATTTTGAATTTAAATTTTATTTCTAGAAGCAACTGATGCTTCTAGAAATTTAGTTGTGTTAGTTTCATAAAATGAAATAATCAAAGTGAGCTTTGAAGACCATTGGGATGGTAATAGGCCATTAGGCACTTGCCTTACATATGGTTGACTCAGGTTTGATTCTTATCATATACGTGGCACCTGAACACTGCCAGGAATAATAACTGAGCACAAAACTATGCGTAACCTGAATCATGACTGAATATGGCCCAATACTCCCTTCCCAATAAAAAAAGACAAGTAAACAGAATAATCTGGAGCAGAAAATATACCTTACTCATGAACCATTTCTATCCCATTAGGAAGAGATTCTATAAATACTCCAAATGCTTGTGCTTATTTGTTAGTATAGAGTGTATTTTATCTGAAAATAAAATTATTTTTTGAGTTTATAATCATAGCTTACATTGTGGATTAATTTACTAAAACAATATTTTAATTTTTATTATTAACCATATGCACAATATTTTGTTTAGATTATTCTTCTGTTTGAACTTACAGAAATTCTGATACATACTCTAAAAAAAAGTTTTCTAGACAAAATAAAGGGTGTTTTATCAAAGAAAATTTTGAACTTAAAATATTGAAGATTCATATAAACCAGTGAAATATAATCAACAAATCTAACAGTATACATGTCAGCTCAAGATACAGCTAATCTCCAAGAATGAAAAAACATCCAAATTCCATTTAAAAGTGAAAGTGGACAAATAAACAGTTGATAAATTGGTAATATGTTAAAAAAACACAACAGAATATGGAGAACAGGAATCCGAAAAAATTTACTTCTTTTTTAAGTCTATGAGAATATTAATTCTCTGCTCAAATGATAAACATGTGCACACACATATGGACAGAGTAATTGCATCTGATTCTTAAAATTCATTAATTCCAGAGTTATGAAATATTGCCTGCTTAAGGCTATTAAGCTCAAGGCCCTATATGCAATAAAATCTTAGCTTTGAGAATCATGTCTATTCTTTCCTTACCCTGCCCACACCTTATATTATCAAGCACAGATGGAGTTCAAGTCATTTTTATAGTTTGGCTATTTGATGACAGAAACTGATTTATATATACAAACTCCAATTATGGGGTCCAATTTAGAATGGATCTATGTAATAAGAAAATCTGTTAAGTATCTAAAAGCATCTACAAATAAACAATTTTCACTCTGTTTTTGCCTATACAGCTACTTTTGCCGTTTGATAAATAACTATTCTGGTTATCCTGGACAAAATCTTTTTGAAATGCCCTTTTTCTGTCATTTTAAACACATGGAAGAAATCTTCTCACTGCTTTCTTATTTCCTTCTATTTACAGAGCATGGTGCTCTTATGAGAACACAGCTTCTCTCCTAAGAACTTAGCCCATTCTATAATACTTAATTCAATGTTTGTGATGTTCTGATTCAGAAAAAGTAAGCCTTAGGGATATTTTAGCTAACCAGGGGGAAAAGGTAAACGAGACCAAAACACACTGTCAAAAAAGATAGCTCTAAAATTTAGAATCTTGGCAGACAAAGAGGCTGAGAGAAGCAAAATTGTATCATTTAGCCTCCTAGTAAAATCAATATGTCTTTTAGATTAAAAAGAACTTTTCTTTGACAGAAAAAGGTAGAAAGGAAAACTACAAAAAGCTTAAGAAAGCATAAAAGAGTTTAACAATTAGATTTCCTTTGCAGGAAATTCAAGTGATAGCTATATCTACTCAAATAAAACACAGTTTAATTCTTCAGAAATCTAATGTTGAATATCTATTATATTTAAAATATAATATATTAATATAACATATTTAAATTATATAAATAATATAAATATATATAAATTATATGAATAATATATTTTAAATTATATTTAAAATAAATGCAAATTATTTCAAGGTATAAAAACTTATAACAACAGCTGAAGCTGACTATGAAGACACAATAGGTTATTTTAATTTTTAATTTTTACAATTACAAAGATATACAATTAAAAAGTTCATATTTGGGTTTTGGTCATACAGTGTAACAGCAACCATCCCGCCACCAGTGCCCATCTCCTACCACCAACGTCCCAGGTTCCCTCCCCCTCCCCCAGCCCTCCTCCATGGCAGGTTCTTTCTTTCCATTTCTCTCTCTTTCTCTTTTCCTTCCCCCCAGATTATGGATTACAGAACATACATTAAAGGGTTGTCATGTGTATCTTTTTGCCTCTATTTAATGCTCAATTCTAGGTTGGCATTAGTACCCTCGACAATTGTTAGCACACTGTTCCATTTTCTGTCTTACTTAGCCTCTGACTCCCACACGTTTGTGATAATTTCCACCTTTGACAAGACCTCCTGATATATGTTTCACTTGACCTTGGATATTGGTCTCATAATATGTACATATATATTTATGTTATGTAGATAAATGCAGTCATTCTGTATCTGTCTCTCTCCTTCTGACTAATTTCGCTCAACATAATCTTCTCCAAGTCCATCTATTTATAGGCAAATTTTATAACTTCATTTTTCCTAACAGCTGCATAGTATTCCATTGTGTAGATGTACCAAAGCTTTTTATCCAGTCATCGATTTTCGGGCACTCTGGTTGCTTCCAGATTCTGGCTATTGTGAATAATGCTACTATGAACATAAAAGTAGGGATGGTGTTTCCGCTGCGTATTTTTGGTTTCCCAGAGTAGATTCCCAGGAGTGGTATGGCTGGGTCAAATGGGAGTTCAATTTCTAGTCTTTGGAGGAGTCCCCATATTGTTTCCCAGAAAGGCTGTTCCAGCCAGCATTCCCACCAACAATGGATGAGAAGACACGATAGTTTTTACACCCAGTAGAATAGTCCCAGTCTTCTAAAGGATTATGAACAAGGACCCTTTTCTGTCCCAATCCTGACACGACTCTCCAAAAGCAAGCAGAGTTTTGATTTCTATGTAAAACCTTACTGTTTTTAAATAGATTTATTGCATAAATTTATTGCATAAATGTTTCTTCCTAAATGAAGTTTAAATACTTTAAATCTGTAATAGTAAAATAAAATAAATCGACTTTTTAAATTCATTTTTCCTAGAGTTTCCCCATTTTGTCTAGTACTGTTTTCTTTTCTATAACATGAATATTGTGGGTGTGTCGGAGCGATAGCACAGCGGATAGGGCATTTGCCTTGCATGCAGCAGACCAGGGTTCCATCCCCAGCATCCCATATGGTCCCCCGGACACCACCAGGAGTAATCCCTGAGTACAAGCCAAGAGTAACCCATGAGCGTCTCCGGTATGACCCAAAGAGAAAAAAACAAACAAACACATGAATATAGTGGGGTTGAATGTGATGAAGTAATCCAATATGCTTTCCATTGATGCTCACCGGATTCCAATGTCTTGCAACTGGAAGTCAGTTTCTTTAACTGAATAAGTACTGAGTTTCTATCTTTCTGTGAAGAATGACAGGTGATATTTTCTTTAGTCAAGGATCAAGTATAATCAAGTATATTAGTGTCTCATATTCTATTTTTTGTTATGCTAAATGTCATCAGTTGTGCCTATCTATTTATTTGGAGTTATAAAATTAGTCATTTTCTACTTATTGGTATTTCTTCCCAATTGTTGCCTACGTTGCTTTCATAGAGACATTTTCCTGGTTGTGTCGAGTTAGTGTCACAGCTCCTATGGGAAAGGCAGGGTAAATATTCCTCATTACTAATTGCTTCTTCAGATTATTTTATTTTATTTATTTATTTTATGTGACATTTTTCATTTAAATCAGATTTTATGTGCACATGTTTTCAGTCAACCATGCTTCTATTTAAGCTATTGATCATAATACTGAAAATCCACATTTGTCCAGAAATCTTATTGCATGAAACCAACCAAAAAGTCAATAGTTACTAAAAAGAAATTCAATCACATGGCTTTAGTTCTAATGCATATTTGTACCTGCATAGAAAATTAAATGTTTATTTTAAAATGTGAAGAGATGCTAAAATAAAACTTTTTCTGCTGGTTGTAAGTCTACTTGTAATTTATTGCCATAATTCACTTACCTAACCCTGTTCAGATATTGGCTGAATTATCTTTCTATATATATATATATATATTAAAAAAAGTGGATAACATATAAACAAATAAACCAGATATATTCAAATACTAGTTTCTTCACTACTTTTTCTGAGTCTGAGACATTGTTCATAAAGTATTCATTGATTTCCTTGCAGCCAACCCATTCTACTCCTAGCAATGCATATAGTTCCAATAGTACTTCCAGGGATCATTTCTGCAGGCAAACCATTTAGTACCACAGACCATACCACAAACCACTAATTCTGAAAAAATTAATAAATGACAGCTTACCTTTTTTTAATAATAACCTGATTTGAGAAGAGCTTAGCAAGGGGCAGGGAGAGGAGAGGGATTATACTTTCTTTTGAAAATCTGAATCAATTATTAATGAATAGACTGCTTAATGATCTACCTTTAGAAGTGTCAAGGATCTGCTATTCAGCTCTGTGCTTGAGGGTCATTTCTACTGTGCTCAGGGGACTCTCTGTTATCTAGGGTCCCAATTATGTTGCTTTCAAAAAATATAACAAACAATGGGATTAAGGACAGGGAAGGGGATAAAGATTGACCCAGAGTTGGCATAAATGTAGTGGTAGATTGCAATGTGCATTTTAGTGGAGGCTGAGGGAAGTAACTTCCCACGTTGGTACTATAAATGTAAACATTATGCAACAGTAATGAAATAAGTATACACAAATGATGGAAATTAAAAATGAGTAAATATATATGTTTATTTAGCCTAGTTACTTTTTTATATTTTTGGGGTCACACTCAGCACTGCTCAGGGGTTACTCCTGCATCTGCACTCAGGAATTACTCCAGGAATTTCTCAGGGTACCATAACAGATGTGGGAAATCGATCCTGGGATAGCTATATGCAATACAAATGCCCTACCAGCTGCACTATAGCTCTGGCTCTGCCTGATGGCTTTTTTTTCTTTTTGGGTCACACCCTGCGGCACTCAGGGGTTATTCCTGGCTCTGGATTCAGGAATTACTCTTGGTGGTGCTCGGGGACCATATGGGATGCTGGGGATCGAACCCAGACCAGCACAGGCCAGCCGCGTACAAGGCAAGCGCCCTACCCGCTGGACTATCGCTCAGGCCCCCATGATGGATTTTTATAAGTATATATTTAGTTCATTTAAACTTTTTCCAAAATTTGGAACACAATGAAAGAGTAAACAAACTAAATATATCTATTTTTTAATTTAAGAAGTCACTGTTATTTTGTTGAAAAGTCATGAAAGATAGCTTTCTGACCAAAACATTTCATATTTCCTATTTTTAGATTAAGATACAATACACTGATACTTTTTTTTGATGATGGCCAAAACTGTCTCCTCGGTCCGAGCCATAGCCCAGCGTGTAGGGCTTTTTGTCTTGCAGGCCGCCAGCCCATGCCGTCCCTGGGTTCAATCCTCAGCATCCCGTATGGTCCCCGAGCACTGCCAGGAGTAATTGCTGAGTGCAGAACCAGGAGAAACAACTGAGCATAGCCGGGTGTGACTCCCCCACCAAAAAAACCCCGTCTCCCTCCTATTTGTGTTCCATTGAGTAAGAAGTATATTACTTGCATTACTGGTAATATGTTCACTTCACCAAGCAATGTGTATTAGCTGTCTAGCAAGAAGAAGGAATTTCATTCATTTGTTTTTGTTTGTTTGTGTGTTTGTTTGTTTGTTTCTGTGGCATATCCTGTGGTGCTCAGGGTTTACTCCTGGCTCTAAGATCAGGGTCCATATGTGGAGGGAGAGAGACAGAGAGACTGAATTTACTTGGCCATAGGTTAGCCAGAAGCCCTACCTGCTCTGCTATTGTTCTGGCGCCAGAAGGAACTTAAATTCTCCCTGATGTAAGGCAGGCGAAACTCAAAGGGGTGGGCTGGAGAGAGAGTATAAAGGGTAAGGCATTCTCTCCTCAGAACTCCACCCAGCGACAGCCTATCACACCCCGTCTCGCGGTTCATCTATAAATGCTATATTTAGAGGTGACTACAAGGGTATGCCACCTGCACGGCAAGCCTGGCAAACTGCCCTGTTTTATTTGATATGCCAAATACCAGTAACAATTATATTGGTTCATTCCCATGACCTGATGGAATGGTTTGAGGCTCTTTATGTTCCTGGAGCAAGCAGATGCCCTTGGGCTCTACTAGCATGAGACAGGACATATGGAGATGTTACTGGGGCCCGCTCTAGCAAATAGGTGATCAACGACAGGATAGTGATAGTGATAGATAGGAGCTGACCTTATTTTGACGCCTGGTACGGCATGTTATCCTCTGAGCCTCTCTAACAGAGATCCCTGATCACAGAGCCAGGAGAAAGTCAGAACAAAGTCTGTTGTGGCCAAACACCCACTCTTAGCCCCACTCCACCCACTGCGCGGATCTACCTCCAGCCCTCTTAAAAGACAATCCCAAGGTAATGTCCAAATATCCATATGATCTTTGGTACCAGCTTCCCTGATATTGGGATGGAGCTATTGGATCAGGCTCTTGTCAAAGGAATTTGAATTTCTGTTTTCAGAAGTCCTTAAAAGTATCCCACTTGACTCTGAAGTGTTTTTGTTTTATTTTAAGTGGAGATTTTAGAAGACTGGTTGAGAAATGACAACTAAAATACAGAATTTCCATCGTGTTTAATTAGGAAAGATTTGATCCAGATGAAACTTCACTTCTAGCACTATTATTTTGTGTGACATTTTCATTTACACCAGATTTTATATGCATACATGTTTCCCGTCAACCATTAACAAAACTATTCTTTGTTAGGCCATGGGACTTGTAAGGCCGGTCTTCACCTCTTTCACACGGCCTAGCACTTACTTCAACTAAAACAACGAGAGTGGGTTGATATATGCGAAATGCATTTAACAAGAAATTCCAGAAATTCTTCTGTAGGGTAGTTTCATTGTCTATATTTTTATCACAGCTTCAAACTAAAGAGAAATAGTGGAAAGTAAAGAGTGATCTTTTAGGTGTGTTTGGCTTGTGCTTGGCTGACCATTCATTAGATTTAAGATTAATTTGAATCCAAATATAGGCCATTTAATCTAGTATAAAAAGAGTAAGACTGAAATGCAGGAAGATGCATGTATGAATTTCAGCTCTGCCTTTTTGCTTTTTATTCATGTAGCTGTAGGCATGTTTTTTAACCTCCTTGGTATTTGGCTTCTTCACATTAAACATGAAATTTTTTTCATTGAATATAACATCAGAAGTGTAATAATCAATATAATTTTCTTCAATTATCATTACTATTCAATATTGAAGTCTCAGAGGACTAAGACACATGATATTAATTCATTCATTATTCATATTATCAACTTAGAGTTAATTTACAACATATTTAATAACTAGTTCTATTTGTGAGGTTTACTTGAACCAAATGATGACTGGAACCAAATGGCAATCAGCTGATGAAACAGAAACCTTCCCAGAATCAGAGATCACCTTCCAACTAGCACAGAAGACAGGACTCATGGCCCACCTGTGCCATGAAGCTACCGGGCCACATTCTGTGTTTCCCCACAGACCCCTACAGATATCAGGAGCCAGACCAAACATACCAGTTCCACTTGTCATGGTTCCCTCCAACCCCCACCCAGCAGACCTCTTAAAATCCTGCTTAGTCTTTCCCAGGGTTAGCTTTACCCCAGTCTCACCTGAGACTTATAGACTTGTGCCAGGGAGTGTACCCCAATGAACTTCTATTTCCTTCATTTTTACTGTCTCTGCCTCTCCATCTGTACCAGCTGAGGTCAGTCATCTATCACTGTAATCATGTATTAATCAATAGTGCCTAGCACATAACTTGGTATATCAAATTTTTAGCAACTTTTTTAGCTCTAAAATTTAGAATAAGGAAGAACTAAATTTAGGTATTAATTTTGCTTATTTAATTGGACAATGTAATAAATCAATGAGTCCCAGACTTACCAAGTGTAAAATTATAATAATAAAGTAACATTAATTCGAAAGCATTCTTAAAAATGAAATGTGATAAGTTTCTAGCAACTTTCAAATAACAAAAGAGATCAGTTCCCTTCCTGAAATATTAAGGTATTCGCACATTTCAATAACCTTCAGAACTTTCTTAATGCTATTATCCCATACTAGCTGTTATGAACAAATTGAAACCTCAAATTGATAAGATAATTCATTACAACAGAATTAAAAAGGAATTTTAATTTAACATATTATTTCTATTCTAAAGGATTGTCGCTGACACACTAGAAGGACAATACCCAAATACTTAACATCAAAAATTAATAAATTATCAAAACCTCCTTAGAATTCTTCTGAAAGATTTAATAGTTATATCAAATATTCCATTTAATGTTCCATCCTATACACTCCATCAATCATTTGATTGACTGACTTTGAAGTACTATTAATGCTTCCACCAGTCAAAGTTTTAATGGAGTTTAATGGAACTCATCCAAATCTATAATAGCATATTCCCCTGAATTAACTTATAACCCATAAGTTAATGAAATGAATGCAGCTCCCATACACCCAAAGGAGCCAAAATGTAGGACCCATCATCGGGAGATGGCCTCGTAGCTTAGCTCCCTTCAGTTCAAAAGCAGATATCATAGACCTAGACTATGTCTGTGACTAACCCCCATCCACACATCCTTTATTAGGAGTACTGGGCACCCGCTAACTTAAATGGCATGTTGATAATTGTACAATCTGCTCAATTCATTTGAGTGGCAAAACTCATGTGTATTTTTTTTTTTTTGCTTTTTGGGTCACACCCGAGATGCTCAGGAGTTTCTCCTGGCTCTGCACTCAGGAATTACTTCTGGCATTGCTCAGGGGACCATACGGGATGCTGGGGATCGAACCCTGGCCGGCATGGGCTGACTGCGTGCAAGGCAAATGCCCTACCCGCTGGGCTATCGCCCGGCCCCTCATGTGTATTTTAATTTTGGATATTTTAATCTTTACATCTTGTGAGATAATAGATATTATTTGTGTTAAATCAATATATATATATATATTACTCTGTACAATTAAACAATTAAGTCCAAAATGAGCACTCAGAACTGACTGTATTGTACTAAATTTGCCTATGAGAATTTTAAAACTAAAAAGTCAAACAAAAGCGACAAGCACAATAAAAAATGGAAATAAAAATAAATAAGTAACAACGGCCACACTGAAATAGCTGAGTTCTTCATAAAAAGAATTTGTTCTCTCTCTCTGGACTTTAGGAAAAGAAGTCATCCTGAGTTTCAGAAATGGGTCATTTGAGGAAAGGCTACAGAGCTGAATTTACTTACAACAGAGAACAGAAGGCTGACAAAGTGTATGGTGGAGGTGCTGGAGGCTGGGGGATTTACAATTTTCAACTATATAAAGTAATAGCATATGGGAGGTGTTAAGCAGCTGTTCTATTTCTGCTCAGGAAATACATTTAGGAGTCCTAGCCAGCAGAAATAGAATCAATGGATCAAAGTTACAGCCAGATAAATATTAGATCATCATACAAAATGAGCATTCTTAAGTTTAGAGCTGTAGGAAATTGAAATGAACTGTTGTAGGAGTTGATAGCTCAAGGATATCCTTTCATTGACCGACCATCCTAGACATCATTTTATTTAATTCTTTAGAATTTTACAAAAGGAAAGACAAGACAAATAAAGAGGACAGAGCAGAATGAGGAGAGATAAATAGTATTATTTCCTTATAAACTTTATTGAACATTATAGGAGACTGACCTCATCTCCATTTGAAACAAAGGATCCCTATTTTGTTTTAATGAAGTCTTAGTGACAGAGTTTAGTTATGCAAATGAGGGCCTCTGTAATCACAGCTAATTTTAAGTTTTTTTTTTCTCAGAGTATTGCACAAAGGGAAAAGGAAGGGGGAAAAAAAGAGAGATATCAGAAACCTAGTGCAAAGATAAAGGTCTTTGCACATGAGAATTCCTGTTTTGATCCCTGGCACTACATATGTTCCCCGAGCAGTGCCAGGAGTTATTACTGATCACAGACCAGGAGTAAGCCAACAATACAGTTAGATGTGGCTCAAAAACAACAAAAATAATAAAATATAAAATAGGAGAAAAGTAGAGTAAAAACAAGGGATCCAAAATTATAAGATCAGAAACAAGACAGTAGAGTTGAGCACTGAACAATATAGGATTCAACTGTGCAGGTAAAATATATCAGTTTTTCAACCCCTGCCTTTGATTCACCATCACCCTACTCAACATGACAACAAAGAAAACATTTTTGTGATGATTCATCTACTATCACGATCACGATCTTCCCGTTGATGATCTATTTGCTAGAGTGGGAACCAGTAATATCTCCATATGTCCTGTCTCATGCCAGTAGAGCCAGGGCATTGGCTTGCTACAGGAACACAAAGAGCCTCAAACCATTATATTAGGTCATGGGAATGACCTAATATAATTGTTACTGGAATTTGGCATATCATATACAACACGAGAAGCTTCCCAGGCTTGCCAAGCAGGAGGCAAACTCTTTTAAACACCTCCAAACAAAGCATTTATTGATGAACCGCGCAGCCGGGCTGTGATGGGCTGGTCTACTGGGTGGAGTTCTGACGAGAGGGAAGCCCAGAAGTGGAAAATGGCGCCGCGAAGGGGGGAGGAGGGGTGGTCTGGCTTGTTGTGAGGCTCTGCCGAGGTGGTGGGCCAGGGCTAGAACCAGCCATGCCTCCCGACTGCCTCATGAACGACTGTGCACAGGGAGAGCAAGGAACAGCTCTGCCCCATGTCTGAGAGTCTCTGGACCAGCATACTGGGCGAATTGAGGAAAAAAGCTGCTGCAGGGTGGGTGTCGATAATCCGGGCTGTGATGGGCTGGTCTGCTGGGTGGAGTTCTGATGAGAGGGAAGTCCAAATGTGGAAAATGGCGGGCTTCGTGGAGTGAGGGAGGGGGTGGTCTGGCTTGTTGTGAGGCTCTGCCGAGGTGGTGGGCCAGGGCTAGAACCCGCCATGCCTCTCGACTGCCTCATGAACGGCTGTGCACAGGGAGAGCAAGGAACAGCTCTGCCCCATGTCTGAGAGTCTCTGGACCAGCATACCTGGGCGAATTGAGGAAAAAAGCTGCTACAGGGTGGGTGTCGATGATCCGGGCTGTGATGGGCTGGTCTGCTGGGTGGAGTTCTGACGAGAGGGAAGTCCAAATGTGGAAAATGGCGGAGCTCATGGAGTGAGGGGGGTGGTCTGGCTTGTTGTGAGGCTCTGCCGAGGTGGTGGGCCAAGGCTAGAACCCGCCATGCCTCTCGACTGCCTCATGAACGGCTGTGCACAGGGAGAGCAAGGAACAGCTCTGCCCCATGTCTGAGAGTCTCTGGACCAGCATACCTGGGCCGGATTGAGGAAAAAGCTGCTGCAGGGTGGGGGTCATCTACTATATTCTTTGTAAAATTATCATTTTTATAAGCTAAGGTTCTCCCTGCATTAACATATGCCTCAGAGACCTGGGCCCTAACAAAGACAGGATGAGATTCCAAGGATAGCTCTTTCAAATCCTCTTTGGGATACCCGGTAGCAGGTCTCCCAAAGAGGAATCGAAAAGAGCTATCCATGGAATATTATGCTTCACTCAAGTGAGAGAAGGAAACCGGAGTTCGACCTCCCTCGCTGTTCCAGAGTCAGGGGCTGTCTTGTTTGCCAAGGAATCAAAAATCAGATGGGCTGGAGATTTATGGAAAATCAGATGTAATGTGATTTGGAGACGACTGCTGGACTAGAGCTGTTACTGACTGGATCCCACGGATGTCAAAAGATCACATGGCCACCTACCCACAATATGATCAGACTTCTTTGTCAATATCCTGAACGAACGGCTTGAGGCTCTTCATATTCCTGAACCAAGTAGATGCCATTGGGCTATACTAGCACATGATAGGGTCAATGGAATGTTACTGGCACCCACTCGAGCAAATTGATGAATAACAGGATGTGAAGTGATCAAGTGATCTCACTTGTATCACGTGTCTTCCTTTGTTCATCGATTTGCTTGGGGGGCACCAGTAACATCTCCATATGATCTGTTGCAAGCAACAGATCTCCTGTACCTCAGGAGAATCTGCTTGCTCCAGGAACAGGAAAAGCCTCAAACCGTTCCTTCAGGTCATGGGAATGAGGTCCATAATTGTTACTTGCTTTCTGGCATGTCAAATAAAACACTGGTAGCTAGCCAGGCTCTGCAGTGTATGTGGAATACTCTCAGTAGAAGCTCTCATCTCGAGCATTTACTGATGAAACTCAAAGGGGAAAGATAAGGTTTTCTCTTGGGTGGAGCTCTGAGGAGCTGTGGAGTCTGGATGTTGAAAATGACTGACTTCATGGGGGGGTGCTCTGGCTTCTTGCAAAGCTCACTGAGATGACGGGTCACAACTAACCTGCCTAGTACTGTATACAGTGTATAAATGTGAAAGATCCTGGGAAGGACCTGATCCTCACATCTCGTTCTATGTAAGACTGTCGCATGGCTGGAGAGTGGCCACGCACCTCTACGGAGCTGTGGGTCTGGCATGTGTCTCTTCCGGGGTAGCTTGCATGGAGGTGGAGGAAAGTTTGGAGGAGCCCGAATCCCGGCTCCAAGTCTGGCCAGTGTGGCCCCTCCCCCACACTTGTGAGCAAACCCTTGCAGCAATATTCAACTCAAGTAATCAAGTCAAGTAATCAAGTGATATAGTTTAGGTTATTCAAGAATGCAAGATATAATACATATAGCATATATAATTTGCATTAATCAGATACCATTGTAAGGCATAATATCAATAGCAGTAGTTAAGGGTCAAAGGAAATCAAAATTTATACCCATATTTTTTGATACATTGTCATTTGTATTTTTTTAAATTAATTTATTATACTGCCATGAGATATACAATTACATAGATGTTAATGTTTGGGTTTCAGTGATACAATGTTCCAGTACCCATTCCTCCACCATTGCCCACTAACCACCACCAATGTCCCCCTGATTCCCTCGCCCTCCCCCAATCTGCCTTTTCTATTTCTCTTATTCTCTCTGTCTCTCTCTCTGTCTGTCTCTGTGTCTGTCTCTGTCTCTCTCTCTCTCTCTCTCTCTCTCTCTCTCTCTCTGTATCACTCTTTCTCTTCCTTCTCTTACACATTGTGGCTTGCATTGCATAATTTAGAGGTTATTATGTATATCCCTTTGCCTACATTTAATGCTCAGTTCTAGGCTGGTATCATTATTTCCAATGATTATTAGCACACTGTCTCTTTCCATGTCTTACCTAATCTTGCATTATTCAAAATTAACTGTAGTGACTTTGATTCACAAAGGACAATCTTTATTCAGATGCAGAAATGGTACCCAATGAAAACATTGATACTAATACCTGCGCTAGGGGCCAGAAGAAACCTGAAGTCAGATAGATGCTGTGTGAGAAAGATCCAGGGTTGATTGTGATGCTAGGACTACAGGCAATCATTTTAGTATGGTGAAACTACAGAATAACTTGACAACCACAAAAGTTCTAACTCTACCTTGAAGGGGGAAATGAAGGAAAATGTCTGAAAGCTAAGAGAGACTTAATGCCATTAACTGTAGTTGTTGCTTACTTCCTAAGAATGAAATTGTTAACATTTTTTCCTTTGTTAACTCTAATTTTCTGGTTTAGTCTGTGTCTTAACTAAAAGTATTTTCATTTCACTCTGGAGCAGAGTAGAGTTTCATGTGGATCAGAGGTAAAGGACTTACCCTTGACTTGGTCTTCCATTTTTAACTCCACCCTGGATATACTGATGCAACTCCTTCAGTTTTGTTAATTCACTAATTACAAGGTTGTATTTTTAGATGCATTAAATTAGACCTTGTGAAATTCTTCCCTTGCCTCACTAAAATCAATCCTGATTACACCTTGATTCCGGACATTCAGCCTCAGAACTGTGAAAAACATTAGTTTCTGTTGTTTAAGCCACCCACTCTGTGATTTTTTATAAAAGTCTTAGAAAACGAATCTATTTTTTTATCTAATTTAGGAGATATAAGGCCAAGTGCACTATATATATACCTGGGGGAAGGATTGCTTATTTCATACATGGAATCACGTAACTGCAGGGTCCTGTCTATCCCTTATTCCATTTGTACAGACACAACTCTCTAAGTTTCAAATTTTGAAAGCTAGGGTTGCTTAAACTCAGGAAATTCTGAGATATTATTTATGCTATTACTATATTACTAAAATAACACAGGTAACCTACCTCTAAGATTTTTCAAAACATAAAATAGAATCACATCCCTCTGATTGAGATGAAAAATTCACTTGATCACTTGGCATCCCGTTATTCATTGATTTGCTTGAGCAGGCACCTGTAACATTTCCATTTGACCCTATCATGTGCCAGTGTAACCCAATGGCATCTGCTTGCTTCCAGTTAAATAGAATCTATCAAAAATATGGGCTGTCTTGTAGTTTGAACAATCTGTAAAATATAAGAACTGAGATTTGAGTATTAAGTCCACCTGGTTGTAAAGAGACTAAAAATAAGGAGTTGCTTAACAGCACATATTTTTATGAATAAAAGTATTGTTTTGTCTGTTTAAAAATATGTACAGAGACACAACTTCGTAAGCCCTGGGGCCTTGACGAACAAGTCATTGCTCAAGCTCACGCTGGTCCCCTAGCCACGCATATCTAACCTGGTCATCTGGCAGTATAGTTTTACAACCGGCTGTTGGCAGGATGTCTTCAGGATTGATTAAGCACATGACTGGAACAGGACATACCACTTCTCTTGTCCTTAAGTCTGTATGACCCTTTTAGGATGAAATGTTTGAAATATGTTTTTCTTTACATTTGCTGGCTATATGGATTTGTGCAGACTATGGTGCATGTAATGGCCTTGGAAGGCCTATATAATTCCTGCTTGCTTTCTCCCTGGGGTCAAACAAGGACCTGTGTTGTCTCAGTGAAGCAACTAGCCCCAGCTAGCTGGAATAAACCCTGCGTGTTATTGCATTACAGGTGTGTTCCTTTGCCATCCAAGTAGGGAAGCAGACAAACAGAGCAAGGGCTCCAACAGGAGAATAAAATAAATTTTTGACTTTTTAAGCCATAGCTGTATGACAAGGTCATTTATCAGTAAGTAAAAGCAGCACTGATAATTACTAGTTTTGAAAGTCATCCTTTAGTAGCAGATAATGCTTATTTTGATGAGCAGACATGTATAGAGTCTGATGAAATCCCAGACATTTTTCCAATAGAATTGTACACACAATCATCATTTCTTCCTAACCCCTCGCCCCATTTTCAGGTAGTCCTAAGGCCCAGTAGTTCATCCATCTCCAAAATCCGAAATCTTTAAATAGAAAATATAACTGTTCTTCAGTTTGGAGTTGTTGCTGATGAGAAAACTAATTACCAGTGTGGTCAAAAATATGAGAACTCAAGGAATTATTCATTTTCTTTTCCATAAACAAAACTTGCCAATATTCACATGAAAGTTTAAGTTCTATTGTATATAAAACCAAAAATTGATTCATGTAAGAATATCTAAAAGTCTGAGTAAAATATCTACCTTAGTTTCTTTTTATATATCTTATTGAAATGAACCCAAGAGTTTAGTGATAAGAACAGTCTATTTTTTTGTACTTTTTTCAAGAGAACAAGTTCTTTTGAAATCTGATGAATCCTTCCCTCTCGCTGTAATATATTCACAAATGAAGTTTCATGAAATTCATAATAGCTAAGTACTTCCAAATATTGAGTCCTATCACTTTTCTCTGAAGATCTCTAACACATTCCACCCTCTACATTCTATTTATAGATAATTAGAAGTGTCTTTTAATGTCTATAATAATTGTGTGTTAGTGCGAATAATTACCTTTACTTCTCCTCGACTCAATGATTCTAACTCCTTAGATTTCAGTTCCACTTTTCTACTTCTCTGTAGAACTTGTTTTCTCAAATATTACCAAGGGTATCACGATTGTGAAATTCAAACATCTATTTAGATTTTCCATTTTGTTCAGCCTAGAATAATTTTGATTTAAAATTCTTAATTTTAAGAATATTCATTTCTTTAAGAATTGTGTATATAGAAACAATGGAAATTAAATTTTAATTTCTACTCTTTTTTAACTGTCTCTGAAAAGAGCAGAATCCTTTATAAGATTTATGAAACAATACATACTAAAAATGATAAAATGAGGTTTTGATAAATCATTAATTTCTTGCAAATGTCTCAATCTTTTGGACAATTTTTCCTATTTTTTCCTCTAGTTCTGTTTTCTCTGCTTTCTTAAAATGTGACATTTTTGACTTGGTCTTTTTTAATTAAAAAAATGTTCTTCTAATTTTAGAGGTTTCCAAAGCAGTGTGCAGAAAACTGAGGGACTAACTCCTACCCTTGATAATCAAACAGCAATTGTAAGCTATGGTCAAAGTATGTCATACTGTTGGAGCCATGACAGTGAGGGAATTGCTGCGGTGACATTGGGGGACCTCAGAGTCACATTCAGTGATTTCTGGTAATGTCAGCTATTACCATATGGTGATACATATAAAACCTAGGTGCAAGGCATATGGCTTAGCTCATGTACTATCTCCTGAGTAATTTCACAATATGTCTTTAAATTATCTTTCACTCTATTATTTTCTAGTATTTCATTATTTTTGCTTCATAGTTCTTATGCAACAATCAGACTTGTCTTGATTTAAGCTATAAGCTTAATTTGTATTAATCATCTCCAAATCTACTATGTCCAGCTCTGAATTTATCATTCCTAGCTTCAAATTTTATATTTCATATCTGTAATTTATTCATAGATGCTCCACAAGTCACATATCAGCTTACTGAAAGATTTCCCCTTATAGGAATTTCTTATTTATTAATGGAATCAACATAGTCCTTGTTAACTCAATTGAATTTTTGATCTCTACCATGATCTCAGGTCTAAATCCTATAAGTGACCAACCCCATGAGTTTCACATCTCAAATTAGTTATTCTGCTGTCCAATGATTTTCAATAGACTGTTAGCTAAACTCACGGCCTACAATCACTTCTAAGATACCCAGTTTACCTTATCCTTAACTGCATTAATCCTTAAATTCGCTCCAAATAATGAGTGAGGTGATTTTATTTTACTCCTTAGTTCTGTCACAATTTATCATTGCCTATGATGTCTGGAAGTGTTTGAAACTTTCTGAAATAACACTTGAAAAGTCTGAAAAGAGGATTAGGAGTTTTGTAAGTCACTTTTCTTTATTATTCCTTTTCTAAACACTAAGGAAGGTGAGTCATTTACTATTATACTTGTGTCTGAAGTCTTGGTGTCTTCAGATGCTAAACTATTAAAACCACTTCTATCCAAATGTTTATTTTTCCAAAGACATAAAAAATTTTGGCCGTTCATTTCAACAATATATACTTTGGGATATTTTATGGCATTGAGCTGACAAAATCAGTAATATCTTTGCCCTAGGAAGGCTTATATTCTAGTGAAATACATATTCTCAACAAAATAATTCATATTCACCACTTTTATTTTGTTGTTGAAAGTATCATTTTTTTAGTAAAAATTTTACAGCACTATACTCTCCCCTAACTACTCAGAACCCTAAAACAACTATTGGTATTTTATTGGTATTTTTTAGCCAAAGCAGTTCTAAAATAATTAGTAATCTTGGTGTGTCATAAAGACTAATTTGTTATAATCTGTAAAGATACATAAATAGATATAACTTAGAATAACTTCTGAATTACTTCCCACTAATTTGCTTTTCATGCTTGTGTTTTATGAAAATTTCATATTTTTCTTCCCAAGATATTTTTCCACACACTTCTCTGTGACATCATCTTGTTTATGTATGCTGTCAATTAAAGCTTACATTATTGATCATGTCTTTGATGCAGATTTCTTATAATGTCATGATCAATAAGTTCAGAAGAAATGTCTCTTTTAATATCGTATTATCTTATATTACATGTGGCTTTACATTCCCTTAATCAATTCTGCAAATTAAATTTTAGAGTTTAAGATTTTGTAATAGTTTTCTCTATTTAAATACATCATTTCTTAATTTTTTCTCTTATCACTGTATCACCGTCTTCCCGTTGTTCATCGATTTGCTCGAGCGGGCCCCATGTAACATCTCCATATGTCCTGTCTCATGCTAGTAGAGCCCAAGGGCATCTGCTTGCTCCAGGAACATAAAGAGCCTCAATCCATTCCGGAATGAGGGTCTATAATTGTTACTGGTATTTGGCATATCAAAAAAATTATTCTTTTTTATAATCAAAATATCAATTCACTTTCCTTTTTTGTTTGACCAACCAAAAGTGACTAGGCATCCAGTTATGTTGCATAATAGAAAAAAGTATTAAGTAGAAAAATAAGTACTCTCTCTAAAGACCACTCATGAGCTCTGTAACTGTGGCTATAGTTTTGATTTGCCAAATTAGAGACCAAAATAAAGAAAGTATATAGGAGATTCTGAGAAAAGGCAGGGGTAATTACCTATAGGGTAATTATCTATATTTCTATAGAAATTTAGAGAGTGAGCTATAAAATGGCTGGATTAAGACTTGGGTTTTCTTCTCTAGCTTTAATGCCACCTCATCTTACTAAAAACTATACCAATATGGCCCGAGAATTAGATAAAAATAAAACCAAACAGTGCTGAGAACATAATCACCTAGTTCTTACAATACTTATTATTTATTTAGTTATTTTCACCCACAAATTGGAAATAGTTTAGTTCATTGCATATTATTTATTCGCTTTCTTTACATTAATGTAGCAATATAAAGTAAGATGGTGTTCTTCAAATGGTTTATTTCCAAATTGTGTATATAGCTGCCCTATGTAAATACATGTTAGCTTTCACTGATGTTCTCCAAATTGGTACTCTTGTAGGTTCACTTTTACTTCCATATTATTAGGAGTCAGTTGAGATACTCAAAGGCCAGAGTAATAGGCTATAATAAGTTAGAGCTCATATCTAATATTAGGAAAAATGCCAAAATGATGCAGTTAAGTTGGTTTTTTTATGTTAGTTTTATCGAGCAGATAAATGTGAAAGAAATTTAACAAGACAGACATACTACATTTTACTCCTTAATAATCATAAAAAACTAAATCAACGGTGGTAGTTTTATACTAAGCTCTCAAGTCTTGGGTGTACATTTACCTAATGCTTGAGAAAATATGGCCCTTCCCATTTATTCCAATGTAAGTTTGGAAATGAACTTCTCAAGCTTTACCTGGTAGTTTTTTTGTTAAACTTCAGAGAGGTGATAAACAATACTGGCACTTCAACACAGAAAATGCTTTGGGGACTCTTTATCTTTTATAACTGTATATTTCATGAAGTGTTCAAAAGTTTTTATAACTGCTTTTTCCCTTCATGAGTACTTTGTGATTGGAAGGTACCGAGAGGTCATCACCCTGCCTTAAGGCAGAATGCAACCCTAAACCTTCCTGGAGAATAAAGATAAAGAACTGAAAAAATTCGACCACTTCTCCACAGGATCGCCCTCTTGACCCTGACCTCCAATTCCCCAAGTAATGTAAGCAAGGGGTGCACCTGGGACCAAAGTTACTCTGTTATTATTTTGTTAATTGAGGGCATAGCAAGTTGCAGACACAAGGTTTAATCCAGCGCAGACAATACTGGATAGAAAAGTTTCCACTTTTAAGAGACAATTTTTATCAGCAGTATATTCATTTTTTATTGTATTTTTAACCATAATTACCTATTTCAGTTTACATAATTTTGCATTTTGCTTTTAGTAGGTAGTTTGTAGAGTATTGCCTCCGAAGCATATCACAGGAACAACAAAAATAAACTAAGTTTAGCAATAAGGAAGACAAAAGCTTAAAAATGCATCTCAAAAGCATATTGTAGGGGACCATAAGCAGTCATAGTAAATGATGATATCTAAGGAATGCTTGGATGTGGCAACTCAATGGCAAAAGAACTGTTTCCTATTAGCTTTAACAGCAGGGTTTTTTATCATTTAAATACACGCTCTAATACACTTACTGTTTTGTGCTACATTTAACAAGATTAAGTGAACACACACTGTTTCAACTCAAATCTTTATCGGAAATCAGAGACAAGCCTCATTTCTTGCCAAAGCATTCCCTTGTGGCTCATTCTTGGAGAAAATTTCATATAAGTAAATCTGTTTACCCAGGTGGACTGTTGATCAATTAAAGGATTTTCCTTTCAGATAACTTTCTATTGAACTCTGTGAATTCCATCTACAAATTCCTGAAAAAAAAACTTTAAAAACTATCTCAGAATGGTTATTATAGACCATAATTTTTTAATAAAATGAAAGTGGCAGTGTGAAAATAGCAAAACATTAGCATATTAGCATAAAATTATATAACTGCAAAAAAAATTAGCTCTCAAAGTCCCTTCAAGATTTTACAGCAAAACTACAAATAAATTAGATTCTGGGGATTACTAGATACCAGTCGCAGCAACAGAAATTCTAGACCTCAATAAACTGTCTATTCATTTCCGTTTTAAATTTTGAAGTTTTAAATTTATTTTTTAACATTTTATTATACCATTGTGAGATATACAATTACAACGTTGTTACGCTTGGGGGTTTCGGTCACACAGTGTTCCAGCACCCGCCCTCCACCAGTGCCCCTCAGCCACCACCCATGTCCCCAATTCCTCCCTCCCACATCCCGCCTAAATGGCAGGTTCTTTAAATTTTTAAAGGAGCTTTCCTGAGCACTGCAAAGGGATCTCTAAATCAACTTTAAAGCCATCATTAAAGAATTCTATCTACCTATGTTATCCTAGACATCAAAATGTCTTCTAAAGAATAACATATACATACTTGATTGTACTGATATTATGAATGCAGTATACTGATATTGTATTATTTTCTACCTGTATTTTCATTCATTGAAAATGCATATATTTTGAACCTATATCAAAAAGACCTATATCTTATAAAATATTTTAGTTCATTTTTTAGAAATATTTATGGCTTCTGTTTTTAATTTTCTATAGTATTACTAACAAAACATTATGATGTCTATATTAATAAAAGTACATTTGCTAAACTTCTATTTGTCTTTTAACTAGTTCAAATGCAACAAATATAGAAATGTGTTGAATACCTAATTTGTAAGTAGTTACCTAAAATGCAAGTAGAAAATACATGCTTTTAAGATACTTAAAGGTATATTCTTATTTAATCACACAAATACAGTACATAAAGACTTTGAATAAAGAGGGAAGATAAGAAAGTAGAAACAGAGATATGCATGTGAAAGAAAAGGGACATTGAGCTGTTAAATATTTTGTTTGTTGTTTGATTTTGTTGTTGGGGCACGCCTGGTGTTTCTCAATACTTATTCAAGCTCTGCACTCAGGGATCACTCCTGAAACACACAATGGATCATTTGCAGTGGCAGAGATTAGATCCTGTTTGTGTGCAAGACAAACTCCCTGTCTATCAGTAGAACTATTTCTGATACTAGCTGCTAATTTAGAAGATGGAGAAAGGGGCATAAAGCCTAAAATAGGGCCATCTATAAAATGGAAGATGGGGAATATGTTCTCCCCTAAAAGTCTTTGCCAAAACATGAAGTTCTGTCAATAATTCTAATAAAATCCATGTCATAGTTATGATCTCCATAACTTCATTTCGATAAGCATAGAATTACAGCACCTGAATTTTTTGTAATTTTTCTGACAGCAATATGTAACCAAAAAATCTGATAGTTTATCAGTTTTCACCAAATTGCTAAAGATACACCTATATTTTTAAATGAGAACTCACCACATTTTAAAAATTTTAATTACTGCCAAACACCACCAACACACACATCACAGATTTGGAGAGGATAGTGTTTATGAATCTGACTTTATAATTCATACCTCATACTTTTTTGAGCTGGTGGTTAGAATGTGAAACAGATTTGGGGGAGGAGGGGGATATAGATAAACTCTAAAGTACTCAGTGTTTCTCTGGCTTTGGGTTCAAAAATCACTTCTGATGGACTCCAAAGCTATGTGTGATGCTAGAGATTGATTTTGGGTTGGCCTCATGCAATAGTAAAATAGCTTTTATATTTATTTGGGAGGGTGTTTGACCTTCACCTCTTCAGTGCTCAGGGACTGTTATAACCTCTGTACTCATTAGATCTCTGATGGTGCTTTAGGAACCACATGTAGTGTCAGAGATTAAAGTGCTGTCAGCCATATGCAATGGAATTACTTTACCTCAAGTACCATCCCTCTGTCCCCAAATTATAGTTTCAAAATGTATGAGCTTGTAGACCAAATTTATTCTTGACATAATGTATTTCCCAATTTCACATCCTTCAGCTTCTATTTGCTCAGATACTCATTTCAGTGTAGGTTGATACTTTTTTTAAATTGTCTTGAATCTTCCCTGAGGTATAAGTGCAACTGACAGGTGAACAGTGTATAGATTTTATTGTTCATGTAGGGTAGGTCGACCTGTGTCCTTTTTACTCAGTGATAACTTTTGTTATCTTTTCAATGTAATCTTTTAGACCCAGAGCTGCGCTGTGGCCGGCCCCATGTGGAAGCAACCCATGTTGCTGACTTCTTCGGGAGAGCTCAGCCAGCCCCTGACCGAATCAAATTGCTCCAAGGGTTTGCTCTCATGAGAGGGAGAAACCATGCTGGCCAGACTTGGAGTGGAGTTTTGGGGCCCTGCCCTTTCCTCCGCCTTCATGCATGTTGCCCTGGAAGAGAGAGACCCACGATACCAAACCCACAGGTCCCTTGGCATGTGCCTGCTTTGGGGCTATGCGGTATGTTTAGAGGATGCTGATTTTATCATAAGGTTCTTCCCAAGTTTTTTTCACATTTATACATAGTAAACAGTTCTAGACAGGTTTTAACTGATACCAGTAAACCCTAGCAAAAGCCAGAGCAAACCACACATCATGCAATCAGTCACTCTCAACATCCAGACTCCTTACTCCTCAGAGGCTCCATCCAAGAGAAAATCCGATCTTCCCGCTTTAAGTTTCATCAGTAAATGCTCGAGATGAGAGCCTTCTACTGAGTATACCATCTACAAAGTAAAGCCTGGCAAGCTACCTGTGTTTTAATTACCAGTTATGCCAAAAATAGTAACAATTATGGACTTGAGTTCCATGAACTGAAGAATGGTTTGAGCTCCTCCTGTCCCTGGAGCAAGTAGATGCCCTTGGGTTACACTTGCTTGTGACAGGACTAATGGAGATGTTACTAGTGCCCACTCCCAAGCAAACTGATGAACAATGGGAAGACAGTGATCTTTTTCAATGTTAGACTTTAGACTTACAATCTTTTCCACTGCCACTCAAATTAGTTCAAAATGCAAAATAAATATAAAAATGAATTTATCACTTTCCTACAATCATTGTCACATTGTTTCATGTTTTGTTGCCAGCTGTCCAAATAGTCATCATTTTAAGACACTTTCTACCAACAAAATTGTTTAGGCTAGGCTTACGTTCAAATCATGCAAGTAAAATTTTATTTTAGATTATCAAAATTCAAGTAGGCAGGGCAAAATAAGTACCTTTCTTAGTTTAGAGACAGGAAAACTAATATTTAAATTGTTTAAATAACAATGATAAATAATTCCACAATATTGAAACAACTTTGAAAATAAATACATATATATGTTTCAACTAATATATAACTAAACTAAAACTCAGAATATTTTATTTTTTTGTCCCTGTGCCTACTTTCAACTCAGTTCTAGTCTAGTGTTACTGTTTCCAACTATTATTGACAAACTGCTTCGTTTTCTATTTTACTACCCCTCCATTCCCCTCAAAATTCTGGTGTAAAAAAATATTTTGGATTACTGGTTTCTCTTTTCTTTTTTTTGGGGGTGTTCACACCTAGCAATGTTCAGAGCTTACTCCTGGATCAGCACTCAAGAATTGGTCCTGGCAGTGCTCAGGAATCAAACCCAGGTCAGCCATGTGCAAGGCAAATGCCCTACCCACTGTACTATTGCTCTGACATAGGATTACTATTTTTGCAAAGTAAGAATAAGTGGTGACTTCCCGTAGTTTATTTTATCAAATGGATGTGTGATATGTATCATTTTTACCTCGGTTCCTGCCTTTGCTTAAATAAGAACCACCTATTGGTAGGTTAGCAATAAAAAAATAACTTTATTGAAACACCACACGTTTACAAATTTTTTTCACAGTACAGTCACACATCCATTATTCAGCACGTCCCACCACCAGTATGCCATACAGCCACCAAGGCCACTCCCTCCCCACCTTTTATTTTCCCCATCACCAACTCCCTGGTTTGCTGCAAACTTACGTGATCGTTGCAGCATATAGGGAAAGGTTCTGGCATGAACCTGATACTAAACTGGGTTGCTATGGTAAAGTGCAAGCGGTACAAAGCAGCCTCTTGGCTGCTGTAGGGGCTATATCAGTTGTCTCTCTGGTCCGTCTCCCAAGAGTTACTCATCAGTCCCTGAGTTCATGGCGGGTGGTAGATGGGGTCTGCACAGCTTTGAGACTCAACCGTTGGGACATTTGAGTGGAAGGAATGAAGGGATAGACCACTTATCCCCCTGTTCCAAGCGACCCTCATGTTTACTGACTCTCAACTATATTGGGGAACAAGTCAGGGACCAAGACCTGGATTCCCCCTCCTCTCTCTTCAGGAAGTCGGACCATTAGCTGTATTGAGGAGGCTACCTTCCTGTGTGAAACTAACCATGAAGCTCCAAGAGGGGAAACTCTCTCCGTCTCTGGCGAGTTCCATTAGAGCTGAGGGTACAGTAAACATCTTGGGTGCTTGAAGGTTGAGCTTGGAGCCGGGATTGGGCCCTTTATCCTTATTCCTTTTCCACCAATGGCTGAGTGGTTGAGCCTGTGAGCTATGACCAGTGCCATTCACCATGAACCAGGACTGATGAGAACTCTCTCCCTTCTGGGAGGGACCAGAGAGGCAACTGATACATCTCCTTCCATCAAATAATGTTTAATTTTTATATTGTTGTTGCACGGTTTGACTATAAAATTCTGTAAATTTTAATATAACATATTAGTACCACTGTACCACTGTCTTCCATTCATCTTCGATTTGCTCGAGCGGGCACCATTAACATCTCTATATGACCTGTCTCATGCAGTAGAGCCCAAGGGCGGCTGCTTGCTCCAGGAACATAAGAGCCTCAAATCATCCATCAGGTCGTGAGAATGGGGTCACATATTGTTTACTGGCATTTGGCATATCAAATACAGAGTATACTTACACCATCCCGGCAGAGCCAGGCAAACTACCCGTGTCGTATTTGAAAGCATATTAGTATGTACATAAAATATTATTTTTAAGGACTTGGAGAAGTGTTTCTTGGGCTAATAAACTTGGGTAGGAATATTAGACTAGATTCAGTTGCCCTGGAGCATCTCCATACGCCCTCATCCCTGCATATGGAACAAATGGTTCCCAAAAGCACCACCATAAGTGATGGCTGAGCACAGAGTCAGAGTGTTTTCTGAGTGCAGCTGGGTTGGAGCCCTCAAAGCCACATATGCTTTACCATTAAAGAAAAATGTAAAGCAAGAGGAAATATAACATAATGAAATATGCTCAGTAAGTGGAAGACAATATCTTTGGAAAGAATGAGACAATAAATGTATCATTGATAATATTTTTATTTTAGGTTATGTGTTCTAGTGCAAAAAGCATCATTTTGAAAGAGAAGTAATTATAGAGTTTTATAACTACATTTTATTTATTAGATCTTAGCAGCTGATATAGGTGTGAGGCCTGGGTTTCCACATGTTAATTGGGGGCTTCTTGTGCTACCTGGCATGTGAGTGAAAGCCCCCCAATTCACTAATTTCTACGTGCTCATTTTCTGAGCCACTGAGATCACCTTCCTTTGCCCTTATGCATGAGCAGGCATGCATCTAGTCAATGAGTCTTGAGAGGAGGGAGAGGCAGTCAATAAACTGTCTTTACAACTTCCTCTCTCCCTTTCCCTTTTCACCTACTGGAGGAGATGGCTTAATAGTCAAAGTTAGAAATTGTCTCTTGGTAAATGGCTCTGACAAGATCGCCAATTGCTGTGGCTTTACTGAGATGGTCCTATAATCAAGAAGTTATAACACTTTATAATTAAATCATTATACACACCTGGTCTTTTCATTACTACAGCTTTGTCTACCTTATCTATTCTGTGTGACTATTATATACTACCCTGGTGCTTATAAAAATAGGTTTCTTTATAGTTATATGATTCATTTTTCACTTCATCTCTCTTTTTCAAGCTACATATGACTGTAGCTTGAAATGATTTCTGTTTAATCTCACAGTTTCCTAAGATTAGAAGACCAGACCTACTTTACTAGCTTCTTTCTTTGGACAATCATTGAAAGTACAAGTGTCAGCTAAGGCAAGGGTGAGTGGATGCTTGTGGTCATTTCTCCAGTTTATCTGGCTCTTACTGTTATAAAGTATGGCTGACTCTTTCTGTAACAGGAGAGATTCTCCGACTTTGAGATCTTATTTTCAAGAGTTCTCTGATTAAACAGTTTCACACAAACCTTATTTTTTTTTACTGTTGTTGTTAAGACAAAATCTTCAGGGGGCTTAAAGACATCTACCAAAAATATTTACTTTTTGTCTAATAACATTTTGGGATTTTTAAGGAGTGATCATTCACTGCCATTGTTAATTCTTTTGGTGAGCAGCATTCAGCCCCATTTTCGAGGGGATTCATCCTTGAGTGCCTCTGTGAGAGTCTTCTACTCTGATACTTGGCATTCAAGGAAATAAAGTATTGTCATTTACAAGGTAGAATAGAATAAGAGGTGCCATGAGAAGCTGTCAGGAACATTCTAGAAGACTGTGCAAACCAACTCTGAAAAATCTTGTCACTAAACATGAGCACTTTAGTAGATACAAATTACTTATGTCGGAACTAGGAGAAAATCACATGAGGAGGGAATGTCACAAAAAGTAATGTTAGTAGAACCTGTGGAATTAAAAAAAAAGATTAAATGTAGCCATTTCTCTAAGTGTTTCATTTCATTCATTTTATAACTTGCGTTTAAAAGTTGCTGCAAAGAACAGATTTGTTGCAGGTTAAAATAAATAGAATAGATGCCCAGAGACTTATAGTGCGGTGGGAAAGATACTTGCCTTGC